>OX459098.1:11169740-11307240 GCA_949775045.1 Metridium senile
ATAGTGATAATGCAGAAGATAGTGACGATGATGAAGATAGTGATGATGATGAAGATGGTGATATTGATGCCAAGGGTGAACCAATGATGATAATATTGTCGATCAGTGATGATTTTGTGAATTGTGATAATGGTAATCATAATATAACAGGATGCTTATAACAATAATATCATAACTACGTTTCCAATCTATTGTGTACAGGATCTCAACCTTGACTTTGTGCACGGATATCGTGGGTTCGATACCAGGAATAATCTCCATTATCTACCCAATGGTGACATCGTTTACCATGCTGCAGGGGCCTGTATTGTACTAAGCACAGCCAATGGGGAACAGACTTTCTATCTTGAACACACTGATGACATCATATGTCTAGCTGTCAATCAACATCCAAAGTTCAAGGTACATGACTATAACATCATTTGAAGATAAGAAAAACCTATCTTTATTTTGTAGAAGATTGATAAACACAAGAAACATTATATTACAAGGGTATACATTATTTTGTTTGTGTGCGTTACTATCGACTACTTGGAGTGCAATTTCGTTTTGGCTATTTTTTTTGTCTCTGTTTTATGTAGTAAAGGTTTTGAAAACGAAAAGATGATGATGATAATGATGGTACTGTGATGATGATTATAAAAATAATGCATGTTGATGATGGCTAACAAGATAATAATAGTGATGATTTTCCTCGATTATTAGATGATGATGATGATTAGAGTGATGATGATTGTAGTCCTGTTGATGATAATAATGACGATAATGAGGGTATTGATGATGATTGGTGTGATAATTATTAAGGTTTGTTGCTCGTATCTAAAACAAATACACAAACAATGTCTAGCAACAATGAAACATTTCATCTTTAGAACGTGATAGCTACTGGTCAGATAGGCAACGACCCAGTGGTTCGCGTGTGGGATGCTGAAACAAAGGAGACACTGTCCGTTATACAAGGTTTACATACGGTTGGAGTATGCGCAGTAGACTTCAGTGCTAGTGGTAAACTATTGCTGACAGTAGGTCTAGAAGAATCTCATAGTATTGGCATATGGAAGTGGACTGATGGTGAGAAAACCGTTTTCTTCTTTAAGTTTGTCTCTTTGCTATTCTCTGCCATCTTTCTTTGCTGAGCGAGAAAAGACGTTCTACTAGTACTCAGTTTTGTAACAAATCTCACTGTGTGCGGAACATGCATGATGATGAGGTGGTGTCGGACCTACAATCTTTGACAAAAAAAAAGAGTTGACACGCTAGATTTTTGCCACATAGCTACTTATTTAATTTATTTTGAATATAAAAAGTTTAACACCTTCCCTCCACATCAATGTTGCATGTAAAATGTACATTGCTAGGTCAACAATAAGGCACCAACAATAACTTCCACTCAACAATGAGAAGGGGAGATGGAGGAAGGGAGTATCAGTATTTCAGCAGTGCGAAAATGAATTTGGCTTGTCTTGTAGTTGTGATTGTGATGATGTTCAATTCATTAGTCATTCCTATTCACAGGTTATAAACTAGCAAGCCATGATGTTTATAATGGTTTTTTCATTGCTATCCACAGGAAGTAAGCTAGCGAGCTGTGACGGCCATACCGAACGTATCTTTATTGCACAGTTCAGACCTGATACTGATAACATGTTTGTTACGTGTGGAGTCAAGCATGTCAAGTTTTGGACGTTAGCTGGCAGTCAACTGATTGCTAAGCGTGGCAACATAGCATCGTTACAGAATGAAGACAGCACTGATAAGCTACAGACTATGCTTTCCGTGGCGTTTGGCGCGGTACGTAAATAAAAACAAATACGTCATTATTTACAATATTTACGTTATATATATGCTGTGTCGCGCTAAGTTTCGTTATCTTGCGTTACGTTACTAAGTGAAGCCAACACATGCTTTCCGTGCGTTTGATGCGGTACGTAAATTACAACGAAAAAAATAACATTGCCTCCCGTTACGTTTCATTATCCATGTTATCCATTGCGTGTTTTATCAATTCATTTGTTGTTATATTTACAGGATAACCTTACGTTCACCGGTGCTATGAGCTATGAACGTTAGGCTGCTTGTGTGTTTGCGTTATGTTACGTTTCGTTAGCGGGCTTAACAAAATGATGTTATCCTTTGCGTTTTACAGGATAACCTTACGTTCACCGGTGCTATGAGCGGTGACGTTTACGTGTGGTCTGGTCATAAGCTTGCTCGTGTAGTATCCAAGGCTCACAATGGCCCCGTCTTCGCCATGTATACGACTCTTAGCGATGGACTTATCGTGACTGGTGGAAAACAAAAAAAGTAAGTATCTATGTTATTTGGTGTTTTGCTATAAAATAAGAAAGGATTGTCTAAGGCTATAATTTGTTTGTTTGTTACCATTTATTATTGATTTGTTTGTTATTATATATTTGTTTAAATGTTAGCTTCTTTGTTTGTTTTCTTCATTTGTTTGCTTATTTTTTTTTTTTGCTTTCTTGTTTGTTTGTTTATTTTTTATATTGTCTGCTTTTTTGTTTGTCTGTTTGTTTGATGATATGTATTGACGGTGATGTTACTGATGATGACAATTGTGAGTTCATTTGCACAGATTGTTGTCGCTTGTTCTATTGTATGCTTATTTTGTTTGTTTGTTCAATTCTTTACTTGCTTGCTAGTGTGTTCAACTCGTTAGTTTTGTTATGTTTTAGTTTGTTTTTAATTTAATAAATAACTGACCATTTGTCATTCATTCCTTTAAAGTGGTGGTGAGGGTGCAACTATCAAACTGTGGGATCAAGAAATGAAGCGATGTAAACCGTTTAGTATTGGTAGTACTAGTGGATCCAAGGTCGTTAAATCTCTCTGTAGGGGCAAGGTAAATCATAGTCATGATAAATATCCAAGTGATAATGTTGGTAATGATTAGATATTATATATTCATTTTACTTATTAAATGCCCTAGAATTCATTTCGGTCTTGGAATGCACTATTCAGTTCCGTATTTACTCGATCAGAACTACGAATTATTGGGGAGATAACTTAATAGGCGAACGGGGAAATATAATAACTTTGAACTGAAGAATATATCTTTTGGTAAACATTGTTTTACCACATTTGATAATTTTCTCGCTTTCTGATTGGTCGAGAGCCGTGGTAAATAAGAGCACATACCACAGTTGCTATTTTTTAATGTGATAAAAAACAAATTCACGATAGTTTCTTGTGGTATGTCCTCTTATATATTTACCACGGTTGGTGCCATCTCGACTTCGTCTCTTGGATCCACAGCAATTTTGACGATTCGATGACGCCAACCGTGGTAAATAAGAGGACATACCATGCAAAACTATCGTAAATTTGTTAAATTTACAATGCTGTTCCAGAGTACACTGCAAAAACGGCTGAGTAGATACAACACAGTGTATTGCGTTAACCATGCATTCAGGATAACACTTTATAGTGAGTAAACCCAACTCATTATTGAGAGTAAACATAGATGAAGACGCACCATTGAGTACAATGTACTCAATATATTGAGTTTAACCTCACTTTTACTCAATAATGAGTTGGGTTTACTCACTATAGAGTTGTGTTTACTCACTATAAAGTGTCATCCTGAATGCATGATTAACGCAATATACTGTGTTGTATCTACTCAGCCGTTTTTGCAGTGTAACATTATAGCGTTAAAGTGCGGCGCTTATTCGAGGGCGGCGCTTATTCGAGTTAATACAGTATTCAGTATTCTAGGTTTTTTCAAATATCTGTATACGTATATCGCTGTTCTCTTCACAGGGTACAATCCTGGTAGGAACCAAAGACAGTGAAATCATAGAGATCAATGAAAAGAAGTCTAGTGCCCAGACTCTTATCCGTGGACACGGGGAGGGAGAGATCTGGGGCCTGGCATGCCATCCAGAGCGCGATGTGTTTGCTACAGCTAGTGATGATCGGACTGTTCGTCTATGGGATATTACTAAAAAGGTGAGCTGTTTATTTTTAGAAGGCTTGACACAATGATTTGATGATTAATTAATCGATACATAGAAAGGGTAATTCGTTTGTTCATTCATCCATTAACTATTCATTCATTCATTCATCCATCCATTCATTCATTCAACCACTAACTATTCATTCATGACTGACTGACTGACTGACTGACTGACTGACTGACTGACTGACTGACTGACTGACTGACTGACTGAATATCAAAATCTGTTAAGGTGGCTGCTTGGTTAATCAGTCAGTCTGTTGATTAGTGACTAACTGGTTGTTTGTTCGTACTTTGTTCCATCGGTTCTTAGAATGTTTGTCTAAAAAATGGTATATATATTTTTTTAGTCAATGATAGCTAAAGTTGAGCTCGAAGTTTCTTCAAGATCAGCAGGATTTTCTCCTGATGGAGAGACATTAGCTGTGGGTCTAAAGAATGGCTCGTTTGTCCTGCTAAATTCAAGTGATATGAAGATTATAGTACAGAAACGAGACAGACGCAAGGCCATCTCTGATATAAGGTACGTAACTGCTTGCCTGCTTGCCTGCTTGCCTGCTTGCCTGCTTGCCTGCTTGCCTGCTTGCCTGCTTGCCTGCTTGCCTGCTTGCCTGCTTGCCTGCTTGCCTGCTTGCCTGCTTGCCTGCTTGCCTGCTTGCCTGCTTGCCTGCTTGCCTGCTTGCCTGCTTGCCTGCTTGCCTGCTTGCCTGCTTGCCTGCTTGCCTGCTTGCCTGCTTGCCTGCTTGCCTGCTTGCCTGCTTGCCTGCTTGCCTGCTTGCCTGCTTGCCACGCTATCGTTAATTAATGATGTTTTTTCTATTGTTGTTGTTGTTGTTGTCGTCGTTGCTATTGTTGTTGTTGTCGTTGCTATTGTTGTTGTTGTCGTTGTCGCTATCGTTGTTGTTTCGTAATGATCTACCATTAATCATCTATCAGGTTTAGTCCTGATGGTAAATACCTTGCTGTGGGTTCAGAAGACAACTGTGTTGACCTATTGTTGTTGTTGGTATTGTTGTTGTTGTTATTGTTGTCGTTGCTATTATTGTCGTTGTTGTCGTTGTCGCTATCGTTGTTGTTTCGTAATAATCTACCATTAATCATCTATCAGGTTTAGTCCTGATGGTAAATACCTTGCTGTGGGTTCAGAAGACAACTGTGTTGACCTGTACGAGGTACAACAAGGACATCCACTAAAGAGAGTTGGCTACTGTAGAGGCATTCCTAGTTTTGTTATCCAAATGGACTTCTCTGCTGATGGACGATTTATTCAGGTACTGAGATCACGCATTATGTACAACGTTTTACCTTCCTTGTTTGTTGTCCCATTTCAGATCACGTGATGCTACCCTTGGGAATTGTTTCTTTCACATGTAAATGATATAACACGTTCATTATAAAAGAACAATTCTCAAGGGAATGACACGTGGTCTGAAATGGGCAATTTGCATACGGAGGTAGAGATGTCTATTGCAATGGGAAATTTGCACCAAGAGGTGACGTGCCCCATTTCCCTTAAATTTGATCAGCTCTGAAAAAAAAACCACAAATGGAAAGAGCACCCCAAGTGCAAAGTCTCAGCTCGTAACATGGATGACAGGAGAAATGGCGGCAAAATTACAATGAGTCATTTTCTTAAGATTCGTTTGGTAAAACGCCTTGGATGGCACGAGCTTGCCATCCAACGAATCTTAAGAAATTACTTGAACTCATATTTACTGCAATTTCTACGGTATTGTGTACTTAAAGCTGAAACTTTGCAGTTTTATCAAGGTGCTCTTTCGATTTCTTTGGCTTAGTTTTACAAAGCTGTTTGTTAAGGGAGTTAAGGTCACGTGCAAGTCGTCCATTCTACCCCAGTCAGATAGGTACAGTCAGCACCAAATCGAAACATCGTTTAGGATTGGTTTAAAAAACAATAGACTCTTTCCAAACAAATGTCCTAAACTTAACCAAACAATAGCGGTATTGTATTAGGGGCTAACGAAAACGCAGCTTTCGACTGGTGCTGTATAACTGTCAGATAGATGTGATTCATCCTCGGAAACCCAGGGGTAATCTTCTGTCGCTCGTTTCTCGCTCCCAGAATAAATACCCCTGGGAACGTAGTCTGTTGGAGCTTGTTCCGGAAGTCAAAATTCAGCTCTTTCCTGATCATGATTGGTCGACCTTATTAGGTCGACCAATGAAAATCAAGATAACCATTCAAAGAAAGTCGTTAAATAAATTTGAATTTTGACTTCCGGAACAAGCTCCAGCAGACTACGTTCCCATTGGTATTTATTCTGGGAGCGAGAAACGAGCGTCAGAAGATTACCCCTGGGTTCCCGAGGATGGATGTGATTGTAATCCTGTTGTTTTTATCTCTAGGTATCCACTGGTGCATATGAACGTCTTGTGTTCTCTGTTCCTGATGGTAACCAGATTACAGATACTAAAAAGATCAATAGGATAACATGGGCAACCTGGACTAGGTTTGTTAATACTGTAATATATCTAACATAGTACACGCCCTGTGATTGGTACGTTCCTTTACAGACATCCACATAGTACACGCCCTGTGATTGGCACGTTCCTCTCACACATTCATTCATTCATTTATTCATCTATTCGTTCATACATTCATACATTCATTCATACGTACATGTATTGATCCATCCTCAGTCATTCATTCATTCGTTTGTTCATTCATTCATTCATTCATTCGTTCGTTCATTTGTTCATTCATTTGTTCATTCATTTGTTCATTCTTTCATTCATATATATATATATAACCATTTATTAATCCATCTATTCATTCATCCATCCATCTATCCATCCATATATTTAATCATAATTATTTGTTGATTTCAGTATCCTAGGTAACGAGGTGATTGGGATATGGCCTCGTGATGTTGATAAAGCCGACGTTAACTGTGCTGATCTGAGTAAAGCAGGCCTTTCTCTTGCTACTGGAGATGATTTTGGCTTCGTCAAGTTATTTGAGTTCCCTGTTTCTGAGAAATATGTAAGTCCTTCTAGAATATGATACACTAAACCAGAATATACCGGCGATCAAAAATCTTGGAATAATATCTATACTAGATATATAAAAAACATGAATGATTTTTGTGCTTGACTGGGTATCCTTGTTTTCACGTAAAAACACAATCTTTGTCACCCGTGAAGTGAAAAGCCTACAAGCTAGTAGCGCAGGGGTCTATGGGTAACCTAGTATGTTTACTTTGTTAGAAAGCAGAGATCTCATTGTTACATCGACACACTCGTCTATGTGTTACTAAGAAATGACCGTCTTGACTTGGAAAGACACTAGAAAGGCGTACCCAATGCACATTTAGTTTTCTGAACTGATCCTAGATCCTTTGCGCCACGAGCCTGTGTGCTTTTTACGGGTGACAAACTTCCTCGGAAAGAGTTTCTATGTTTTCGTCTTCTAGTGTTAAAGCGGATAATACGAGTTTCTATGTATTAGAGATAAGTCGGTCTTAATACAACACAAAGTCATTTAACCCATGAAATAGATATTAGACTAATACACCTTAGCAGTCTCAATTGTTTTCTTTTGTGTTTATTTGACTATTACACTTTAGCAAGCAATTTCTATTTCACGGGTTAAATGCCTTCACTCTATCATATTTCAATTCAGTGTACATATGTATAAGAGACTAGTCAGCTCAGAATAAGAACAATCGTTATCCATATTGGGTGTCTAGTTGCTACACAAGTTAGACCTACTTCAAACGTGGAGTTTTACTCGATTTAGGGCCAATATATATATGGAAGCGAGTTTTCCCTGGTAGCCGGGATAACTCTATTGTCTTGAATTCCCCGGGGAACACAGAACAATAGAGTTATCCCGGCTAGCAGGGACAACTCGCCATCATATAAACAGCCCCCAAGATAATGAAATATCTCTCTTTTTGAAACGTTGGTGTTGTGTTTTTATCCAGGCCGCCCATAAGAAGTATGTTGGTCATTCAGCTCACGTGACCAATGTACGGTTCAGCTGGGATGATAGATATCTTGTCAGTGCTGGTGGTGATGACTGCTGGTAGGTATCTGGTAGTTATGATAGCGATTGTGGTAGTAGATGATTGATGATAGATATCTTGTCAGTGCTGGTGGTGATGACTGCTGGTAGGTATCTGGTAGTAATGACAGCGATTGTGGTAGTAGATGATAGATGATAGATATCTTGTCAGTGCTGGTGGTGATGACTGCTGGTAGGTATCTGGTAGTAATGACAGCGATTGTGGTAGTAGATGATTGATGATAGATATCTTGTCAGTGCTGGTGGTGATGACTGCTGGTAGGTATCTGGTAGTAATGACAGCGATTGTGGTAGTTGATGATTGATGATAGATATCTTGTCAGTGCTGGTGGTGATGACTGCTGGTAGGTATCTGGTAGTAATGACAGCGATTGTGGTAGTAGATGATTGATGATAGATATCTTGTCAGTGCTGGTGGTGATGACTGCTGGTAGGTATCTGGTAGTAATGACAGCGATTGTGGTAGTTGATGATTGATGATAGATATCTTGTCAGTGCTGGTGGTGATGACTGCTGGTAGGTATCTGGTAGTAATGACAGCGATTGTGGTAGTAGATGATTGATGATAGATATCTTGTCAGTGCTGGTGGTGATGACTGCTGGTAGGTATCTGGTAGTAATGACAGCGATTGTGGTAGTTGATGATTGATGATAGATATCTTGTCAGTGCTGGTGGTGATGACTGCTGGTAGGTATCTGGTAGTAATGACAGCGATTGTGGTAGTAGATGATTGATGATAGATATCTTGTCAGTGCTGGTGGTGATGACTGCTGGTAGGTATCTGGTAGTAATGACAGCGATTGTGGTAGTAGATGATAGATGATAGATATCTTGTCAGTGCTGGTGGTGATGACTGCTGGTAGGTATCTGGTAGTAATGACAGCGATTGTGGTAGTAGATGATAGATGATAGATATCTTGTCAGTGCTGGTGGTGATGACTGCTGGTAGGTATCTGGTAGTAATGACAGCGATTGTGGTAGTAGATGATTGATGATAGATATCTTGTCAGTGCTGGTGGTGATGACTGCTGGTAGGTATCTGGTAGTAATGACAGCGATTGTGGTAGTAGATGATTGATGATAGATATCTTGTCAGTGCTGGTGGTGATGACTGCTGGTAGGTATCTGGTAGTAATGACAGCGATTGTGGTAGTAGATGATTGATGATAGATATCTTGTCAGTGCTGGTGGTGATGACTGCTGGTAGGTATCTGGTAGTAATGACAGCGATTGTGGTAGTTGATGATTGATGATAGATATCTTGTCAGTGCTGGTGGTGATGACTGCTGGTAGGTATCTGGTAGTAATGACAGCGATTGTGGTAGTTGATGATTGATGATAGATATCTTGTCAGTGCTGGTGGTGATGACTGCTGGTAGGTATCTGGTAGTAATGACAGCGATTGTGGTAGTAGATGATAGATGATAGATATCTTGTCAGTGCTGGTGGTGATGACTGCTGGTAGGTATCTGGTAGTAATGACAGCGATTGTGGTAGTAGATGATAGATGATAGATATCTTGTCAGTGCTGGTGGTGATGACTGCTGGTAGGTATCTGGTAGTAATGACAGCGATTGTGGTAGTAGATGATTGATGATAGATATCTTGTCAGTGCTGGTGGTGATGACTGCTGGTAGGTATCTGGTAGTAATGACAGCGATTGTGGTAGTAGATGATTGATGATAGATATCTTGTCAGTGCTGGTGGTGATGACTGCTGGTAGGTATCTGGTAGTAATGACAGCGATTGTGGTAGTAGATGATTGATGATAGATATCTTGTCAGTGCTGGTGGTGATGACTGCTGGTAGGTATCTGGTAGTAATGACAGCGATTGTGGTAGTAGATGATTGATGATAGATATCTTGTCAGTGCTGGTGGTGATGACTGCTGGTAGGTATCTGGTAGTAATGACAGCGATTGTGGTAGTTGATGATTGATGATAGATATCTTGTCAGTGCTGGTGGTGATGACTGCTGGTAGGTATCTGGTAGTAATGACAGCGATTGTGGTAGTAGATGATTGATGATAGATATCTTGTCAGTGCTGGTGGTGATGACTGCTGGTAGGTATCTGGTAGTAATGACAGCGATTGTGGTAGTTGATGATTGATGATAGATATCTTGTCAGTGCTGGTGGTGATGACTGCTGGTAGGTATCTGGTAGTAATGACAGCGATTGTGGTAGTAGATGATTGATGATAGATATCTTGTCAGTGCTGGTGGTGATGACTGCTGGTAGGTATCTGGTAGTAATGACAGCGATTGTGGTAGTAGATGATAGATGATAGATATCTTGTCAGTGCTGGTGGTGATGACTGCTGGTAGGTATCTGGTAGTAAAGACAGCGATTGTGGTAGTAGATGATAGATGATAGATATCTTGTCAGTGCTGGTGGTGATGACTGCTGGTAGGTATCTGGTAGTAATGACAGCGATTGTGGTAGTAGATGATTGATGATAGATATCTTGTCAGTGCTGGTGGTGATGACTGCTGGTAGGTATCTGATAGTAATGACAGCAATTGTGGTAGTAGATGATTGATGATAGATATCTTGTCAGTGCTGGTGGTGATGACTGCTGGTAGGTATCTGGTAGTAATGACAGCGATTGTGGTAGTAGATGATTGATGATAGATATCTTGTCAGTGCTGGTGGTGATGACTGCTGGTAGGTATCTGGTAGTAATGACAGCGATTGTGGTAGTTGATGATTGATGATAGATATCTTGTCAGTGCTGGTGGTGATGACTGCTGGTAGGTATCTGGTAGTAATGACAGCGATTGTGGTAGTAGATGATTGATGATAGATATCTTGTCAGTGCTGGTGGTGATGACTGCTGGTAGGTATCTGGTAGTAATGACAGCGATTGTGGTAGTTGATGATTGATGATAGATATCTTGTCAGTGCTGGTGGTGATGACTGCTGGTAGGTATCTGGTAGTAATGACAGCGATTGTGGTAGTAGATGATTGATGATAGATATCTTGTCAGTGCTGGTGGTGATGACTGCTGGTAGGTATCTGGTAGTAATGACAGCGATTGTGGTAGTAGATGATAGATGATAGATATCTTGTCAGTGCTGGTGGTGATGACTGCTGGTAGGTATCTGGTAGTAAAGACAGCGATTGTGGTAGTAGATGATAGATGATAGATATCTTGTCAGTGCTGGTGGTGATGACTGCTGGTAGGTATCTGGTAGTAATGACAGCGATTGTGGTAGTAGATGATTGATGATAGATATCTTGTCAGTGCTGGTGGTGATGACTGCTGGTAGGTATCTGATAGTAATGACAGCAATTGTGGTAGTAGATGATTGATGATAGATATCTTGTCAGTGCTGGTGGTGATGACTGCTGGTAGGTATCTGGTAGTAATGACAGCGATTGTGGTAGTAGATGATTGATGATAGATATCTTGTCAGTGCTGGTGGTGATGACTGCTGGTAGGTATCTGGTAGTAATGACAGCGATTGTGGTAGTAGATGATTGATGATAGATATCTTGTCAGTGCTGGTGGTGATGACTGCTGGTAGGTATCTGATAGTAATGACAGCAATTGTGGTAGTAGATGATTGATGATAGATATCTTGTCAGTGCTGGTGGTGATGACTGCTGGTAGGTATCTGATAGTAATGACAGCGATTGTGGTAGTAGATGATTGATGATAGATATCTTGTCAGTGCTGGTGGTGATGACTGCTGGTAGGTATCTGGTAGTAATGACAGCGATTGTGGTAGTAGATGATTGATGATAGATATCTTGTCAGTGCTGGTGGTGATGACTGCTGGTAGGTATCTGATAGTAATGACAGCGATTGTGGTAGTAGATGATTGATGATAGATATCTTGTCAGTGCTGGTGGTGATGACTGCTGGTAGGTATCTGATAGTAATGACAGCGATTGTGGTAGTAGATGATAGATGATAGATATCTTGTCAGTGCTGGTGGTGATGACTGCTGGTAGGTATCTGATAGTAATGACAGCGATTGTGGTAGTAGATGATTGATGATAGATATCTTGTCAGTGCTGGTGGTGATGACTGCTGGTAGGTATCTGGTAGTAATGACAGCGATTGTGGTAGTTGATGATAGATGATAGATATCTTGTCAGTGCTGGTGGTGATGACTGCTGGTAGGTATCTGGTAGTAATGACAGCGATTGTGGTAGTAGATGATTGATGATAGATATCTTGTCAGTGCTGGTGGTGATGACTGCTGGTAGGTATCTGATAGTAATGACAGCGATTGTGGTAGTAGATGATTGATGATAGATATCTTGTCAGTGCTGGTGGTGATGACTGCTGGTAGGTATCTGATAGTAATGACAGCGATTGTGGTAGTAGATGATAGATGATAGATATCTTGTCAGTGCTGGTGGTGATGACTGCTGGTAGGTATCTGGTAGTAATGACAGCGATTGTGGTAGTAGATGATAGATGATAGATATCTTGTCAGTGCTGGTGGTGATGACTGCTGGTAGGTATCTGATAGTAATGACAGCGATTGTGGTAGTAGATGATTGATGATAGATATCTTGTCAGTGCTGGTGGGGATGGCTGGTGGGGATGACTGCTGGTAGGTATCTGGTAGTAATGACAGCGATTGTGGTAGTAGATGATAGATGATAGATATCTTGTCAGTGCTGGTGGTGATGACTGCTGGTAGGTATCTGATAGTAATGACAGCGATTGTGGTAGTAGATGATAGATGATAGATATCTTGTCAGTGCTGGTGGTGATGACTGCTGGTAGGTATCTGATAGTAATGACAGCGATTGTGGTAGTAGATGATAGATGATAGATATCTTGTCAGTGCTGGTGGTGATGACTGCTGGTAGGTATCTGATAGTAATGACAGCGATTGTGGTAGTAGATGATTGATGATAGATATCTTGTCAGTGCTGGTGGTGATGACTGCTGGTAGGTATCTGGTAGTAATGACAGCGATTGTGGTAGTAGATGATTGATGATAGATATCTTGTCAGTGCTGGTGGTGATGACTGCTGGTAGGTATCTGGTAGTAATGACAGCGATTGTGGTAGTAGATGATTGATGATAGATATCTTGTCAGTGCTGGTGGTGATGACTGCTGGTGGGTATCTGATTGCAGGGGGATCTAGGGGGTGTCCCTAGTGGCACCGGACACCCCCCTAGCGCCGCAATTACCCCTATCTTATTTAAGACAATTAGGGACCGGTCACCTCCTTACACCACAAAAGCGCTTCATTTGCAATTGGGACACCCCTCTGACAAATTTCTATATCCGCCCGTCTGGTTGATGGTTCTACATAGTAATGATGGTGATTCTGGTGGTAGCCAAAGTGATGATGATGAGTTAGAGTAATGATGATGATATAAATGTTTTGGTGCTCGTGATTATGATGATGATGAAAAAATGATAACGTTGATAATGATGCTCGTGATGCTCATGATGATGATAATGACGTTGATGGTGATGATGATGATGATAACGATGACAATGATGATGGTGATGATGCTCATGATGATGATGATGGTGAGATGATGTGCATAGATAACGATGGTCCCGGCGGCGATTATGATTTTGATGCTCATAATGATGATGGTGATGAATTGATGTGGATAACGACGGTAATGATGTTGATGATGATCGTGATGGTGTTGATGATAGTGATGATGATGGTGATCGTGATTGTGTTGATGCTAATGATGGTGATGATGTTACTAAAACGTAATACTCTTTCCACAGTGTATTTGTATGGAAGTGCGTTTAGTCTACAAACAAACGCTCTGCTGATGTCTACTGACGGTAATACTATTGGCCGATAAACAAGTGAACAACAAATAATTATATCCTTAAAAAACAAATCTCAATGTAGTCGAATTTTGTTATTGTCAATCACAAAATGAACACATGTGAGTTCAATTGGCCGATGAGCAAGTGAACATCAAATAATTATATCCTTAAAAAACAAATCTCAATGTAGTCGAATTTTGTCATTGTCAATCACAAAATTAACACACGTGAGTTCAATTGGCCGATGAACAAGTGAACAACAAATAATTATATCCTTAAAAAACAAATCTCAATGTAGTAGAATTTTGTCATTGTCAATTACAAAATGAACACCCGATGTCTTAGACGAGTCGATACTAGTGTGATTCACGACATCTCGTTCGAGATCTCTTTCGCAGCCGGACGCGTTCTATTAAAGCTGTCACTACTCCCTACATGCTCTTTTTTTAAACAATAGACCAGTTTCGAATTTATTCTTAATTGCGCAGCCTTAGCCTCGATACCATGTGATATATTCTAATGTATTTAGTACAGCCTGTGGTAAGGCAAGTTTTTCATTGCGCAGCCTAAGTCTAGATAGCATATGATATATGATTCTCTTGTATTTAGTACAGCCTGTGGTAAGACATGTTTTTCATTGCACAGCCTAAGTCTAGATAGCATATGATATATGATTCTCTTGTATTTAGTACAGCCTGTGGTAAGACATGTTTTTCATTGCACAGCCTAAGTCTAGATAGCATGTGATATATGATTCTCTTGTATTTAGTACAGCCTGTGGTAAGGCAAGTTATTCATTGCACAGCCTTAGGCCCGATAGCATGTGATATATCACGCAATCATTGCGTGACGACACAAAGGAGCGGCTACATAGGAGGCTGCATCAAAGAAACTGGTCTATCTTGAATTTTACTGCAACGGGGGAGCCCACATCAAAATCGTAGTTATAACATGTAATATCAGATATTTATTGTATGGATGGTAGATATTTAATTATAAGCGAAGTTATTGTTCCTAGGTAGATATATTAATCTATTAAATTACATGTCAATTAGTTTAGTGTTTTATTTTTATTTTTTTGGTATAAGTGGGTTTTTTCATGGTCAATAGGTCTTTTGAACAACAGGTCACGTTTTAAATCGAGCAGCTGTATCAAAATGAACATCAGAAATGAAAAGAGTACCTCAACATTAGTAAGAAGGCGAAATCTCAGCTCATAAAATGTAGCACGAGGGAAATGGCATTAAATTCAATATTTTATAAGGATTTGTAGGGAAAATATGCTATGGATGGCAAGCTTTGCCACAACAACAACAACACGCATTCATCGATCGCCCTTTCCTATTTTACACCAGTCCCCACTGCATAGAAAATGCGCGGCCATGTTGTATCAGCATATACCATCGCAAGCCGAAGGCGCGTGATTGTATAGCCGATACAACACGTGCGCGAATGTTGTAAAGGACTTAAGAAACGTCTAGTTTAGTTCCTTCAAATTTTACCAAAATTTTCAAGATTTAAGTAAATCTCTTGAAATTTCAAGTCAAGCCGAAGGCGTGTGATTGTATAGCCGATACAACACGTGCGCGAATGTTGTAAAGGACTTAAGAAACGTCTAGTTTAGTTCCTTCAAATTTTACCAAAATTTTCAAGATTTAAGTAAATCTCTTGAAATTTCAAGTAAAACTTGAAAATGAAACTCATCATGGTCATGAGTTTTTTAAGCTGTAATACTATTTTTTACCACATTTGATAATTTTCTCGCCTTCTGATTGGTCGAGAGCCGTGGTAAATAAGAGTACATACCACGGTTGCTATTTTCTCTCTAATTTTCTCGCTTTCTGATTGGTCGAGAGCCGTGGTAAATAAGAGTACATACCACGGTTGCTATTTTCTCTCTAATTTTCTCGCTTTCTTCGCGCACCTGCAAAACGCGAGCAGTACAAATAGATTGTACGATGTGTTTCCTCATATCAAATGGCATAAAACGTGAAACATCTGCCACTAAGAGGGATTAGTTAAGAGGAAGGGTAGCACACATAAACATCCGTTGCAATCAATAATACAGGATAATGCTGTTATCAGTTCAAGTGGAATAATAATACATGTTATCATCAGGAAAAAAATATACTGATAAATAAATACGAAAAAAAATACAAATAATTTCAGGTTTTTTTTGCTAGCTCTAAAATTGTTCATTTATTTATTTGTTTCGACCCGTTTTCGCATTTCGGCAAATTTTGAATTTGTGTCCCTAAAAGGGTGTGATTTTGTTCTTTTATTACGATGTTACCCGAACTATTGTTTAAGCGCTAGTTTATCGCATATCTTTGGCTCCTATTGCTTTCTTTGAAGCACTGACGCAGTCCACACTAGTTTATCCACGAGATATTATCCTTTTTATTTTTATTTTTATTTTTTCCTTTTTATTCAGTAACAATTCTTTATCAGCTTTTATTTTTGTAAGTTTATTTGTCTCCATTCATGCAGTTTTTGTGGAAGTTCATTATGAAGTTGTTTTTAAAGCATAGGTGTTAATGCGGTTAAAAAATAAAAACATTGGTCTATCAAGAACAACATAATTCCTCATACAAATTTATACAATAATATATTTAAAAAAAACCTTAATTGTTCAAATGATTGTCTCTTTTAAACGTATTTCCGTATAGACTTAGTCGAGGCCATTCACTTACACCTCGCCCTCGTTTATACAACAGAAGTTTTGATCAATCTCGAATTGGGACGTGATGTAGAAGCCCCATTAGCGCCATCGCCGAGTTTCATCGAACACTGTCTTCTTAACTCATTGGTAGTTTCAAATAAAGCATAGTAATTAACTAGGAAGTTCAACCGTTTTAGATGTAAAACTTGCGTAATAAATTTCCGATATTCAGGGATGCGTAATCCGTAAATAACCGGGTTGATACCGGAGTTGCTAAAATGTAAAACTTTGGTGAAGAAAAACAACCGCCATGGAATGCAATATTTCTGGCAATCGTCCAAAATGAATCGTACAATAAAAAAGGGCATCCACGCGAGCACGAATAATCCGATTACGATCAAAACAGTGCATGTTAGTCTAGTAGATCCCTCGTTTGAATGCCGAGGGTGTAGGTGTGTTCTTTTGCGAATACCATACCATATACCTCCATAGGCCAAGCAGATTATCACTAAAGGACCAAAGAAGAATATGTTCATCAGATGAAACCGTGTCGTATGAACGACCTTGTTCATTGGTATCGCAAATAAGCTGGCTAGAATACTCGATATAGTCCATATCAACACCAGTGCGCACTGATAAACCTTCTTAGAGTGAGACCTATTGTTCCACGAGTAAGGTTTTAAAGTAGCGTACAAGCGCTCCGTGCTGACAGCCATTAGGTGCAGAATAGAGTTCACCCCAGCGAAGACATCAAATGCTTCATAGACTCGAGTAACCAGTAGTGAAATACCTGCTCCTTTCCATGTTAAATAGAGAATATAGTTCCACAGAGGTATTGAGATACTCCCTACAAGTATATCAGCTGTAGCAAGACCCACAACAAAGTAGTTGACTCGAGAATTCAGATTGATAGCTCTTACAAACGCTGCAATAACTAGTAGGTTCCCAGCAATAGCTATGATTGCAACCACACTACATGTTAGAATCCATAGGACAAGTTCTGATAACGTGAAAGTTACATTCCACGGGATTTTAGTTGGGAAGTCCAAGGAACTGTTATTCATTCTTAAAACTGTGAAAAGAACAAAAAAATATCTTAGGTTCAAACATCGCATCTCACAAGTGACGGATCTAATAAGAATGAGCAAAACCTAGCTATTGTTGAGCCCCTCCTAGGGGTTTTAGGGATCAAGGGAACAAGCACATTTATTTTAAGGGAACAAGGGATACTGCCAAATTATTTTAAGGGGACAAGGGATACTACCAAATTATTTTCAGGGAACAAGGGAACAAAATATGATAAAACAATAGTTTTTTAGGATCAAGGGAACATAAGGTAAAACATATTAGGGAAACGGTTATTTTACTTATGGGAACAAGGGAGAAAATGTAAAAAGATCAAGGGAACATGGGAGCATGTACCCCCCTCCTCCCCTCCCCCCTGGGAGGGGCTCATTGTTTAAGTTCATTTGCATTAGATTCGGCACATGTGAGATGCGACGTTTGAACTAGGTCTTAGTTTAGTTTGAAATAAAACCTGTAGGTCAAAGAATATCATAATCAAATAGTCAAATGATATCTATATATTCTTGTCTAACTAGTCATAATTTTTTAAAGAAACTTGGCTGGCTAACCTCGTAGTCATGTCAAAAAACAAGGTGTATGATTGTTGTATGAGAGGCTAGTCAGTACAAGGTTATGGTCGAGATATTGAGAGTTTTACAACTGCCCACTAAATCATTCAAACACTGGCGTTTTATTTTTTGCAAAAATGAACATGTGAGCCAAGTTGTGTGCAAAATATTAAACGTGGAGGTAGGGAGTGTGAGTGAATCTCCCCGATTAGTATGGCGCACTCTGTCCATGCAGCTAGAAGATTGAGACGTTAAAAAAGGTTTTTTTATTTAGCTTCCTTCAAAAACAAGCTAAAAAACTATTTATTTTGACTCCATGTAACTTTTGTAAAGCGCACCAAGATTAATATTATTATTATTATTATTATTATTATTATGGCAAGTTTTATTTTCTTTGGTGTGTCATAGTTACATTAACAAGCGGACAATTACGTCTGGGCTAATTAAGTACATTTTTCTTTACAAACGTTTAATCCGCTTATGTATATTCATAAAACGTTTATTATTATTATTATTATTATTATTATTGTTGTTGTTGTTGTTGTTGTTGTTGTTGTTGTTATTATTATTATTATTATTATTATTATTAAAAGGATACTTAATCAATTGTCTCACGATTGAGGTCATTGGTAGAAATACGGCGACGTTTCGACTGCAATCTGCTAGTCTTCATCAGGCGATGGTGTAGACTGGATGATGGTTGTCTTATTATCCAGTCTACACCATCGCCTGATGAAGACTAGCAGATTGCAGTCGAAACGTCGCGGTATTTCTACCAATGACCTCAATCGTGAGACAATTGATTAAGTATCCTTTTAATTTCACATTCCACGATGAATAACCTATTTTCTTCTATTATTATTATTATTATTATTATTATTATTATTTTTATTATTATTAATATTATTATTATTATTATTATTATTATTATTATTATTATTATTATTATTATTATTATTATTATTATTATTATTATTATTTATTATTATTATTATTATTATTATTATTATTATTATTATTATTATTATTATTATTATTATTATTATTATTATTATTATTATTATTATTATATCTCTTGAGTTTACAGATAAAGCTTTTTTCCAATATGGCCCCACACACATGCAACAATATGTACTATATACAATATGAGCAACTTAATGGGATATCTCATACAGATGCGAATATCATAAAGTACTCTATGAAACTCCTACGTTAGTTCTTTCATATTTTATTAAAAAAAATAAAGAGAAAAGTAAATCTGGCAGGGAAAATTCAAGTTAAAAACATGAAACCAGGACGCATTTGTATGAGATTTACAAGTCATGATTTAATTCTTCTGTAATTTTCTCATGAATTATTAGTTAGTTTTATAACATCTTTAAGCAAGAGAGGATAAATAATATTTATAAATAATATTTAATTTTTGCAATTTTCTGCTACGGTTGTGAATTAATTTATAAATAATATTTATCCTCTCTTGTTCTAAGATATTTTTATAAATAAATATAAATCAGCAACAATTTAGCATTCCTTGATTTGCATTTCCTACCTCCAACTAATTTTATGCCCATTTCTATTTTTCTATATTTTTCAGTTATATTTTTTTGCGTTTTATTGATTTTACGCTTTATTTTTTCAATAAATATATTTGCTTAAAATACAGAAACGTTTGGATAAATTAAGCTCGGCATCCATATTTCCTTTCCTTTCCTTTTATAATACTTTATCCGTGTTTTTTTTAAGTATATTACACAGATTTTGTTCTGTTTTAGTGTATAAAGGGCGAAAAACCTTTCGTTTTCCATAAATTTGGCATATACGTCAACAGGATACTTGTTTTGTTTCTCGTTTAGACGCTTGAATACTTGTGTGTTATTAAAAACATTGTTTTGAAAACATTGATCTTAATGAACATGATTGCGGTAATGTGAGCCTCTTTCCTGTACCTTAATACATACTTTATTGTTTGCTGTTTTGTTGCTTTTTTTCCTTCCTTAATTTGCACGTTCGCTCGGTCGTTTTTTGCAATTTTCTGCTATGCTACGTTTGTGAATTATTCAAATGAAATATTTATCAAGACTTCATTTCAAAACAAATTTTATTGTTTGCTTTCTTATTTTTTTTTTTTTTTTTTCCTTTCTTTATTTGCACGTTTGCTGATCGGTCGTTTTTTTGAAATTTTCTGCTACGTTTGTGAATTAATCAAATGAAATATTTATCAAGACTTCATTTCAAACTGATTGAAATTGATAATCATTTAATGCACTAAAAATATAAATGAATGCTCTAATTCGAACTTAATAAAAAAAGAAATATTTAACGTAAACATCACTTTAATTCAATTCAATTGAAAATAAAAATACGGAATTTTCTGACGAAAAAACACTCGGCAATAAATTTCAATGTTAATTCTAGACGACAGTAAAATAATACTCTAAGATTAATCCATGATATAGTGCTTGTACTTTCAACATAACAAATTATACTCAGACATTCTTGGTGATTTTGAATGACAGATAACGGCTTATCCTTAATATTTACAATGGCAATTTTTGCTACCAATTTTACTATTATTTACATTTGGGCGAATTAAAAAGCAATCAAACACATTTATTCCTTTAAAAATTCAACTCAAACAATTTTATATAACAAATATATATGTAAATGTATATGATTGGTTGTCGATCTTTCTTACTGTCACCCAACTTGCTGTTAAAACACGTCTAAAATATCAGCGAAAGCCATGCATAAAATTGACACAAATTTGCGTCAAAAAATTGCGAAATAATAAGGCGTTAAAAACAAGCAGAAATTTTCAATAAAATTTTTGATATCACTTTCAAAATTAGGGGGAAAACATTGAATGAATTTGTATCTAAAATCGTCTCTAACATTAAAAAAAAAAAAATACTAAAACTGTTTTAATCGTTGAAAAAAAGGTCTAAAATCTCAAAACAATTTCGTTCAAAACGACGCAAACGTTTTTCAAAACATTACTCCCATCGTAAAATTCGTAAAAATATCGTAAAATTAAGGCGAAAATTGGTCAAAAATCCCTACTAAATCCAAGTAAAATCAAGCAAATGCAATCGGCTCAAATGGGTCTCGAAAATCTCCATTAAAAACGCCTCCATAACAAGGCAGTAGGAGTATATGTGCGATGTAAGTTGATGTTAACATGATAGTGCACTGTGTAATTAAAATAAATACAAACGCTAAGTTAGTACAACGTTTCGACATCGTCAGCATGCACTGTGTAGTATTTATTTAAGAGTACGATTTCAACTGCATTTGAATGTACTCGCTCATGTGCGCGCCATTACAAAAATGTATTCACTTTTTGACTGTGATCAAGCAAAATGATCGGCTTCGATGTCATAAAAAACATTGAAAGCAACTTATCTTATAAAAGTCTTTTTTTTATTTAAGTTATCAATCTCTTTGTGAATGCAAAGGATTTCAAAATGAAACCAAAAAAAAAAGTAAACGTTTTTGTTTGTGCTCGGGCAAAAGTCAAATTGAGGTTTGAGAACAAATTTGTAAAATGAAATTGTACAATTAAACCTTTACTTTTTTAAGGACAAAATAAAACACATTTATACAGAAACTGACGAGCAAAAAAACCTATAGGTTCTACGCATGAGGAACTTTGATTTACAAAACGAAAAATCTAGAACAGTGAACATGAAAGCTTATAATCGTCATTTTTGAAACTTTAGGTGAAAACTGGCAGAGACAAGGCTTGAAATTAAAATTACAAAAAACTATTTTTTCTTCTTATTATTTCTGCAGAGACAATCTTTTGCGGAATAAACAACATCTTGTTATTGTAAACACATCAACCAAACTCCATAACTATACAACTTAGATTAGAACTACGTACATTTTTACAATACATAGTCAAAAAGAAAAACAGAAATTACAATATATAATCAAAAAGGATAGAAAAACTAAGAAACTAGATTCTGAACGCCAAAAATAAACATTTTCGCAATCAGAGTTGAATGCTAGCTTGTTTTGCTGCTGTTCTATTGTTTCTGTTGTGTCATATTTGTGTGCACCGGGTATGTCACAATGCCGCCGACAGCTGAGTTTTTTTGGATGGTGATTAAACGTTTCCACCATAAGGAATATAGAAATACAAAAATGCACGAAATTTGTTTGAGCGTTCGCGGTGATTTCTCAAGAATTGATCTTGTTTTTTACGGAGTTTTAAACTAATTATTTGACCATTTTATTACACATACACGCAAGAAAGAATTCCAAATAAAATAGCTAGCTTTCGTCATCATCTTTGTGTTTTTTCAAGTGCTTGTTTTCACGTAATTTGACCCGAAAATTGATGTTAATCATCATTTTTTTGTACAGAAAATTTCATGCCAGAAAACTGACTATTTTTTTTAGTTTCTTCGCTAAATAGATATACCGTTCCAAGAATTAAATAAGTACTTTTACTTATGATTTAAGCTATCTTTTTTCCTCCTTTTTGTCATAGCTTTAGACTTAGTTTGGATCTCAACAAATCAAATTGTCTGTTTTCTGTCAGATTATCTTATAAATAACATTCGTTCTTTAAGTGTTTACTTTCGCGATATTGTGAGCTGTGTAATTACACAACCCTACTTTTTCTCACTAATTCAATTTTCTAAGAAAACTTTCCAATTAATTTAAAAAGCAAAGACAAATGTCTCTCCCTCTATTCCGTGATATGTTCCTTTTTAATAAACTCTATTGACAATAGGAAAAAAGAGAAATTGTTTGTGTAATTTGCTAAGCATTTGTCAAATTTCTTACCTTGCTGTTACTGCTTTTCGTGCAGACCTGTTTAGTTGTAGAAAACGGCCGTCAAAAAGCAAAATTTCTGTATTTCGTACGCTAGAAAACAGCCCTCACTAAGTGAGCTTTCATTTTATTGAACTGAACGGAGAGGTTTTTGGATGGGCCTTGCGTCAAGATAGCTCGTAGAGGCGACTCAACCATTTCCGTTTTTTCAATGACATAAGAATACAGAGTAAATGGAAGGACCTTATATGGTTAGCACTTGGAAATACCGCGTGAAGCAATCGAAAACGACCAACTACTAAACGGTTCAATTAAAATAATAGCACTGAAGGACTTGTCGAATAATATACTACTTTAAACACCGAAAAGCAACTCATTAAGGAGAGAAAATAAAATTGGAAGATCTCAAATTGAATCACAAAGACGAAAAATGGGCAAGAATATTGAACAAAGAAAAACAAATTGTAGAATTTAAAACTATCAGTATAGTAGAAAAGAGGTATATTTAAATAAACTCTAATAAAAAGAAATTTATACAACATATTAGTTGAAGTTTGATATTATACTACAATTAAACGAGGGAATTGAAAAAAAATTGAATTAAAAATTGAAGAATTAAAAATTTATTTTTATTAAGTGCGGAAAAACTACATTTATTTTAATGTCTTTTCATAGTACTTTTTCAATTTAATAAGAAAACTAGCGAATAGAAATTTCTATTCGCTAGTTTTCTTATTAAATCTTATACGCAAAGTTCTTCTGATTATAGTATACCTTTTGTAATTTTTAATCAAGAGTCGGTGAACAGTTTGACGCCATTTTGGGA
Source organism: Metridium senile (assembly GCA_949775045.1). NCBI lineage: Eukaryota > Metazoa > Cnidaria > Anthozoa > Actiniaria > Metridiidae > Metridium > Metridium senile. Next base: position 11,193,440 of record OX459098.1, read on the forward strand.
AATTATATATTTTCATTATTAATCTGTATTTCCATAAAAACAAGAATTATTACGAAATACTTCAATGCCGAATTGAAAAGCATGTTTTTAAACATAGATCTTCATTTATTTTGACAATTTTGACAGAAAAATGTTCACAACATCATCAGCTTGGGGCGATTAGTTTTGTCATATCTTGATAATAATCTTGTTCGACAGTTAATGATATGGTTTAAATATAGCACAAGAATGAAATTAAAATAGCTACGAAAACAAATAGAGAAGTATTAATAATAAATGTGACGTCTTTGTCAATAACAGTGCATGTTGTTAATGGTTGTGGTGTAGCATTAAAAAATCGCTCCAAATTCGTCATGGTTTCTAATTTAGATGTAACTCAAGATTTTAAATGTTAGTGACATAAATATGTACGTAATAAGACTGTCCTTATGATCGCTTTGTTACTTACAGTAAGAAAATCGATAGAAAAAGGGGAAAACATCTCATTTATGGAGTGATTACAGTATAAAACTATATATGTTGTTCCTGAGTATTAATGTTGGTGTTGATTGAGTGTGTTTGTGTTGTTGCTGTTTTTGCTCATGTTCCGTCTGTTATTTGTGTTCCTTTTGTTTCTGCTGTTGTTGCTGTTTAGTCGTAAATGAATGGATTCAGTTATGAATAAATAAACGAATGAATTAATGAAAGAATAAATGAAGAAACGTATGAATTGATAACGAAGTTGAGCGATAAGAAAACTATTTTTTAAGAACATTTTTAATAAAGACGACGTTTCGACGTTAGCATAACTTCATTATCAAGCCTAAATGAATGAATAAAACGTATGAATGAAATATAAATGAAGAAACAAATGAATGGGAGTTATGAATTAATAGGAAAATTGATTACCTATAAATGAATAAACAGAATTAATGATCGATAAAACTGACCAAATATACATATGCAAGAACAAAGCAATGAACAATATCTAAAAATTCGATTCGTCGATCTTTTAACTTGAATTATATTTGCAAAATGAATTTCATAAAACTTATCAATTATATTAAGACTTGTATTTACTGTACCGGCAACAATCCCGACTCAATCCATGCGCATGAAGTATAAAGGAAATGACAGCCGCACAGGATACATATAATTCTAAATAAATACTTCTTTTTGCAGGCTTTTATTACGTCATAATTAACTGATAATATAGAGCAAATGAAGTCTCCGTCATTCAATACTCCATTCCTACTCGGCGGAACCGCTTGGCCACGTACTATATCGTCACGAAGGCGCCTATAATGGATGGATCAGTAGATGAATAAGATGGCTACTTCCTTTGTTAATGAATAAATGGTTGACGTCTCTTTTTTTATTTACTAGTAACAAACTTCTTTTTGTATAATAGTTTTTAAACATTTTACATATCAGTTGTGTCTTACAGATTTTTTTTATATACACCCTTTCCGAGAAACTTTGTCACCCGTGAAGTGAAAAGCCTACAAGCTAGTAGCGCAGGGGATTATGGGTTACCTATGTATACTTTATTAGAACGCAGGGATTTTATGTCCACATTGCTACACTTGTCAATGTTATTGAGAAATGTCCATTTTGACTTATCAAACAACAAAAATGGCGTTTTGAATGAACATTTAGTTTCTGAATTGATCCATGATCCTTTGCGCCACTAGCTTGTGTGCTTTTCACGGGTGTCCTGCTAGGCTACGTTTTCTGCCGGCACAAAAAAGAAACGATTTAAATTCAATTTAGTCTGGGGTAGGGTATGTGAAATCAAAATTTACGGTCTGGGAAAGGGTCAGGGTTTTGAGGACCCGGCGGTACACCCAACCTAGGGCCCTGGGAACGAGGTTGCGGTACACCCCTACCCAAGTTGGGGTGGTAGTATCCCCGGGGGATACGACCTGTTTATACGATGATCTTCAGATCGCTATCGATTACTTTAGGGAGGATGGGATAGATAGCTAATTAGGACTCAGGCCCGTCTGAAAATCAGGCAAAACTGGACAATTCTGCAAGAGAGCGAACGGGGACCGACATATTGAAAATTAGGAATCAGTGTAAAGCAAAATACAGTGGTACCTCTATTAATCGATCACCCTCGGGATTTTCCAAAGTGGCCGCTTAATGGAGGTTGGCCGCTGAATAGAGTATAGAATAGGTATATAAATAGATTTGGGACTTTTTATTGTGGCCGCCTAATAGAGGGTGACCACTTAATGGGTGAATAGAGGTACCACTGTACACAAGAAATAAAAGACACATGGGTTATATTTCATTTATTTTTTTATTTTCTATAAAATAAAATAAAACTACGTGGTCTTAAGCGTCTTGGGTTACCTGTGTTATGCTTGGGGTTCCTTTGTCGGTTGTCGGATAGAATGGCAAAACGTTTTGGGCTACCTGTGCTAAAATCAACATGGCGGCCAAGTGAACTTGATAAAGAGAATCAAAATACCACTCTACAATGGGTAGATGGATGAATGTAAGATTAAAGCTTCATAAGTACAATTCTTATCTTCTTTATGGTATGTGTGCTTTGATATTTGTGACACAGCTTGGCATGGTTTATGCTCATAAAACTGGCGGAGAAGCGAGAGGTAAATATCAAATTTAAAATTTATGATTCCATTTAAGTTTCGATATTACTGCAGACTAATGGAATTTGTTGAGTAGTTTATGTCATTAAGGAGACTTTCAAGATTAAATTTAGTTGGAAAGCTGAGGTTTTCCCCCTAATGCTCTCACCAAGATTTTTTGGTGAATTTTCAAATTATTATATGAGAACTTTGTATAAAAGTACAAACTGGGAATTCTGTTGAACAGACTTCCACACTGATCATTGAAATACAAATGGCTAAATAATAAGGAGCGACTATAGAATACCCGTCCACTCAATGGATTTTTTTATTTGTTTACCATAGTAAGAGCAGTCCCTCTCTTCGAGGCTTATATGCTCTGGTTTGAGACCTGACTGCTGTTCCGGGAGACAATCCCCTGCTCTTTATGAAGAGCACAACAGGATTTTTTTACGTCCACCTTAAATAGGAAGTTAGAGTGAAGGCAGACAGGACCTCCGGCTTCACGTCCTTATCCGAGAAGACAAGGCACATAGAGAGTAAAGCGTCTTGCCCAAGGACAAAACGTAAGCACCCAGGCCGGGAATTGAACCCAGACCATTTAATAGGCCCGGAACCTGATCCCCTGACCACTAGACCATCTCACACCTCTCTTTTTTAGTATGGGTTTGTACCCATGGTCACTAATCCCCGAAGTCGGTGTACCCTGCGGTCGCTAGTCCCTGTAGTCATTTGACTGCAGTCCGTGGATCACGTACCTGAGGTGGGTTTATTGAGTGGACGCGTATTCTATAGTCTAGCCAATAATACAAAATACTGCTAAATATAAAAACAGATAACAATAGAATTAGTGTAAAATTGCACTATTTAATGATATTGCACTTTGGATACTCCCAGTATCCTTTTTACAATAGCTGTATATAATAATTAATTGCTATTTTCATATATTGACAGTGAAACCAGAAGATTTATTTTTAAAAGGAGATTATGTGAAGAAATTTGAAAAATTCATCTCAAAGTATTCCAACCCCAAGGTGAGCATAAAGTTAAGATAAAACTTGTAATATTAGTTAGGTTGTTGTTAGCAAATAGAAACCATTAGGCCATAATACTGTGTGACTCGCCGTACCGTAGTCATTTACAAAAACTTTAGACGAATTTTTGAAATTATTTTGACATTTTTTCATCTCAATGGACCAACTACAGACATCAAAGTTTCTTAAGTCTCCACCTGTCAAAATAATAATAATAATACCTGATTGGTCCATTGAGATGGAAAAATGTCAAAATAATGTCAAAAATTCATCAAACGTTTTTGTAAGTGACTACGGTACAGCCAGTTGCACTGCATGACAGTAATACCCATAAGGAGATCCTAATCCATGTTTATAACAAGCTACAGAAATGGCAACAGTTCCTATCATTGTTCTCTAAGTCATTTTGTAAGGTAGCCTTTGCATTGAAGCGACGTGAATGATGAATGGCAATGATAGAGACCTAGGACAATAATCCAAAACGTCCATAGCAACGCGTTAGCTGATTTTGTTTATTGAGTAAATTTTTAACCTTTATCTTCTAAGTTCCATTCACCAAGTCGAGGTTCCAGTTCACGCCGGGCACAAACGGCCCCCAAAAAGGCACGCTAAAATGTCACAATTTTCCGTTATTTACGAATATTTTAATAAATTATTGTCTTTTTGTTCTGAAATTTTCAGTGATTGTAATATGGAGGTAGCGAAAATTTTTGAGAAATTATTTGAATGTTTTCTCGTCATTATGACGTCATAATAAAATGTTACAGTAGTCGAAAAAAATCAATTTTACCACTAGATACGATTTAAGGATGAATTTTATAAGCCAGTAAGATGTAAAACACGTTATCGAAATTTTCATCAATTTTTGGTAACTGGAACTGGAGATATGAGGGATTTTATGATTTTGATGACGTCATCTAATATGACGTCACAGAAAATAATAAAATATCATTATTTATAATCAGTAACAGAAATTCTAACATAATCCCATTCAATAGTCGATTTTTAGTAGATATAGCTTATAAAATCATCGATATCCCAGAAAAGGGCTGCATAACATATCTTTAAAGATATTTGTGACGTCATAATGACGTAGCAGGGATTTACTCAATTTTTCAACATCAATTTATAGCCCTCTAACTGCAAAAATGAAAATTCTAAAATCATACGATTTTACAGCGTTCTTATATCATTTCATTCGCATTAAAATTAGAGAGAAATGTTTTGAAATGAAAAAAATGTACCAAGCGAAATGTTTTTCCAAAGGTTTTATTAAGTTTTTTTCCCGCAAAATTTTCGCGGGAAAAATTCTGGAGGTTAAAATCGCCATAGCTCAAGTTTCCATCGCCCAAATTAAAAACGGTTTTCAGTTTTATAGTCCTTAGCAGAAGTGGAATGATATTTGATGCAAAATAGAAATTTCATCATGAGCGCTTTTTAGGTCGTTTGCGCCCGCCGTGGTTGCTGCACATGATAAATAATAGTTTTGCTATGCACAGCAACTGAAAAAAAAACTTAACAACATTGAGGGGACATAAAAGAACTCCGTGTTCAGACATGGGTTGTATGGTGGCAGCTTAATGTGCCTTGATATACCTGCAACTCGAACACATTGAGTAAGCGCATTGAGCAGTTCTGGAAATGCGCTATATAAGAACTAGCAATTATTATTATTAACCTTGACTTGGAACTATTATTCATGGTCACTGAATGGAACTGTGAAAAGGTCTTTTAATTAATACATGTTTCTTTTATTGCAAGCTCAAATTTTGCCTTTTTGAGGCATGTAGATATTTCAAAATGGTGCAGCGCGCTGTAGAAAGGAGTATTGACTCTGTTTCTTATGTGCTATGCAAGCACACTTGTTGTCTACCTTGTAGGCTTAATTTATGTGCTCCCTAAGGGTGTGATGAAGACAAGAATCTTATTCCCCAAAGATTTAAATTGGGCCAAAACGTCCATAGCAACGCGTTAGCTGATTTTGTCTATTGAGTAAATTTTTAACCTTTATATTCTAATTCGCTCTCCCGCTCAACCGAATATAAAACATTTATCATGTAATACTGCACAGACTTATAGGTGTATGTCCGCATGACAAGGCGTGCTATTCACTTTATTCAAATTCATAGTAAATCAATATACATGTATATGTTATAGTGTCAATAGTATTTATATTGATGTGATGTTTATAACAATTATAATACCAGTGTAATGTTAATTCTTCATACTCGATATCAACTCTCAAGGGCATTGCACAGTAAAGATGCTCTGGAGTATACTTGTAATTTATTATTATCATTTTTTGTTAGCATGATATTCAGTCATTGGATGCGAATGGATTATATTCTTTGTATCTGAATATATATTAGCGTCCCGCTAATGAACTGACCCTCCCTAACACAACAAGCTACATACCAGCGCCCTTCATGCGCTTGTTGCATAACCCTTCTCAAACTCATTAATAATTCATTATCTCAGGGACCAATTACAACTTTGTATTTCAGTCACGTGCATAGGTCTTGATACACCGATCAAACACTGATCAAGACACTGATCAAGACACTGTATAAATTAGCTTAAAAGTAATTTCTCATTCATTCCAATTTACTCTTTTTTTTTCTTTATTCCACTGCTATCTCCTTTTTTACCTGTCATGCCTGTTTATTTACCTACCTACCTAACTAATTGCCTAACATTTAATTTTTATTCTATATTTATTTTTTATTTTATTTTGGACGTCCTGTGACTCAAACCGGGAACCTCTGGCTTGCAATTCTAATGATTTACCAACTAAGCTAATAACGAATTCGTTGAAAGTTTTGGGTTGATGTTATATATTATTGATGTTTTGCTCAGAGGGTGATACTAATTATTTGATAAAAAGTTCAAAATGTTTTATTTAGTGAATTGTTTGAGAAGCCATATCAAAAACTCGTGCTTCGTGTTTGATCAGGGGCTCCAAAATCCTCGAAACGGATAAATCATCATCATCCACTTCTCGGTGTTTGGATCCCCTGATCAAACACTCGCACTCGTTTTTGATCTATTACATGATAAATATATTTATGCTTTTATAATATCTTGCAGTCTAGACTACTCAATCCTGCTCCTGATACACTAGAAGATGACAAAGAGAACAAAGAATGAAAACTTGTACTAACACTGTGGTCAGACACCATTGTAAAACATTGTAAAAAGTTCCTTACTGACTGAAAAATAACCCCACAGACATTTCAGTTTTGCAACAAAGATACTGAAATTATACCCAAGGTAGTCGTACCTATTATCGCGCATATCCTATTATCGTGCTTTTCATAAAAAAATAATATATATCTTCTATTCTGCGTAAAAGTTTATTGAAAAAAGTGGACCAAAAAAGTTGGTTGCAACAGAATAAGCAGCCATAATTGTTTTGATTTATTTTGAAGCAGTGTTTTTTAGAAGATATATATTATTTTTTACGAAAAGTACGATAATAGGATGTGCTCGATAATAGGTACTACTACCTTAATATGTAAAAAGTGTGCACAATGATATAGTTTTTACTTATAATAAATTGGACGAGAGGTTTTTCCTAAAAAGGAAAATCATGTTGAAAGTATTTCTTGTCAAAAAAAGATCAAACAACTTGTCATCTTGTACAAACAACTTCTCCCCATCCTGTTTTTTATTTACAATCACTATTTCAGTTTCAAAAAGACGGTGAGCAATTACTATTTAGTGCAGCTTTATACTTATTCAATTATTTTAATTGTTTAATTAAAACTATTTTGTACTAAGTTATATAATAATTTTGTATTTTCCTGATCTGTTGTGACTAATGTCACTGCATTCTAAACTATTAATGTACGAAGTGACTAAACATCCGGCAGCCGGAGACGGTCTTCAAAAAACTAAACGTCCGGCAGTCTGAACATTTCTTATATTTCTCTTTGAAATCTGCTAACTTTTCTTTCCAGACTGTTTATTTTGATTCAGAATCCCCAAGCGCTTCTAGAAAACTAAAAAAACCGAGCTTTGTATTTTTGGTTAATCCTGTACATAGAGTACGAACGATCTAAGTGCGACACTTCGATATTTTTTCTCTGACGCTGCCGGAAATGGTCTTCAAAAAACTAAACGTCCGGCAGTCTGAACATTTCTTATATTTCTCTTTGAAATCTGCTAACTTTTCTTTCAAGACTGTTTATTTTGATTCAGAATTCCCAAGCGCTTCCAGAAAACTAAAAAAAAACGAGCTTTGTATTTTTGGTTAATCCTGGTTAATAATATATTTGCTGGACTTACAAAGCAATGATTAAAAATTATTTCAGGTTTGTCAATGGATGTGAAGCTTAAGGTAAGAAAGTTGATATTCATTTCAGGTATCACGTTTGACAACATGAAGAATGATTTAATTGTGCTTTGCATCGGCATTGTCATCGACCATTTTGGGGATTGAAACTAGTGTCAATGCTATCTCCAAAAATTTCACCTATATTTATTTTTGAAAATCAACTCAATTAAATTAAATAACTATATGGAATATATATCGAGTTGTACAAGAAAATAAAACATCCTTCTTAGTTTGATTCAATCCTTTGATTGATTGATTGATTGATTGATTGATTGATTGATTGATTGATTGATTGATTGATTGATTGAATAATTGAATGAATGCCTAGTTTATACGTCGCATCTCACATGTGCCAAATACAATTCAAGCAATAGGTGCTAAGGCGGTCTTCTTTGATCTAATAAGATTGGGCACATGTGAGATCAAATGAAAACAACAATTGAAAGCAAAACAGAAATGCATACATTTATATCATATTCAGGGTTAGAGTTAAGGCAGAGGGCCGTACAGTCTAATACTCTTCGCGTTCAACAGTCTTGAAAGAAAAGTTAGCAGATTTCAAAGAGAAATATAAGAAATGTTCAGACTGCCGGACGTTTAGTTTTTTGAAGACCATTTCCGGCAGCGTCAGAGAAAAAATATCGAAGTGTCGCACTTAGATCGTTCGTACTCTATGTACAGGATTAACCAAAAATACAAAGCTCGGTTTTTTTAGTTTTCTAGAAGCGCTTGGGGATTCTGAATCAAAATAAACAGTCTGGAAAGAAAAGTTAGCAGATTTCAAAGAGAAATATAAGAAATGTTCAGACTGCCGGACGTTTAGTTTTTTGAAGACCGTCTCCGGCTGCCGGATGTTTAGTCACTTCGATTAATGTATGATTTGTAGTGGATCTTTTTGTAGAGTGCAGCTAATTTCAAGAAGGTTGTGAAATACTGACTTTGATATAAAGTATGACAACCTTGAACAACTTGCCATTACAATCAAAAAGAGCCGCTGCGGAGACATTTCGTAGCCAATTCGTAGCAATTTCGTAGCTACTTCGTAACCACTTCGTAGCCACATCGTACCTATTTTGTAGCCACTTCGTAACCACTTCGTAGTCACATCGTAATCTGCTGTCACATCGTAGCCATTGAGTGACACGGGTGAAAAACGCACGGCGCATGCGTAAGCAAAAAAAAAAGTAACTGAAGATTTTACGAAGGGTTTCGTGTTTTCTTGTGGTTATATATTAAGCGAATTTCACTTGTATTATTTGACAAGGGAAAGAAAACAACTAATGTAATGTGTTAGGGAAATATAAGCACTAACTTTCCACGAACCTTCTTAACTTTTAAGATTTACCAAACGCCGGTAAATCTCCAATGGTTTTATTGTAAACACGACCGTCTTCCGAGCGTAGGCAGTGCGTTTTTCACCAGTGTCCATCGTACCTATTTTGTAGCCACTTCGTAACCACTTCGTAGTCACATCGTAATCTGCTGTCACATCGTAGCCATGAGTAGCTATGAGGCTATCTGAGGCTATGTATTTTTGTAGCCACCTCGTAACCACTTCGTAGCCACTTAGCTTCGTAGCCACATTGTAGCCATTTCGTAGACACTTGTGTTCATGAGCTGAGATGCGTTTATTTTCGTTTTTCAAGACTACACTAACTTGGACGATCTCATAACATCGCTTACAGGTCTGGCTATTCATTGATGATATACAAAAATAGGCAACCTTGACATTAGCTATATCCGTGAAACACAATTTACTAAATAGTGCTGATTAAACCTACATAAACATGCACTTATAGTATTACTAATGTTTCGTATTAAGTATATTGTTTGAATAAAGCGAAGCAATTGGATCAGTTTCTTCCAATGCAAACGGCAATACATCCTGAAAACATTTTTGAATTGTATGAAAAACACACAGAAATTGAAAGAAAAATAGAATACGCTATACGAAGAAAAATGAGTAGACAGTTTATCTATAAATATTTAATCAAAATAATGTAAAAAGAAATTCGTGCACGAAACGAAACACTCATTAAAACCACAACTATTACCTGTAGAGATTACGAAACAAACTTCAGACAATTAAAGCGAAAGTTAATATTTCGTATTTCCTATTCATATTTCATTTCCGCTGTCTATCTCAGCACTTGGAATAATTTGTTTTGGTCATGATTCGACATTATTGGTTGATATTAGATGGCTTTACATTGACATGCAAATCATTTGGAGTACCTGCTCGCGCGGTGGGTTCTTGACATCATTTTATAACCACGTATGTGCTAATTCTGGACGAATCTTAAATCTTTGATGACTCTGTTCTAAAAAGAGAATTCTGTAAATGAGATACATGTGCACGCGAGTTTAATACGACAAAAGTTAAGATTTTTGATGATTAAAGGCGAGAAGTTGACTTGGTGAATCTTCAGGTAAGAGTGCTTACTTTGTTTTGATTATATGGTTTTGTACGCGTATCAAAGTAGACGACAAATTGTGTACTATTTCATGTTGATAGATATTACAAGGATCATGAAAATATAGTAAATGTTGTTCTTAATTATATTGTAGTAATTGTAAATACTTTTGAACGGTAAACACTTTTAAAAACTTAAAATATTGGTTTGTAAATACTCTTAGGATATCGTGTCAAAAGCAGATGTTCATCTCCATATTCACGCAAACAACATACAATTATGTAAAAACTTTCAAGTGCTTTTAGAGTATGTTTTTTTACTCTGTTATAAAACAAGTGAGGGGCTTGAAATATATTGATAATTTAGCAAAATTGAATTGATATTTTGATGTTTTTTTACTTGTTTATTTGGGTTTTGATCGATATTTGTTATGCTCAATGTGTTGATTTTTATATATATAGTAAATATAGATTTCTGCCATATATTACAATTTGTATAAATATGTAGTACAAATAAGACAGCAAAAGTAATAGAATATGATAAACAAAGAGATAAATATATATACTTTAAATAGAATGCAATATATACTGAGGTCTCTGAAACTGAACCAACCGGTGTAACTGACAAGGAAGTATGATTTTACAGGAAAATTTATACCTAGGCTAATTGGCTTTTAAAAAGTACGCCGAGAAAGTGTTTGACTCACGGCATCATTGACCGAACTGACTGACTTACTGACTGTTTGAATTAAGCGTAGTTTAATCTTCGCATCTCACATGTTCCGAATCTAATGCAAATGAATTCAAACAAAAGGTTTTGCACATTTTATTTTTATTTTATCTTATTTTATTAGCTTCGCTTCTCTTCCCTCCCTCCCAAAAACACAAAGAAAGAGATATTACATAAATTAAACATGTGAGATGCGACGTTTGAACTAGGTCTGAATGACGTACTGACTAACTGACGATATAAATATTATTGATATAAATATGCAAATGTCTAATCAGTAACTTGTCTTCTCTCTCAGCTTCCAAGTTAAATCAAGAAGAACAAAGATGGCTGACTTATCTTCATCGGCTATATGGACATACGTGGCTGTTTTTGTTGTTATATTCCTGTTCTCGTTAATAATCAACGCGACACTACTAAAACTGATATCAAACACACTGGGGAGCAGTCTGCGACATCCTAAATTCAGGCACTTTCTTACCAGTTTGCTCCTTGGAAATTTACTGGTCACAGTTACTGGACTGCCTGCATGGGTAGCTGTTCTGGCGTCCAACAACACCACCCAGTCAGTCCAACCAGGAAGTGAAAACATTAGCAACATTTTCTACTACAGTTTAGATATTTTTCATAGTTTGCTGGTCTTCATTCATATCGTTGTTTTAATGTTTGAAAGGTTGTACGCGATTGGCTGGTCAATACATCATCGCATATCCCCAGACCATCAAGATTACGTCATCTGTTTCATCATATGGCTAACGTCTGGTGTTTTAACAACATTAGCTTTTCTTATGTACTACTTGAACAATTTCAAGGAACTTGCTCTAACAACTCTATCAGTATGCTTTCCATTTCCGATTCTAATAACATGCATTTTTTTCGTGGTTATCTTGGTGAAGAAGAAGAACAACTTCACAATTGAAATGAGGAGAATAGAACTGCAAATGTCAATTGTTATTGCTATTTTATTGCTTGTCTGTGTGACTCTTCACGTTCCTTTGCATGTTATATATGTTCTTTTAAACAGTTTCGCATCGAGTTCTATTCCATACCATGTCACAGTTCTGTCTTTACGATGTATTCAATACTCGAGTACTGTTTTTATTCCGCTTGTTTTTATGCTCGGGATTGCGGACTTTCGTTCCGAATTACATTTATGGTGCTTCAAATGTTGTTCAATTAATGAGACTTCAAGAAATGACTTTCTGCACATGGATATGCCTAGATTAGACTCGAAATGTGTTTTGACAAACACTCCCAAGTATACGCCGAAAGAGCAGGTTGAACTGGCATTTACAAATGAAATACACTCGTAAATTAACATTACTGTGTAAATATTTTGACTAAAATATCTTTTTGACTAAGAACGCTGGTAAAAATAGATTGAAATAATAAAACAATTTTGAGTGATTAACTAAGAGCAAAGTATTATCATAAATTTGTCCCAATTAACTTAAAAAATTATCTGTAAGTATAAAGAGTTTTTTTTAATTTCAAGCTTGGTTCAAATATTTTTGTTTAGTTCCCGCCTCAAGCTAGTGTAATGCATGGGATCAGACATGCATGGTTACAAAGCATATATGTCATTGATTTTATTGCATGTGGTGGCTCCTAAAAGAGCCGTTTGTATTATTTGTAGTCCCTAGACAACTTTAATTCTTTTTGGGTGACTTTGCTGTCTTCTTTGCTGTTGTTTTTTTAGCTGGTTTCTTTGCAGCTGGTTTCTTTGTAGCTGGTTTATTTGCGGCGGGTTTCTTGGTTGTTGCTTTCTTGGCGGCTGGCTTTGGTTTGGCTGCAGGCTTCTTTGCTGGCTTCTTAGACTCTGTCTTCTTTGGTGACTTAGTTGCCCTCTTGGCTGCGGGCTTTTCAGCTGCAGGTTTCGTAGCAGCTGGCTTCTTGGCTACTTTCTTCGCAGCGGGTTTCTTAACGGTCTTCTTGGGTTTCTCGACAGCTTCCTTGTTTAGCTTGAACGAACCAGAAGCACCTTTTCCTTTGGTGTGGAGAATGGTTCCTTTCTCAGACATACGCTTGAGAGCAAGCTTAAGGTGGGTTCCAGCGTTGTCTCCAACCTTGTAGTTGGCTTTGATGTACTTTTCAATGGCTTGGCGGGAAGATCCTGTACGGTCTTTTAAAGCTTTCAAAGCAGCCACGACCATCTCACTGAATGAAGGATGTTCAGCTTTCTTGGTTGCGTTAGACATTTTAAAGTTTCTCTGAATAGTTTTTGACACGAACTGCTAGTAGTCCACTTGCAAGTCAGAATGATGATTCTATCGCTCCGATGTCGCCATTTATGCACCATACCGGACCTCTCTGGAAACACCCACGCTGACTTGTCGAAGGTGGCGGCAAACGAAATGTGCTTGTTGCGTAACTTTAAACTAAAATTATAGTTCGGTTCCTCAACATTTTTTTACCATTATCGTAATAGAGTTGGTCAAAAACTCATAGAATTATATCTGACAAAATTTAATGCTAAAATATTATTCCTGCACAAAGTTATTGAATATTTTGTTGCCAGATTACTTCATTAAAAGAGCATGTTACCTGTGCATTTCTCCGATATAACCTTGAATATTGAAAACAATTTCCGCAAGTTTACTACAAAACTAGTATTTATTTATCTGTTCATCTGTGTAAGGTGTTATTTTATCTGAAACAACTATAGTTTTGAATTTTTTCAAGCTTTATTACAAGCAACAAACACAAGTTTCTCAAAGTTTCGGACAACCTGAGTCGGGTCGGTGAGTGGTGGAAGCCGACAAACACCGCTTGCCGCCAATTCTTGTTTACCAGCTTTACAAATCGGTTTTATAAAGAATTCCTTGCAAATTAACTGAATCAAATGCTTGTCAAACCCCTTTTCATAATTTACATTAGTTAAACTGTGTAGAACGTGTAGAATAATAGCGGTTTAAGTTTGTCGACGTAATTTACACCGTGATCGGACTTTTTTCATATTATTATTTCCTGAACCTTCTAGTGTTTCAAAACCTGTAAAAATGTAGCAGTGAGTTCAAATACACTATAAAGTGTTCATAATAAATCTTATTTCTAACCTGTTGGCTCAAGGGATGTGGTTTAAAAATGGTAACAAAAAAAATGTGTTCCGCACAGTTCGAGTATCATCGGCTGTAACCTACGTTCGCATCATCGCTTCAGTTTCGGAAGTGCTAAATGCATCGGACCAGTTCTTCGACCAAAGAAATATAAATCTACGTCTTTAAAAATTGAAGTATTTTCCTTTTATAATACGTGCATTACTTGTGAAGATTTGAATTAATGTCAGGGTAATAAAATTATTCCTTTTTTCGTGATGTGAAAGCCGGTACCGATCATGAAATTCTTATTATTTCTTCATGTTTCGTATTCGATCACCATTGCCATCATACATTTACAGCGCAACGCGTAAAAGTATGGCCACTGATAATGTATTCGCATACTTCTGTCTCGCAATCGATCCAATCAGCGTTGTAGGATTGTGTTATCTTGTCTCGGATCAAAACGCTTATTGGATCGATGGCGAGACAGAAGTATGCGAATACATTATCAGTGACCATACTTTTACGCGTTGCGCTGTAAAATTTGTGACTATATTAATAAAAGACTCACACATATACTTTTGGCGGGGTTAGTCTTATTATTCGATTCAGGTGTAAGCTATCAAGAACAGGATACGAAAATATTTCTTATTATTATCCAACTAGTCATAGACGAGTAAAAATATCGCAGGAGTAGGACTGGATCGAGTAAAAATATCCAGCGATATTTTTACTCGTCTAAGTAAGCCCTAAAGTAAAACAATATTTTGCTTTATAAAAGAACAAAAAACCTTTTGATTGGATAATAAATAACTTATTAAACAGTTTGATGTGTAATATGGCTGGATTTTGACTCGTTAACTTGCATTTTGACTCGCCCGGAGGCTCGTCAAAATACAGCGTTTCACTCGTAAAATATCCAGCCATATTACACATCAAACTGTTTAATAAGATATATATATTTTCATGTCAAGTTTATGAATTGGGTTTTTTTTATTTATAAAGGAAAGCATATATATCATAGACTTTAAACCATGTGGTGGCTCCTAAAAGAGCCGTTGTTTTGTGTTTGGTTGAGAACCAGTCTAAGCTCTCTCTCCACGGATTCGGCGGGCAAGCTGAATGTCCTTAGGCATGATGGTGACTCTCTTGGCGTGAATGGCGCACAAGTTGGTGTCTTCGAACAAACCAACCAAGTAAGCCTCGCTAGCCTCCTGAAGGGCCATCACAGCTGAGCTCTGGAAACGCAAGTCTGTCTTGAAATCCTGAGCGATTTCACGGACAAGACGCTGGAAGGGCAGCTTGCGGATCAACAACTCGGTTGACTTCTGGTAACGACGGATCTCACGAAGAGCGACTGTGCCTGGCCTGTAACGATGAGGTTTCTTGACTCCACCAGTTGCTGGGGCACTTTTACGTGCTGCTTTAGTGGCGAGTTGTTTTCGGGGAGCCTTTCCACCGGTTGATTTACGTGCAGTTTGCTTTGTACGGGCCATGTTTCTTAGATGCGTTCACGAACTAAAATGATACAATACTTTCACAACATCGAAAGTTTATTCTAGGCGCGCTTAGTTTTGATTGGTTCTTGTAAGAACGCACTTTGATTGGTCAACTTGTTGACCTGTTTACATTTGATTGGCTTTATTTTGATCCCGCCGAAACTCAAATTGACAAATGGTGTAGGTCGAAATAGTTTAGGCGAAAATTTCGTCGCTATTTTCTATTCCTTCTTTATTTCATAATTATCTAGCCAGAGAACTTATTGTTTGTTATGGATGAACCGTTTTTAGTCTAGATTTACGTTCAAATGTTCGAGAAAATCAACCGTTTAGATTGCCTGTTTGACAATAAATATCACAACAGGATCAAGAGATTGCTAATGAGCTCATGTGTTGTTATTGTCATATCACTGACCAATAAGATTGTATACTTCAGACCCTATTCCTCAGAGGTAAGACACTATCGAATATAAATGATCAATGTCAAATAAATATATTCATTCGTTTATCGATTTATATTAGTAACCATGTCTGGAAGAGGTAAAGGAGGAAAAGGTCTAGGAAAAGGAGGCGCCAAGCGTCATCGTAAAATCCTTCGGGATAACATCCAGGGTATCACCAAGCCCGCCATCCGTCGTCTTGCTCGTCGTGGTGGAGTCAAGCGTATTTCTGGCTTGATCTACGAAGAGACCCGTGGTGTTCTCAAAGTCTTCCTTGAGAACGTGATCCGTGATGCAGTCACCTACACCGAGCACGCCAAGAGAAAGACCGTCACAGCCATGGACGTTGTCTACGCTTTGAAACGTCAAGGACGTACCCTGTACGGCTTTGGCGGTTAGAATGCGTTCTACATCAACCAAAACAACGGCTCTTTTAGGAGCCACCAAATGATCTTAAGTCAATACCTATATGCTTTTAATATATTAACTATCAAACAAACACCCACACTTTCTAGTACCATTAAAAATATTAAATTAGATCAATCAAGTCATCATTTCAACACTAAAAAATAATAAAATAGGTGGGTTTACATTAGACTTCAAGTAGGTCTTTATATATTAAAAGTACGTCTTGATGTTTTCTGAGGCTATAAAAGTCGTTCACACTGTCAGACGAAATAAAGTATACTTTAGATCGCAAGTGTGAACTGACCTATTATCCCGGCTATTATTAGCCTGTGAACAGGCTCAAGGGGGCTGGGAAGGAGGGGGAGGGGAAAGGGAAGGGGAATGTGGCTCACAGGCTAGGCTATTATATATATCATATCATAAAGCGATACATTCAAACCGAGAGCCTTATAACTCGGGCTAGAAATAAACCCTTTTAATTTAATACTAAATATTACTAATTTCTCCTTGTGTCAGAAATCGCAAATTGAATTCTAGCTGGATCACAAACCGTCAAATTTACAAACGCTAAAGAAAGTTTAAAATAATAAGAGAAGATTCATTGCTTATTTATTGAAGATTCATAGCTCATTCATCAAAGATGTCTAGCTTTCAAAATGAATTTGTTTATCCCAGAAAGAATATGCTCCCGCGCTTTTTTTAAACCGTTACACAAATACATGTGCTGCTTCAGTTAGCTTGACGACGTTTCATTCATCTAGTTATTTACGTTATATTATAATGTTCTAATAAAGCATTTGGTCATAATCCTTCGATAAATGTGGTGGCTCCTAAAAGAGCCGTTGTTTTGTGTAAAGCAGTGAAACTGCTTAAGAGCTTTTCTTCTCGGCCTTCTTGGGTAGAAGGACGGCTTGGATGTTGGGAAGAACACCACCTTGAGCAATGGTGACTCCACCAAGAAGTTTGTTCAACTCCTCGTCGTTTCTAACAGCCAACTGTAAGTGACGGGGGATGATTCTTGTCTTCTTGTTGTCTCGGGCAGCGTTACCAGCCAACTCGAGGATTTCAGCGCTCAGATACTCAAGTACAGCAGCCATGTAGACTGGAGCACCGGCACCAACTCGTTTGGCATAGTTGCCTTTGCGGAGATGACGATGGATACGACCAACAGGGAATTGAAGCCCTGCACGGGATGATCGAGTCTTGGACTTGCCCTTTTCTTTACCTTTACCACGGCCAGTCATTGTTGTAGAGTTTCAAGAACTAGTTCAGATTAAGTTCTAATTCAGGAATATCATTCGAAAAGTCTTTGAAGTGTTTTATACTGAAAGCTTGAGGAGAAAAGGATCGAAATCCACCAATCAAAATGTTGTAGAGGTCATTAGTTCAAGCATCAGGGTATTTTACATATTATTTCCACCAATCAGATTTGCGTATGTGTGATCCGTATGTAAATTAGTCCAATCAGATTTGATATAAATATGAGTTTTCCCTGAGTGACGGCATCATTTGAGTCTAGCTTCAAAGAACTTCAACGAAAATGCCCGCCAAAGTCGCAGGAAAGAAAGGTGAAAAGAAAGCCGGCAAGAAGGCCGCAATTGGTGACAAGAAGAAGAGAAACAGGAAAAGAAAGGAATCCTACTCCATCTACATCTACAAGGTCATGAAACAAGTCCATCCCGACACTGGTATCTCCAGCAAAGCCATGTTGATCATGAACTCCTTCGTTCAAGATGTGTTTGAGCGCATCGCTGGTGAAGCTTGCAAACTTGCCCAATACAACAAGAAGTCAACCATCACATCTCGCGAGATCCAGACCGCTGTTCGTCTTCTTCTCCCCGGTGAATTGGCCAAGCACGCCGTCAGTGAAGGCACCAAGGCTGTCACCAAGTACACCAGCAGCAAGTAAACAGTTTACTGTTTGCTTAAAACAAAACAACGGCTCTTTTAGGAGCCACCACATGAATCGAAAGATCATAACTTAATGCTTTACAACAAATTATACTAAATAATATCTTACTGACACAAATTATAATATGTCTGACAAATCGCTATGGGTTTGAAAACTTATTCTAAAGTAAAACCAAATTGGCGGCAAATGGCGCTTATTAGTGTCTTGACTCGCAACAGTAGTCCGAAACATCATACATGTGTTGGCTGCTTTAAATATTCATACTATAGCTGCTTTAATTTATCATGATAATAATATTTCATACAATTATTAATTCAAAACCCTTCATCAGTTTTTCCTGATGTATTTGCGTTCAAATTTCCGCAACAAGCACATTTCGTTTCCCGCCATCTATGACAAGACGGTTGGATGCTTCCGCAGAGGTCGGAATCAGCATTTCTTTCTATTGCTGTCTACAGGGTTTGTACTACTCCTTGAAAACTCCTTAGATTTGATTTACGTTTTTAAGGGCACTTGAAAAGCCCTTGAATTTTAGAAAACCAGCAAAAACTCCTTAATTCTAGCTAAAGTAGGGTAAAAATTCGAGTATTGCAAATTAAAGTTAAGTAAAAATTCTAGTAAGGTACATCATTATCGTAAATTTTCGTATATCAAAGTTGTCACAAAAAGTGCTTAAAAATTACCTTTTGGTCCTTGAAAACTCCTTAGATTTTGTTTACTGACATCAGCACGAACCCTGTGTCTAACCACAGGCAGCCCAAGCGTAGAGTATAAAGGAATGTTTTTAACAGAACTATTTCAATAAAATTTGACTTTTTATATCTTATATGTCACCAAAGAAGAAATAAATTAGTCAAAATAAAATAATACTGACCAAATCCCCAAAAAATTAAATAGAAACTGAAAATATAAACGATAGATAACAGAATGAAATTTGTAACGCCAAGAACTCAGACGAAGGGCTAAAGCTCGAAAAGTCAGTTACGTCAACATTTTTGACAGTGTTACAAATTTCATTCTATTACCTATCAAACACCGACGCAGCCTATACTCTCTACTAGTTTACTCGCTAGTTTCCATCCCGGGTTTCCATTTAAAAATATGATATACAGAATACTTATAAAAACCCAGTCACTATTTGACCATTTTAATATCACCCTCTTTGTAAGTATGTTTTCTAAACTACAACAAATCCAACCGAAAATTTACAAAGAAAAAAACAAAAAAAAACAGAAGATTTGAATTATTTCATCCAGGCATTCCTGACAAAGCTTCAACTGACCAATACGATTGTCGGCTCAATACAAAATGGCGGACGAGTTGTGACTTCTGCATCTCGGTGAGTGTTTGTCGTTTTTAAAACTGTTTAGAAGGTATTATCGCATCAGAAATTGAGCTATTTTATAGTAAATGCACAAAGTACACCATAAATAATATTTATTTGCATTTAGCATTCCCCATGGTAATTGAAGGGGTACATACTCGTATTGAGGGGGAAAATGTGTACAAGTTTTTGTCTTTATTCTTTGTCAGACTGATTCAACAACAGCGAAACTGTGAACCGAGTTGTGTGCAAAATATTAAAACGTACGTAGAGGTAGTGAGTGTGAATGAGTCTCCCTGATTAATAGGGCGCACTGTGTCCAACTAGAAGATTGAGACTTTAAAAAGGTTATTCAAACATCAAAACTACTATTCCACACTACTACACAAAACTACTACAAACAACTACTACAAAAAACTACTAACTCAAAACTACTACTCCAAATTACTAATCAAAAGTTTTTGACTATTATGATCTGTAATTGAGTAAAAAAGATCAGACCAATATATATCCAAAAAACCTTTGGTTTGATTGTTACTCAAACCCCACACTTTTTCTCGCAGTCTTGCAGTGTTTTTTTTTATTCAACTCCAATTAAAAATTACTCACATGATCTATATTAATGGCTCAGCCACCCCCCCCCCCCCCCTCCCCCCCCCCCCCCCCCCCCCCACACACACACACACTATGATTTGTAACAATAAAAATTATAATAAAAAAACCCTTTGGTTTCCACTGATAAACCAAAATCATTCCTATTCTATTGAAAAATAAATTAATCTTTATTTTTTTTTTTTTTAAATCAACAGATTCATTATGCAAAGGTTGATATCAAGATCATTGCTATCCAGGACACTTTTATATTCAAGAACATGTACACTCAAATACACCACAGGGATCCCAACTCGTTGTCTTTCAAGGTTACTCAATAACAATGGCCAGACAAAGTGTAAGTACACTAAATTTACTATTGAAAGGAATAAGCAGTTATACAACAAGGGTGCGATAAATCTCTTTGTACATGGTAATGCCACTGAAGAAAACATTAATCAACAAGGACACGTGAAAGGCCTTGTAGACTTGTATGTGTCGTCAAGAGGAACTCAGCATTCCGTAAGCCCATTGGAAGTTCTGGATTCTATAACAAAGTTTACCAGGAAAAGTGCAAAACAAAGTATAGCTTTACTACTGGATCCTGATATTTCAAGCAAGTTTGATATCCTTGTAAAGGACATTGAGGTCATTGTACATGGCTTACTTCAATCCATCCTTCCTGTTTTGTGTTCACTTGCTGAAATTTCTGCAAGACAGAAGACTTACCTTGATCAAACTGGGATAACTATTTATACAAGTCACGTGACATCTACTAGGAAACCAAATGACATCACTATAACACAGGAAACCCATGAAATTGGAAAAAGTTTGTTTATGAAATTTGAAAGTTCAATGTTATCACATCTAGATTGTGCTACAAGCAAGGAACTTGTCGATATTTTATGGTGCTTTGTTGAGACTGGATTTGGAAGCAAGCATCTTTTTGAGGAATTGAAGAACAGGATCTTAGGACTGCGGATTTTGGACCTAACTATTGACGACATTGCGAAAGTTACATGTTCATTTGCAAAGTTAAAATCTACTGTTGATTTTTCAGACGTTATGATTCAAATGGAAGAAGAGCTTTTAAGACGTGGACTTGTCGGTCTAGGAAAGCAAGAAATAGTAGACACTTTATTTTCGTTTGCCAGTATACAACATGGCAACTTAAACATTTATACAGAACTAATGAAAGAGTTACTAAGCAGGGATGCTAGATCTTTTACTCCTTCACAAATATGTAAAATTCTTTGGTCTTTCACTAAGGTATCAAACAAACATGATTTAAACCTGTCAGACCTGTTCAACCGGTTTGAGAATGAGATACTCCGTAGAGGTGTCAAACGATTTGACATCCGGGGTCTAGCGGTAATCACGTGGTCGTTTGTCGAAGCTGAACACTTCTCAAAACGTCTGTTTACACTGCTCAGAAATGAAATAAAACGAAGGAACATCAGGACTTATAATGCTGATGATCTATCGGTAATCCTCAGAGCGTTTGCTAAAGTAAATAACAAGATAAACGCAAACCAGTTTTTTGCAAAAGTTGACAAAGAACTTTTACATCGTGATTTGGATTTGTTTACTAATCGTCACTTAGCAACGACTCTGTGGTCTTTTGCAGAAACTGGCAACGGAAGTCATGCTTTCTATGATAGGACAAAGAAGGTGGTTATGGGTAGAAATATCCAGGATTTTACGGCTACAGAGTTGAGTCAAACCATCTGGAGTTTTGCTAAAGCTAGAGAGAAGGTTGTTGTAAACGATTTCTTTTTGCAAGTGAATTACAACCTCACTCGACTCTCCCTGCGACAGCTCGCTTTGGTTGGTTGGTCTTATGCTGTCGCTGATGTAATTCACGTAACAATGCTTACAGCTCTGAATAAGGAGATCTCGAAGAGAGATTTACGTAAGGCTAATAACCCGATGGTTTGTCAAATAATGTACGCACTTGCTAGCTTTAAAGGCGTAGTGTCCTCTGAAAAGATCACGAGATTCTTTGAGGATAGGCTTGTTGAAATTGGAGCAAGATCGTTTGGACATCGCCAACTTGCTGTCTTAGTCTGGTCGTTTTGTGAACTTCATGAATCAAGCAAAACTACTCAAATCTACGACGTTCTTGGGAAAGAGGTATGCAGCCGGTCTTTGAATGAATTAATGCCTTCGGACTTCTGTCGAATTTTGTGGGGTTTTGGCCAAGTTCATCATTTAACCGACACGACTGTCACCTTCCACACTTTGATCAAAGAACTTCTGAGAAGAGGGCTTTGGGAGTTCTCCATTGCTCAGGTTACTATGGCAACTGTCGCTCTTTCAACAGCGAACCAATGGGATGCCGAGTTAATTCAACTTTTCCAGCAAGAAATTACTGGTAAAAAAAACTCACGGAGTTTTGAAAGTCTTCATCTGTGTTCCTTAGCAAAATCGTTTTCGTTGATGAATCCCTTGGATGCTAATGAGTTGTTCTGTTGGCTTGAAGAAGAGGTTATTGGTCGAAATGTCAATAGCTTTCTACCAAGAGAACTTTTCGATATTCTTGGGGTTTTGGTTGACCGTAAAAGTACGAATTTTCGTTTCTTTGAAACTGTGAATGATCAATTGGTGGAAAGCCATCTTAAGAACTACAGCGAAGAAGATGTAAGAAGCGTCTGTGCTTTACTTGTGAAAGCAGGAATAGATGATTGAGATTTGCAACTAGTAGCTCTAAATATGCATAAATAACGATAAACAAGAAACGTTAGTTCTTCACATTTGAGCTAAATTATCTAATAATAATAATGATGATGATGATGATGATGATGATGATGATGATGATGATGATGATGATAATAATAATTATTATATACACCTAATTGCAAGAACGTTGTCATATAAAAATTAAAAAATATTCATTCTGAAGATCTTCAATTAAATATCTCTAGAATTTCAAGTACAATAACACTCTAGATACATATTTTAATTGATGGTCTTCAGAATGAATATTTTTGTGGCAATATTCGAATTTGGACCTCTTAATTAATTCCTAATTGCTATTTTTTATTTTTTTATTTTTATATGACAACGCTCTTGCAATTAATAAAATTAATAACTAAAATTGGATTTTTTAAAACCAGTGGACAATTTGAAATACAGCACGTACAACTATTTCAATAAATGGAAACTAGCGAGTAAACTAGTATAGGCTGCGTCGGTGTTTGATATAAATGATAGGTAATATAATGAAATTTGTAACACCGTAAAAAATGTTGTCTTAACTTTACTGACGTTTCGAGCTTTAGCCCTTCGTCCTTTCTTTTACTCCGACGAAGGGCTAAAGCTCGAAACGTCAGTAAAGTTAAGTCGACATTTTTACGGTGTTACAAATTTCATTATATTACCTATCATTTATATCAATTAAGGTTGTCGAAATGAACCGCAAATGGCGATTGCACGACCGAAAGGAATTCTGGGTACCTATACAACATAGGCGAGTGTTTTTCAGGAATATATAGAACCGCTGTCATGAAATATAACTTAACATGTAAATCATGAGAACGGTGCTTTATATTCCTGAAAAACAGAGAGAGAGAGAGAGAGAGAGAGAGAGAGAGAGAGAGAGAGAGAGAGAGAGAGAGAGAGAGATGAGCTCTTCTTCAATCACATGCAAGTGCCCGGTAAGCCTCGCTCTGATTTGAGAACAGTGACTTAACTCATTGTGTGGTTTCTTTTTTTAAGTCAAACTGAGGCTTGCCGGCCATTTCCATATGATTAGCTGCTTTAGCTGATTAGCTACTATTGTGCAGTGAATTCATTTTCTGCCACAAGGGAAGTGTATTAAAATAATCACTTTCAATATCCACAATTCCTTTCGGTCGTTCTCCGATAAGCTTTTTGGAAAATGGTATATAATTATTATTTTACCCTTATGTAAAATAGAAAAATGATGATATTTTTCTTTCACCTAATTCGCTTTTATGACGCCGGTGCGTTTGACTGTTAATTTTCTAAAACGTTTTTTGTTTTGTTTTGTTTCGGACTTTATTGAAGTAATAGAAAACGCCCCTTTAAAGCCTGGTTTTCACTATAGCGACGCAAGTGCAAGCGCAGACGCAAGCGCAAGCACAAGAGGCCTTATTTCGTAGTGAAAACCGCCCACGCAAGCGCAAGCGCAAGGTATCAAAATTTTTCCTTTTTTCTTGCGTTTGCGCTTGTGCTTGCGCGTGGCACTAGTGAATAGTTTGTTTGCACTTGCGCTTATTCACGTCTCGTTTTCACATGCTTGCGCTTGCGTTTGCGCTTGCGTTGCGTCGCTAGTGAAAACCAGGTTTAACCCTTTAACGGATGCTATTCTAAACATGGACGCTTTTCAAAGACATCGGTATACGCGTGCGTGTTTGTCTGCATCAGAAAAGCCTTTTCCCGATAACAAACAAACTCCCTTTTGGCAGGTACCGAAGGCTGAAGTAGTCTGGGTGATTGAATTAATTGAATTAAACAGCAAACAAAAGTTTTAAATTTCTTTGTCCATTTTATAAAACAACAATTTTATGTTTAGTTTATACAATTAGAGCTAAAAATAGATTAAGCCACTGAATTTGGGATTTGTACATTTTTATTATGAAGATTTAGTTTTTCGCTCTTTTTCAGTTTTTGGTTAAATTAATTAATAAGCAAAAGCTAGAAAGAAACTTTGGCATTTTTTCAAAAACGTTTTTGCCAAGAAAAAACTTTTTAATTCAAACTTTGAGGTAACTGTTAAACATTTATCAGGGATTTAATATCGGCTCAAATGTATTTGACTAAACTAAAGAACTTTGTGCAAATATGTTGTTATCATCCGGGTACTTATGAAATCTTGAGAAAGACTTTTTCAGTCAACTTTACCAACTTCAAATTACCAAATTCCTAAATTGATAACCAATGAAATTCAAATTACAAATTTTCCTAAATCAAGAACCACTGAAATCCAATTGCAAATTACAAATTTTCCTAAATCAATAAAAGTAAATATCATAATAATGTTTTTGTTGTGAAAAAGGCAACATTTATTTTATGACTTCAGTTCGTTCAGGCGTCTTGTATATAAATGTACAATGTTTAATCGTAAATAATAATTTTTGTGTTCTATTTATGCTATGAATGACATCCAGGCAAAGTGCTGAAAGGGTTATAACTCTGTGCCCGCATCCTCAACAGCGCAAGGCTTTTACTCGACCAAGGATGTGACTCTCGATCATGATGTAAGAGCTCTTTTTTGCTTGGGAAAGGGCTCTTCATAGGCGAGTCTGAGCGAGGAGATAGTGCAGGATTCCAGATCTTGTTCCTTGGGCTAGTATCACAGCAAAAGCTTCCCGGTGGACAAGAACTGCATGGCGATCGTACAGGACTACGTACTGGACTGGTCATTGATCTGAGGGATTCTGGTAGTGCGTGAATTGAGGCTATGGAACGCCCCGGGAGGGATGTAATTTGACACGTAGTTGGAGAGGCTGGATAAAAAGGTGGGAGAAGTGTAGGATAACTGGATGCTTCATTAGGATAAAAGATCCCAGAATGAAAGGGGAACGGAACGCGAGGATTTTGTCGTTCTTGCTTGCGATGTTTAGCACGACGATTCTGAAACCAGACCTATAATTAAAACCATAGCAAATTAATGACCAATAATAGAATTGAACCACATGCATGAATGCATTACTAGCAGTTACGTTGCATCTGTAATTTTCTTCGTGAAGTCCTCCTTCACGAAGAAAATTGCGCACATGCAATCCATGCTACGCTCAGTACAAGTTTAACACCTTATAAGTTAACTAGGCTGTAGTAATATAATTTAAGACTGGGTATAAGAGATCATATAGTTATAAAAAACTACACAAAGTCCTTCTTTACGAAGAAAATTGCGCACATGCAATCCATGCTACTCAGTACAAGTTTAACACCTTATATAAAGTTAACTAGGCTGTAGTAATATAATTTAAGTACGAGGTAAAAGAGATCATATAGTTATAAAAAACTACACTAAGTCCTTGTTCACGAAGAAAATTGCGCACATGCAATCCAGTACAAGTTTAATAGGTTTTTAGTTAACTAGTTTGTAGTAATATAATTTAAGAGGTATAAGCCATGATACAGTTATAAATAAACTACATGAAGGGTTTGCGTGAGTGTCTGACATCTCAAGACATGTGGTGAAAACCCTAGAGACGATCAAGTGAAACCAGAAACCTTAAAATTACCTTACACGAGCCTGTAATCAAGAAAA
This sequence comes from Metridium senile, assembly GCA_949775045.1. Classification (NCBI taxonomy): domain Eukaryota; kingdom Metazoa; phylum Cnidaria; class Anthozoa; order Actiniaria; family Metridiidae; genus Metridium; species Metridium senile. The sequence goes on from OX459098.1 coordinate 11,219,985, forward strand.
CAAATCTTAATTCAATTAAAGGAATATTCTGCTTTCAGATTTATTCACACTTGAAGACGTTGAATAGTGTGGGACGCGGTGAAGAATCTAGACCTATCTCTAAGTAATCTTGAAAAGAGATAAAAAGCTTAATTTTTTAATAGGTCTAGAACGGTAGCTCATGCAAGCGTGTCATATCCCTAAACTTATCCCTAAACGTCTGAAAATAGACAAGCAACTAAAAACAACCAAAACGAGACCTTTTTATGATCATTTTGTTGTGATACTTTAATACTTTTCCTTACTGCAGTTTAGGATATCCCTAGTTTAGTATTTTCTTTCTTTCTTTCTTTCAAGGCAGTAATTAAACCTAGTTGTGCTTGCCTGTTGTGTGTGTGTTTTTATGTCTTTACAGCTACCGTCTATTTAAATTGTATTATTAGTTCTTTCTTCTTCTAAATGCCCTCGGGGATTAATCATATAACTCTATTCGTTGCGTCCAGAGGATTTCTAAGCCCGGCACTTGTCTTATTCAACAGGTTCGCAGGTTTTCTATTCATTTTCGGAACAACAAGCATGCCAATAAGACAACAACCATCACACCAACCAAATATCGCTATTTATAACTTCCCAATTTATTTAAATAGTTGCCGATTTTCACGTTGTTTTCTTGGAATTTGGAACTCTAAGAGATCTAGCGAATAAGATTTATTGCCTTGGTTATACAAAGACGTTATGTTTCATTGCTTATTAGTCCGGAATGTCAAGCCTTGAGATTGTTACTGTCCACGTGCCTTGTTTGGCTGTTTCATGGTATGGTTAAAAAGCTCTCTGCGGGACGTAAAGTACCTTTTAGAGCGATTTACCAATTTGGGTTGGCTCCCTGCTGAAACACGTTCAATTTCTGTCATGTTTCACTTTAGTAACCTCGAAGTTCTCGACGAGAAATTGTTCTTTAAATACAAAACATGGTTTTGAGTAAATTGTGTGTTTTTCCAACACTAATGTAAATACGTTGCCATCGCTTTTGAAAACGTGTTTGAACTTTGTTGAATCTTGTGAGTATTTTGTAAGGACCACACAATGAAAGCGATTATTTAATTGACTCTGTAATTAGCAAAAATCAACTCTTCGAGTACCCACATTTTCATTCTGTGTGCTCAACATGGTACAGATGGTACAATCAAGTTGTTACCAATGCATTGTTCGCAGCGATTCATCGCGCCCTCTTTTCTTAGCGCGTTTTAACCCTATTTTAATTGACTGAGCGATTTTGTCTGAGTGATGAATTAAAGTCAATGTTGTTTTCATCGCTTTAAGTGATAATGCTAAATTGATAGAGTGCTTTTTCACGTTTCGTGCAGAAAACCAACTATTTTCGTTAGCTTGGATGGTTGACTGTGTTGAATGGCGCCATGACGCTTCTTTATCGAGTTGTGGGCAACGTGAAAGAACTAAATTAACCACTATTAACTACACTGAATCCTATCAGTCCAAAGAACAATACAAGCTTCAATGTCGGACATATCACTCTATTTCAAAACATTTCAAGTCCTTGCTCGTAGCACGCAATCGCTGTTTCTTGAAAAAAAGACATCCAACGCTTCAAAAACCAGCTCGTTTCGTAGACAAACAAAGAGAGTAACTTTTAACTGAACTTGGAGACAGTTTGCAAACAAAAACTGCTAATACACTTCGAGTGGAGTACTATTAGTCAAGCCGCGAGCCGAACGTTCTTTATAAAGAGGTTGACACCTGGATTTTACGAGTTTATAAACAAATCTGATATCACTTACGATGGTTGAATAGCCCTTCTTATCGATAGCGCGATATCGACCAGTTATGTAGTCAAACGCAACCAATTATTTCCATATTTTGCTAATCAACTAAGTAATCGAAAATAGCTTCAACCGGAGATGGGCTAATTTCCCGAACTAATCCCATCGATTCGATGCTAATTATCCAATTGGAAGCATTTAGATTAGGATTTATTGACGAAAATTATGTTTTGACGAATGGAATTACGAATAATTAGAAGAACTCATATCCCCTTTTTATTTTAACCTGAATTTTTTTTTTAACAAAATTTAGAATTTTCAACTATTTTACAACTGATAGATTTATGAAATATTTTTAGTAAACCGCGAAGTATTTTTTAAGGATTTTATAGACAAAGAACTAAGAAACTTTTCCCAATAAGCGTTTCATTTTTTTTTTCTTGTAATTTTGTTCAATTTGTCTACTGTTCTTTCAACAAAGTTTTTTTGTATTCCCTCGTAAAAAAGGTTTTCACAATTATAAATACATCACACAATAATTACATTTGTCAGCTACCGAGCTTAAAAGGATTAGCTTTGTTAAAGTTATATTTTCTGATCCTAATGAACACTGAATGGTGCTTTCAATAATAAATTAGTATGTCTTTAATCCTAAAAAGCTTTTCATCAAAGGGGATCTAGTTTAATCCCCATGGACTTAGTCTTTCTTAATATTCAAAAAGAAAGAAAAACTCCAAAAAGAAGAAAGTAAAACTTTTCCGATGATAAGTAGAAGCTCTATTTCGTAGATAGATCTTTTGGTATGTCAATTTGGTTGAGTTTATGAGTGCATGTGCTTAGAAAGTTAGCTTATTTTAGCAAGCAGATTCAACAACTTGTAATTAAAGGCCTTTTGTTATGCCAATATAGTAATTACACGTGTGGCAGAGGGCTGGGCAGGTGTCTTTACCCTATGCGCATGAGCAGACTTGTCATTCCATATTTCGCGCGATATGGCCAATTTGCACTAATTTGTGAATATCTCTGCCAAATATTGCTCACCGCAAACGATCCAATTAGAAAGTTCCAGAGTTTGAGCCAAATTTGAAAAGGCAAGCTTTGATCATGGAGGGCATAATAAGTACTTAAGCTTCCGTGCAGTTTTGAGGGTGGAATAATGTGAATAAACAGAGGGTGGTGTAATTTATATGTGTAAAAAATCCCTGAGGGCTGTTGAGACTTGGAGCCTCGAATTAATTCTCTCTTACCTGGACTCGAGCTTCGTTCAAGTTGATTCTCTTGGCAAGTTGTTCACGAGTAAAGATATCTGGATATTGTGAACGATTGAATGCTTCTTCTAGCGCGTCAAGTTGAGATTTCGAAAACGTCGTCCTATGTCTTCTCTTTACTGTATTTAAGTCATCGTGTTCTTCGGGGTCGTGCTTTCTCTTCAGAGTTGAGTTATCTGTTTATGCAAATTAGATACTATTTAGTAAATATGTGTAATTTTCAAGCTGTGTTTTGAGGAAGAAAAATGTCGAACTACTAATAACAATCTGCAAAATATTTTCCTAACTGTTAATTTGTTAGAAAATTGTTCTGGAGTTAATCTTTTTAAGGATAACCGTGAACAAGCTATCAAACTTTAACGCTTATTGATATAGCGGCTTTTGGAGTAATACTGCGAAATTATGTGTTTACTCTCTCTTTAAGATTTTTTAAACTGTTAGAAATCTCCGTTCACAGCTGTCTGGTTGGTTAACTACGATTACACTTACCACGGTCATCATTGGAAAGGCCACACTGGAGAAGTGTAGTTTTCGAACTGTTAGCTAGTTTCTCATCCATGATGGTGATCCTCTTGTCGAACAAGCCAAGTCTTGTAATATCGAGATGGTTGGTTTTTGTCGACCAGTCATTTCCCGTTGCAATGGTCGACATTGTTTACTAATACTTAAAGTGTTATCACGGGCTCTTTGCTCGTTCAAAGCATACAATTTGTGTGAGGAAAATTGCTCAATGATGATTGTTTAGTGAAAATGTGTTTGCATCCCAAGGAGGGAGCGAGCCAATCAGCGATGAGAGTTTAATTGTTTTATTCTTACTCTTGATAATCAGCAAATTTGATTGGCTGTTGATAAGCGTTTGTTCTTCGTATTGACTTGATTGAATGGATTTTTTTTATAGCCTTTTATTAACGTTTGTACATCTACTCTAGTTTAAAACAAACCCTAAAAGATTCTAAAAGCAATAAAATGATGTACATTGAAAAAGGAGTTGGCTTAAAAGGTCGTAAAGTGCAACGGGAGAAAATGAGATTTGGTGCTAATCTGCCCTCACGACTGACAGCCCACTCTCAATTATACCCGTAGCCGTAAAATGATTTCTGAAAAGCTGGCATTAATTGAATTATCATTGATGATCATCACTTCGTCTTTTTATTGTGGAAAATAAATTCATTAATCATTCTAATCAGTTGGACTAGACATACGTTTATTTGCAAATATTGATCATTGATAACTGCAATATTATGATTAGAAGACATATACGCTGGTTGATAACAAATCTAAACCACTAAGGATTTCTATAACAAAACTGCTTATCCTGTATTCGGGGCTGCTGCAGAAGTAATTAATAGATAATTGAGAATCATGAGTTTTTTTCAAAACCTCCAAATTGCTAATTATTGTATGTCGAAAACAATTTGTTGATATGGGGGAAATGACATCGATTATATGATATCAACGTCATTATTACGAACAAATCTCTCAGACGCCCTTTATCCAGTGATTGGATTCCTTTCAGTGTTGAATTGTGTTTCAAAGTTGGTTGTTTTGTTAAGCTTTTTCTTAATCAGCAAATGACAACCACCAAGAAACGCAGTGAATAATTTATGTCTGGCAAACTACCCGTCTTGGCTTTAGTCTTTTACCAGGATTGCCAAGAGACAATTAACGAACATTATCCTCTTCTGGCTATTGTATTCAAAACACAGGTGGTTCTCACTAATCCGTGCTTATCACTGATAAGCCTAACTTGTTTTCGAACTGTTTATCACTATTCATTGCTACAAGAGTCAATGATTTATCTCCAACGAGTAATCGTTGAAATATCGAGGGAAATTTCGATGGATTTCTGCCGACACCTTGTCTGCGCCGACCCTTCAGAAATCAACCACTACACCTCTGTATTCGTGCAAATCGCCATTTCAATCAATATTTTCCTGTGTGTTTGTATATGCGTTTTGGCATTGAGAAAAAGTTAATTGTATTTACATAACATTTATCGATGGAATTAAACTTTGACGGCGTTTATTAATCAGCCGTTATTAATGAATCTGTACTGCGTTCTTTCATTAAGGGTTATTGAATCATTTATCACTCGGAAAATGTTTTCAATTTGCTTTGGCAAAGCTTCAAAGCTAGCGATTCTGCCTTTTTTTTCTTGAAGCCTCAAGCCTAAACAATTTTGAAGAATACAAAGACATCAACTTTATCATCATTATCGTTGAATAAAGGCTGAACTATTGAAACAATATGATTTAGTTAAGTAAGAAACAAAGTATGTTTTTGAATGTAACAATTTCTTAATGTCAATGTTTTCAAACATTTAGTGTAAACAATGTTTTGGAAATGCTATTAAAAAGTGTCTTTTTCAAAACAAAAATAACATAACTGTCATCGTTTTTAATAACATTAAAATGTAACTTGTAGAATTGAATGAAAATTGACGGGCTAAAATTCTGTTTTTTTTTTTTTAGCCATTATTTCTATGTTTTTGTTATGTATTTCAAAGTTTTTTTTACTAGAAAATTTTATGAAAAAACGGGAAGTAGGGTCAAGCCTACTGTAACGGTGTTTATAAACAAAATGAATTAATCAATGGGGCTAACAATTGGTGTAATCTACGTAAAATTTGCTCATATCTTTCCTGATTCCGTTAAAATTACTGATATTACGTAAATACCCCGTGCAAAGAAATATAATAGAGGGAGAGGATGCATTCATTGTTTCTTTAATATCGTGGCTGAGTAGCATTCTAAAGTATTTCAATAAACAGGTACTATAAAAGACTATCATTGAACACCGCTACTTCTAAAACATTAAATCATGAATACATTGTAATTACAATTGCCATATTAAATAACTTAATAGTTTTCCTCGCGTATTCACGCGTTTATGACAAGATAAATAAAACGACCTTCAATGAACTTCATGCACTAGTTACTAGTGAAACAATGAAACTCTCACCGTCTCTTCATTTTCTTTTTGGTACCAGAAAGAGAACTAAACGTTTCACAACGGATTCAATAAGGTTTCTTTAAGGTCTTTATTTACGGCTAGTCAAAGCTATAATGAATAATAAACAAAGCAGGACAAGTTTAAAGCTGTGTTTATTCTTTCCAAGCTGGTAATATATTTTCGCAAGTTTTTTCATTTGTAAAACGACGTCGCCTTTATTGTGAAAACAAGCTTTTGTCTTTTAAGTGTGCCCTCGAGTGGTCATTATTATCGAAGTGAGAATGTTTTGAAGAAAAACAAAAACAAAATAAGACTGAAAACTCATGATCAAGAATCAACACAAATATAATTTTTTTTTCAAAATGTTGTTTTTTCATATTGCTGAAAGCGGGTATGTGTTACAAATTGTTTCGTTAATAAAGCGTGAAGGACGGAGTGCTAATTTGATTTAAATTAATTCGAAAGATAATGATTATTTAAGAGGTCTATTTAACAGTTCAAAACAAAATTTTGAACGTTAATTTTCGTACAAGAAGATAAGCGGTGACTTTAACAGTCGAATGGTATATTTGCTCGAGACGTTCGTTCAGCGACTAAGCAAGAAGTCACCTGTGGGAAAAAAAAAACACCGTTACATCTCTAGTCAAGCAAAGAAAACCGCTTATTTGTGATTCTTATTAATGTAAAATATAGCATTACTTTGATACTAACTATACTAAAACAGTTAAAAGCTTTTTTGCGAAATAGGAAAAGATGACTGTTTAATAGAAATGTGAAGTCCAACCGAGTTCGTTGTGATATTTTCACTTCTATTCATTCGAGACGCCATTTTATTTTTTCGGTCGTTATTTCGTAGAAAAATAACATTTTTTCTTAGTTTGAATGCAACAGAGTGACCATTTTATTAGTGTTTGTCACTATTTATTATGATTTTGCTACGGTTATTAAGTTATACAACTTCATTTCAGAGAGAATCATTGAAGTCAACAAGCGACGCACTGCTAATTTTTTTACACCAATTTAAACTTAAGTTTAACTAAATTCTTTTGTCAGTCGATACCGACAATTATCGACCTTGTCAACAACCAATCAGAAGTCACCAGTCTTCCACTTAAACTAGCAATCTCGACCTGTCAAAAAGCACATTGTCATTAAAGTTTTTCTTAACATTTCATGTTATCATGTGAAAACGGTTCTTTTGCAAGTCTATATCGATATTTATCGTCCTCGTCAACAGCCAATCCCATCATCATGAGTACCCGCCATAAAACTACGTTAGTAACGGCAGGGCCGTGTGAAATTGTGCAAGAAATGGCACTGATAATACTTCTCTAACCACCAGAATCTTGAAAGTACCATGAAAACGGCACCATCACTAGCCGGAACAATGCCACGCGTGGTCATGTAGTGATCCGCTTTACGAAATGAGTTTCTTCTACATGCACTGGTCCATTTCTCGGGTCTTTATTCACCGAACGTGCTATTGTTATAGTAGAATTAAAATTGTTCATTTTACTCTGAAATCGTCTGCTAACAGCGCTTGCTCAACCCAGCCATTCCTATGAGAGAAACTGATATGGTAGTAAATTAATATGAGTTTCCTTCAGCAGGAACACTTTGAAAGTGCAAAAGAAAGTGTAATTTACTTTTTTATCTTGTTAGTCACAAATAATCTTTTAACTGTTTTAGTATAGTTAGTATTTATTTTTATTAGATTCACAAATTAGCTTGTGTGAATATGTTTTTCTTTGCATGATTAGCCATGTAACGGTGTTTTTTTTCACGGGTAACTTTCTGGCTTTGTCGCTGAATGAACGACACGAAAATCAACCATTTGAACGTAAAAGTCACAGCTTATCTTCTTGTACTTAAATTAACGTTGAACTGAAATTTTGTTTTGAACTGTTAAATGGACCTCTCAAATAATCATTATCATTGGAATTAATTTAAATCAAATTAGCACTCCGTCTAGCTTTCACGCTTTATTAACGCTTTATTTTCATCTCCGTAAAAAAAATAGTTTTTATATGATAAAACGTTTTACTTTCTTCGGTTGCGGACAGGAAGCCTTCGTTTTCATTTTTACTCTTGTCGAAGAAGTCCTTCCCCTGCAAGCAGAGGGAGGGAAATGTAAAAAAATCGACGCACGTGCACTTGAACTATTTCCATGCCATTACATGACTATTAAATTCCTTTAAGGTTTTATAATTATAACTATAATTACTATTTCTATATCATTATATTCCATATTCCATATTGTTATTATTATCTTTACATTTACTTTATTTTACATATCAATTGTAAGAGCATTGAGAATTATCTGTGGTGCGCTAAGAATTAAATTAATTTTATTATTGTTATTCTTAAATTATTATTATTATCATCGCCATCCAATATTATGGATTATATCTTCACATTCTTTATCACTGTGAGAAAGTTCTTTATTTGACATAACTAATTCAAATGCACTCTCCCAGTCAAGTAAGAAAAGTGTGAGTAATAGACTAATCCTTGGTTCTCGATTTTTACATTGAGTTTGTGCATCCTTCAGGGGCTTGTGGTATTTGGCAGGCAACAGCCTTTTTAAACAGTTTGCTACTTTAGTCACAGCTTTTCTGTATTGTAGCTAGGTAACTTTGCCATATATATGGTCTATTTTTACAGTCGTCTTTGTGCTTAGTTCAAACGTGGTCTTTTGAGAGCCACGAGCACGCTCAGTCCCAATTGATTCCGATTAGGTTAGACTCTTTTCCCACATTTTAAATGGTTTTTATCCAATTTTAGATCTTCTTTGTTAATCAACTGAACAGGTTACCGTCTGTCACAAGCTGTTACTACTATACGTATATACGTACCCATGGAGGTCCCAGCTTTATATATATGAATGACGCATCAGCAGCTAACGCGTTGCTATATGTACGTTTCCACCCAATTCAAATCTTTTGGGAATAAGATTCTTTGTCCTATTATTTCGATATCACGTGGAAAACGTTTTGGAACAAAAGTTTTTTTATTCCCAGTGGTTTGGAATTGGGTGGAAACGTACATAGCATCGCGTTAGCCAATCAGCTAGGTATATTAGCAACCAAAGGTCTGTCTGGTCTGTTCCTTAATTTCTAATGTTGGTATTTCCTTCGCTAGTATACTAGCAAAGTTTGGTTTCCTGTCTAGACAACGATGTTTGTTATTTTTCAAATGCCTTTTTTCAAGTTTTCGTGTTGTTCCCTCCCATTAACAAAATGATGGATGACCTGTTTTCAGAGCTCTGACCTGTTTTCTTGGTATTTTTTTTCTTTCTCGCAGCCGAGTACTAGCTATGACGTAGCTATAGATTTCGTTATAACTTTCCTAGACAACCGACCAGCGTGATGAAAATTTTTTAAACATTTTAAACGACGAACGCGTTGTTTAGATGTTAAAGTTTATGTATTGTTACAATATTGAGCCCGAATAACTGTGCTTTTGTGTCGTCTTTTTTTTTTTGAATTGCCGGTACTATCTTCTTCCAAGAATGTGACAACCTGCAATTTCACAATTCTCCAGCTGGGCATTAACGTAAGGTTTTTATCCAATTTTCAAAGTATCTGTGTTAACTATGACCCGTAAAGCCGATATCCAGTCATTCATTGACGACAACGATTAGTGTCGCACGACGTTTTCGCAATTTTCCAGGTTTATTCCAGCTGGGCGGTTACGTAGGTTTTTTTATCCAACTTTCAAAGAATCTGTGTTTAAATATATGAATCCAGTCAACGTTTTCGCAATTCTCCAGGTTTGATCCAGCTGGGCGGTTACGTAGGTTACAAACTGATCGAATTATTCATTGGCAACCAATAATATACTGATCTGAGACCGATAGGAATTGTGGGGGCTCGTTAAACTGCAAATACACTATTGTAATCACGCCTGAATATTAATGTCTACTTCTGAAATACTGTTATCTGTAATTCAGCACCATTCAAGTGTGATTAAAACAATGTATTTGAAATTTAAAGAGCTCCCACAATACCTATCGGTCTCAAATCAACCATTCCAGATGGACAACGTTAATTGAAATAGGTGTATATGCATCAGTGCCTTTTATTGTCGGTCAGTTAAACTATGCCAGGGGTACGTTTAGTTCCTATACTCAGTTTGAAAAAGTTCGTAGTGGTTTAGTAGTAATAGAGGTTTTTTATTTTAACAAACCTTGCATTGACTTTGCAGCTGAATTATGACCTATTCGTAAATTATAGAGAACTTTTTTTGTATACTTGTTTTTGTTGATAATGTTAATTCTCCATATTCATGTTATCTGGCACTCGGCTGTACAATTAACAAAAGGCGCGTTTGCATAGGGTTAATCTTGTTTCGGAGTAAATTTAAATGTGTTTTCTATTGTTAAATGATTAAATATTTGTTGTTCGTGGTTTGTTTGGAATTTGAATATTTTTTTACAACAAATCGAGGCTTAGCCTGTACAAATGCGCCTTTTTTTAAATAGAACAGCGCAGTACTAGATAACGCGAAACTGGAGTATTCAGGCATACAATTACTAAGTACTTATTGACTGAGTGAGAGGGCCGTACGGGAAAATATTTGGCTCGCGGTCATGACGTACGGACCGAGCGCAAATGACCAAGGGCCATACTGTTTGCATGTTCCTGCCTTCATAACTAATCTAAATTAATAATCTGATTAGCTTCAGGTTTTGATAGAATGAGCTCTAATATATGCCAAGGGCATATGATATTTTTCTCATGTATCTGTATATTTCACTGATTATACACCGAACGCATTTCAATTTATTAGTCGGGCTAGAGGGCCCGACTCTATCTTTATCTATCTATCTATCTATCTATCTATCTATCTATCTATCTATCTATCTATCTATCTATCTATCTATCTATCTATCTATCTATCTATCTATCTATCTATCTATCTATCTATCTATCTATCTATCTATCTATCTATCTATCTATCTATCTATCTATCTATCTATCTATCTATCTATCTATCTATCTATCTATCTATCTATCTATCTATCTATCTATCTATCTATCTATCTATCTATCTATCTATCTATCTATCTATCTATCTATCTATCTATCTATCTATCTATCTATCGTGTCGCGTATAGGCCCCATGATGCTTTGGGAACGAACACAGGAAGCCCAACGTAGAATTGTTTAGCCTCCTGTTTTGATTTCATGACTAGCCCGACTTCACGCTCCTAGAGCGTCTAGTTATTCTCTAATATAGAAGACAGTTTTAAGATCGGGTCTAGACAAGTGTTTTTGTGTTGTCCACAATACCTAATACTGCGAAGATGATATAAGGCGGATTTGCATATGGCTTTACTGTGCAGCAACATATTCATTATTATCAAATGTTAGACCGATGTCTATTTGGCAGCACAAAATTTCCTACATATCGTACAGTTTTATTCCATTTCAAATGTACACACTTTTCTTTTGTACAAAACTTTACTTTTGATTCAGTTAAAGAGCACTAAAATAATACATTTTCTACAAATTGTACAGTATAGTATTACAATTCAAAATTACAATCGCTTTCTACGATCTCCTTTAAAACATAACCAAAAGACAAGTCCAGTAGTGACTGCTCCAACGGCATGTCCTATGATTCCACCAACCACACAGGTAATAGGCCAAACCTATACAACAAAATAGCAATCATTAGGTCTTTGAAACAGGTATACAGTCATTTTAAACAAGGTTGAATACTGAATAGTGCATTCCAAGACCGAAATGCATTTTGGGTCATGTTATATTGTCTAAACTAAACTAAGTAATAGTTATTATTTATTTTATTTTAGTGCATTCTATCCGAAACAGTATACTAGCTACATATAGGGAGCAGGACACTGTATATATATACTGTTTTTATTTTAAATTGATGAGATCCACAATGCCTTTGGGTCTTGGAATTCACTATTCAGTATTCAACGTTTTTTGAAATAGCTGTATATGAAAATGCAAATTGCTGCAATGCAGTTTACAACATTGAGTGTGGTTAGTATATGAAATGCCTTCGAGACCAGACTGTTGTTAGTCTGTCCCATAGGCAACCTGTCTTTTACTCTTGTGCAAACGCTTTGTCATCCCACTAAGAACATCTTAGTCATAGAGACAGGAAAAAAAAATTATGAAAAGAGTTTGAAGAAAGAGATCCTTTGCAGGCTTCAAAGTCTGGACTGTGGCTTTGGCTGCGACAACGATTTTGAAACAGGTTTTTTCATGATGTATGTGTGCATACCTGCCAGGGTCGGTCCCAGTCCAGTGGTATTGGTATGGCACCAAGCCATGCCCCTAGTAAGGTAAATATTATACAAGACTGGTAATAGGACTCCACTGTACTGTCAAACCTGAAACAAAATAAAAACTACTTAACTTGCTTACCAGAGAGTTTTCATTTTATTGTATTTTGAGGGGATGGATGGAGCTAAAATTATTGTGTGTCTCCTTTAGTTTCATCATTTTTTATGGCTCTCCCCTGTTCCTTGTTCCTTAAAATGGCTTCCTTTCCAGTCATCTATTGATGACCATTTTCTTCATGTGCTACATCAATAATAATTATTGGTTATGTGTTAAACTTGATTACTTATGTACTCAATTATTACTGTGGTTTTGGATCACATACAACAAGCAAAATTTTCATTTGGCAAAGTTCAGTTTTGATGGACATCAATCAAAAGGGTTTTTAGACAGCAGTCTCGGCTTAGTCCTTCGACTTCAAGCATCTGTACAACAGATTATTATAACTCAGTTTATCTACCCCTTAGGCACCAGTGACTTGTGGTCACCCTCTATTAGGCGGCCACAATAAAAAGTCCCAAATCTATTCCTATACCTATTCTATACCTCTATTCAGTAGCCAACCTCTATTAAGCGGCCACATTTGGAAAGTCCCGAGGGTGACCGCTTAATAGAGGTACCACTGTAAATAATGTTCACCAAAACTCAACTTAACTCCATGAAAAAGGTAATGTTGGTCGGGTATGATCTAAATCAGCAGTGTTTTAGGTATTCCAGCATACTTACCAATTGCTAGTCAATACTCTATATATGACATCAAGTTCTACTCCTAGTACACAACAAACTGGAAAACATGTCAATATGGCTATCACTAGTGCAAAGGTTGATGTTTCTTCTGTTTTCCTGTAACAAACAAGAACAGTATAGTCAATATAAGACATTAAAATAACTTTAACAGTTTGTAATAAATATCTAAAATAAATGAAACGTGTAAAAATAATAATTACAGCAAAGAGCCCAAAAGTGTGACCACCGCTAATGTATTCGCATACTTTCGTCTATGCTGTTATCCAATCAACATTACAGGATTGTCTTATCTTATCTCTGATCTAAACGCTAATTGGAGGATGGCGCTACATAAGTATGCGAATAAATTATCAGTGGTCACAGTCTTGAGCATCTTGCTGTAACATTACTGACATATTAAGGTTTCATCCTCCATCAGGTAAAAAAGGAAAACTAAGAGAGGCGACCAGTATAAATGAAGGGCTCAAAATGAGAAGATGTGTAAACTGGTATAGCAACTTACGTCCAGAGTGGGGCTCCATATAAAACAGCTACACCATGAAATAATAGTGTACAACACCCAATTATCAGTGGTAGCTTTACAAGATAGGCCAGCTAGAAGATGGAAACAACAATAAGGTGACAGAAGGTTAATTTAAATACACTTGATACTTATGCCTAAAGTGCCTAAATCTTACGAAAAACACTATGTGAAATTCTAACTTTTTTTCTTGAGGCTGTGCAGGATTTGTTTGGCTTTGCACAATATTTTTTTTTTAGGGTTAAAGCTTTGCTCAAATTTTTTGGCAATTGCCTAAGACCCCAGTGAAATATGTAATCATGATACAAAACAATAGTTGCCCTTTTTAATCAAAAACCCTAATTTTGACAATGCCAAAATAAGAAATAGAATATCAAAATAAGCATTCTATGAAAGTTTTAGGTTTGTTTCAATCTCTATAACTGAAGCTGTAAGAATGTTTTCATCTCAGACAACAAAACTTTGTAATTTATCAGCTGGGTTTGTCTTGAGCTATTCTGGGTACCAGAAGTTATTTTCTACTTTTCTTAGCGTCAGTAAATCTGACAGTTTGTGAAGCAATCAAGGTTTCTTTTGATCTTAAACAAATAAATGACATACATACAGAATATGAGCGGCCGATTTGTATGGGATAGTAAGAGGAGCCATTGTATATCTCATACAGATCGGACACAAATATTGTATAGCACTTATAAAAGTCCAGCGTTAGTTCTTTCATATTGTACCAAATCGTTAGCAGTGGACACAAATTGTTTTCTTTGTTATGATACTGTTCCTGCTAGCTATACACCTTTTCACTGGTCAAATAAAGTTGCTCTACCCTCATAGTATTTATGTTAGCATAATTTTTAATGTAAGTTATATATTATTAATCTATTTTATCTTTTAATATTGTATTTAATTAGTTTTTAGTGTTATTTTCCAAGTGTATTTTATGTAGGGCCTCTTATTACATTTTTGTAAATACTGAAAGAGCTACCCATGTTTAAATAGAGGAATCTATCTATATCTAACTACAATTGTCAACTTGAAGATAAAAGTAAATCTGGTCGAGAAAATTCAAGTTAAAACTTATGCAGATCAGGACGATTTTGTATCTAAAATACAACCTTCGTCATGGACGTGATTTCTTTTGTAAAATTTTCATTAATCATTCAATATTAAATACTAGATCAAGAAACACTCTGTGTTCCAGACTAATCATGAGCATAGTTAATGTACGAGTCAAATCCAAAGGTGCCCATCCCCCCCCCGGGCAAACCCCGGGCATTTGACAAGACTTGGGTTCCGTATAGTGGGGAATTTGACGCCGATTAGCTACTTGAACGGGCGGGCATTTGACGAGTGTCGGCCATCTTTAAAAATACCCAGAAAGCATTGGAGTCCTAACCACAGGTAGCCCATGATCAGGCAAAAGTTACACGGGAACGGAAACGAAAAGCAAAGAATTGATAGATAGTTTTTCCTTGTTATACATCTCAAAAAACGTCAGAAAGAATTGGCGATTGACGAACAGCGATTGCAAAGGAGCTCTGTTCTTTCACAAGTAAAATTAAATTGACGAAGTATAAATGCTTGTCTTTGTGTTTTAGAGTCGAAAAGTGCAAAGAAAATCCAAGTTCTTTCAGTTTTTAAGATAGATTTGTGAATTATATCGAGATCCATCTTTCGGTCGTGCAATCACCAATCAAAAATTGCCAATAACCATTCTCTTCTTCAACGTTTTTTGAAATTTCCCTTCATATTTGATTGTACAAGTTTTGTCTACCATGTTCATGAGACGTCATGTAGTAGAAGGAAGTTTATTAAAGTATTTTCTTTTCTACTTAAAGTAAAATTTGAGTTTATCACTGACTCGAGCTCGAGGGGCGGGCATTTGACCATTCTGTTGTTTCAATAGTGGGGCATTTGACTGTTCAGTTTGCCCAGATGGTGGGGAATTTGACCAATTTTTTTTCAAAAAGTCAAATGCCCGGGGGTTTGCCCGGGGGGGGGATGGGCACCTTTGGATTTGACTCGTACATAACTATGTCATGAGCAACCAAATAAACTAAACAAAAGAACAGATATTAATCTTAAACTATATTAAAATCAATTCACATTATAAACAGTAATCTCTAAAGTATTAATATCATAGTTATCGATATAAATAGGTTAATATTCTTACCGTGAACCGCTTTTTAGCTCGAGGAAGCAACAAAAATAACGCCAATATCAAATACACTATTGAAAATATCTTGAAAGAATAAACCGAACTTGAGACGAAGGTTACGTTGGTGAATAAATAGTTTGCAAATAGACATGATAGAATGGTTATAATAAGCTGAACAGATGTCAATACAGCAATTTCTTGAGCGAAACTAGAAGAAGTACCAACTTCCACGCCAGCCGCCATCTTGCATTTGGTGACAACACAGGAAGCCCGGTTCAGCACAGGCAGCCCATGCTCATTAAAATTCCAAGGAATTTATTTTATAATTTTATTCCACATTTAATAAATATGATATTAGCTAAAAAACTTTCCTGCGCTGATGTATGATGAGTTTAGTTGTAAACTGTGTTGTCTTCAAATATTTTTGATGAAAATTCAAAAGTTAATCGCAAAAAATGATTTTGAAAGCTTCCTTATCTTTAGAAAAAGACCAAATAGCATTTTGTAACACAAATCTCCGGTCCTCAGGGATCAAATAACGACCAAATATCAAATATATAAAAAGAATTATATTATAAAAGTAAAAACAATAAAGAGAATAGAAGAGAGTAAATGAAGGACGAATAATCTCTATGACAATGAGGAAGAAAAAGAGAGAAAAAGAACGGATAAGCCAGAAAGACTGACAAAAGAAAAAATGCTCTGTATAGCTAATAAATGACTGCATCTTATGTAAGGCAGGGAGAAGGTAATTTATTCTAAACGAAATCGGCTGAAAAATAACTCAGAGGATTAACGAGATCAACAAAAAGACACTGTAAGAGTTTTATTGAACTTTATTAAATTCTAAGGCAAAAAATCGAAGGTTCAAAAGTACCAATATATCCTTTAGTAAATCAACACTAACAGTGAGCTTGGGCTAACTGTGATTGTACCAGACAGGGCGCCACAATCAAATTCACATCACAAGTCCATCACAAATCCGCAAGATCCAGTTCCCTCATTGACAAGGATTAAAAATCTCTTAAAAGAACTTAGAGTGTTGCCAGCAGCCCTGAGCTCTTGTAATACACACTCAAAAATATTTTTCACTTAAACGATTTGAAGGTTTATTAGATGTATATGACGACCATAAAACATAAAGTCAAATAAGCTTCTACTTCGTCGACTGAATCAGTTATGACGACTGTGAAAACAAAGAAAACAGAATCATTTTATTAATACTGGGTTCCTAACGACCAAAATTTGAACTAAAACTACATTTTAGTGCAAATATTAAACAATTAATATTATTGGCCCAGAACCGTTTTGATATCTCAGTTTTAATCAGTGTTTGTAAAAATATCTAGAAGTGAGCAATACACGACAGTAGATAGTGAAGATAAGTTTCAAGGACACATTGCAAAAGTGTGCTTTTCCTGTTTTAATTGCGATACGCCCAAAATGACTACTTTAGATATGCGATGGTTTTCTAAATGAGCTATGAACGTTGACGTTATATTCTGAAGTGTAAAACGAAATTCAAAATGAGTTGTCCTCTGTAACTAAAAAAATAAACACAATTTTTGGCAAGTTTCCTAGCCGGCCTGACTATCGAACTGTCGACAACGAATTAACCATCAACGATCATCTGATAGTCAGACAGCAATTTTCCATCCTAAAATTCGATTTAAACTTAACGTTAGTTGCGGGAGAAGATTATGTTTTTTCGAAATACGTTATTCCGTATTTCTCATTTTAAATATATATATAACTGTGTTAAAGTAGTTATCGAGCTGATAACGAAATGTTGAGTTGTAAATTAGCATTTCCTCTAGCAAATTATATTCCCAAAGTAGCTTTTATTAAAAATTAAAACTGTGTTAGATGAAATTCGAGTAAGGGCGATAGAATTTCATTTTCCTTTAAGAATATCGCACTTGTAGTACTTAAATTGTTTGGACAGCAATGAAGAATCGTGACTTCTATCAGCAAACATATTAAAAACATCTTCAGGTTAAAAATGGCGGGAAAAATGCGACGCGCGCGCCCGTAATTGTAATTGCAATTGTATTGATTCCTTTCTTCTCAAAGACGGCTGAATTAGCAAGAAAATTTAGCTCTTTTAACTATAAACCGTTTTGTTTGAAAGAACATTTGTTTTGAATTTAAAATTGAAGCTTCTCATGATAAGATGTAAATTTTATTGGAGTTTTTATGTTAGCTAAGTAGATTTTACATTGACAAGATCTAGAGTCAATTTGAACGCTAAGTGCAACATTTTCTTAACGAAACCAATTTTAACCATTGATGAAAATAATAATTGCCCATTTATAGGAAAAATTAAAATAGAGACTAGTTGCCCACATAGTTAATATTAACTATGTTGCCCAGCAACTTATTCATGGTGTAATCAAATTAAATAACACGTCTAAACTTTGAATTATACTTAATTATTCCGATTTACAGGTTCGTGTTCCCTAAACGTAGGTTGAGCTAGATTTATTCATCTGTCAAAGATTTCATTATAAGTAAGTTGTGAAATCCTGCCAAAAAACGCGACATTGATAAATTGTGTTTATTCAAATAAGAAACTGACTCGAAAACGCTAGCACAAGTAACCAAAAGAGAGATAGTAAAGAAAGATAAGAGAATCTAATATTCACGGAGTAATCATAAAATCTAATTTGTGAAATATCAAAATTTCTTGCGTAGTCTTGAATCCCCACTTTTCCTTGATATGATAGACTATCTGATGACGTCATGAAGATTTAATTCTTCTCCAATAGTATTCGCTCGACTCGTGGCTCGGCTCAAGTTGTAATGACATTCATTCTAAGCTAGATCAGTGTTCGTTCTGCCCTGCGATGTTTTAGTGACAAGTTACTTCCGTAACTCCTCCAGTGAACATAAGAGAAAGGATTTGCTATAACATCAGTTGAACACGGAGGGAATATCGTATTGTTAGACTTAAAGGAGCACGAATTCAGACGCACTTAAGAAGCTGAAAAAACTCCAACAATAAGAAGCACTGAATTGTATTCAGTCCATCAATATTGTCACCGTGAATGGAATCAATAATTAGACACAGTTTA
Organism: Metridium senile; assembly: GCA_949775045.1. NCBI lineage: Eukaryota > Metazoa > Cnidaria > Anthozoa > Actiniaria > Metridiidae > Metridium > Metridium senile. The sequence continues at coordinate 11,238,772 of OX459098.1, forward strand.
AAGATGTAAAACGATCAATTCGTGATTCGAAAACCACAACTGTTCCACCTTGCAACCAACGGCGTTCTCAGTTCAGCAAAACAAACTCATCAGCCAGTCAATCACAAACAAGTTTATTCATGTTAAAAGCTAGCAGTCCTAAGGGAGATATAAATTAAGAACTGAAGAAAATTACCGCCAATTTTCCGACAACAATTATAGTATATAATGTTCATATTTGCCGGCTGAGTAATTGGTTGATTTTCAACTCACTCGCTGTGGACTTACTGCCAACCTCATGTCCGACACAGAAGGATCGCAAACTCGAGTCGGCCAAGAAATCTGGGCAGCGATTTCAGTCGTATTTTGCATTGCAGTCATTTTGGTGTTTTTCTTAATTCTCTGCTGTGCTTATCGACGACATAGAAGAGTTGGAGACATGAATGAAATTTTATTTGCAGTTACTCGCAGAGAAAGAGGCAAAGCTTTTGTAGTTGACAATGGAGAAACTTCGAGTTAAAAATTGCAATTTTCGACGTAATTCACTGCAAGTAAGTGAATTCTCGATTCTACTTTTCGTCGTATACTGATCCAGCTCACAGGAAACAATCGGCAGATTCTGAGGACAGTGCTAGAAGGCAAAGATTGCATCTTATCATCCATTCCGGAATATTGTCAAAAATTGAACATAACTGACTGAAATTTAAAACGAGAAACATCCATTGACAATTTTAATGCACTGTTATATATATCCATTAACAATGAAAGATAAGAAACAATCGAGAAAAGAAATAATGAAGCTGATGAAAATTAAGTGGTATAAAAACACACTTGCGTTGCTGAAGTGGTCACTTACAAAATAAATTGCTTTACTTGAGAAAAGAGTCTAGGTACCATAACTATATGATAACAAAATCACAGAATGGAAATAATACTTTGCGGTAACATTCAACAAGAAATCCGGATTCTGTGGCAAATGAGAAAAAGTCCCATTTGTCACCAAAGAGCTAGTCTAAGAATAAAAATAAAGGCAATACGTCATCAAATGGGATTAAAAAGGCACATTCGAAGCTCCGTTTTGCTAGTACAGTTGTCATGCAACAACACATGTACACTCGCATGACTGAGAAAAACGTTTCCTATTTGTGTCTTATAAAACGGTAGGAAAATGTCATGAGATGAGATGTGCAATATTTGTGTTGCAAGAAAAAAGTTTCCTATATCTTTTTGACATGCTCTGGATAGATAAAGGGACAATGATATCATATACAAAATGAAACGGGAAGTTGAAGTCGTCATTTTTGCTCGCTGTTTTAGTTGTCAACAATATTAAACAAAATAAGTGATGTATTTTTCTATGCTCTTAATTTCTTAAAGCCCTTAAGGCAGATAGAGTACTTTTAACCTTAACAGCACATTACATGTAAATAGAAACTCCTATACTAACTATGAGGTCATAAATGACGCCAAACTCTCATATGTTGTTCAAAACAAATTAACCTTCCACGGCGCTGCTAAATAGCTAATAAGTCTCTCTACGTACCGAATCACTTAAACGACTTTTAATTGATGTTTTCTCATAACAAACAAATTGAATCCCAATTCAACGTTAATAGAAGTTTTTGGTGTGTTCGTTGCGACCGGATAAACGAATCATCACCAAGAGCCAAGAGTCCAGCAATCTCCGTCTTTGCTGAGTCATTTGCGTCCAGACTGAGTATCACTAATTTCTGATACAAACCTTTCATTTCTCTGTGTATAGTATCCGTTTAAATCTTATCAATTATTCGCCCGTTTTACACAATTAAAGGAAGAGGACAGACAAATTGTCTCGAAGGACATATCTCCAGTCAAAGGTTTCTATTTCCACAAATTTTGAAAAAGAGTTATATCAATAATAATGGCAATTGTTATGGTGGTACTGAGTCAAGAAATACAACCCAAAGGGTTACTAAAGGGTTTCTGCACCCTAGTAGTGTTAAGTTATATAGAATATTGATTTAATTTTGCGGACAAAGAAAGGTTTAATATATATGAAAAAATATAGTTTGAAAAAGTACAGTTTGCAAAGCAAGATATGTGTGCTATAAGCTAAATATAGATAATGCAAGACTCAAAAATTCAAAAAAATCATCGCGTCTATACGGTGATCGAATGCAACAAAGTCAGACGACCTTCACGCCGAAATACTTGTCCGTCATAAGACGATTTTTGTCCGATTTTTCCACGTTTAATGCCTAAATGGCAATTGTAAAGGAAAGAATTGTTTTGTGTCTGGATTTACAAGGAGAATAGACCTTTTCACAGTTCCGTTCAGTGACCACGAATAATATTTCCAAGTCGAGGTTCGCGCGCGTTGTTGCACAAACACCGAATCGAATTATGGCGTCCAATTTTAATAACTATTGTCCTTGACTGGCTAGTCTCGTGTTCACGTTGAAACACAATGGAGTTTTCACATGTATACTAGGCTTGTCAGTCAAGAACAATAGTTATTAAAATTGGACGCCATATTTCGATTCGGTGTTTAGCAAAACTATAATTTATCATGCATGCGCAACAACGCGAACCTCGACTTGGAACTATCATTCGTGATCACTGAACGGAACTGTGAAAAGGTCTATTATAAAAACTCGAGCGATCGATCCCAGAGTTTTTGTCCATACTGTGCATCCGGATTTAGGAGTCATTATTGCATACAAAGATCCTATAGAATAACAATACTGTAAACCATTTTCTTTTTAGCCCGGATTTGGATTACGTATATACAAAGATCCTAAAATGTATACATTGTTTTGTAACGTGAAATAGTGCTTGTTTCTTTGTCTCCGGATTAAAAATTCATTATGACAATTAAAGACCATATAGTATTCTGCCGCAAGAGATCATTTGTAGGCTGGAAAGATTAAAAACATTTTAAAAACTGTTTGTGTGGGGGATTTTGAGGTCGAAAGCTAGATTACATGGCTCTAAATTTTTACAACGACGTTAAAAATGTCCGATCGATGCAATTATTTGTAACATTATAAAACAACCAAATGATAGAATGAAAACACAGTGTGTTTGTTTGGACAAGCTGTGTTTGACTTCAATTGGTCAATTTTGAAGCCTTTTAAAACCGGAAAAGTTTTATTTATATTTCAGAATTTTTAATCATTAACCTAACAAAAAATATATACTTATATTTTATTCAAACTTACTAAAATATCCTTCACATACACCTATAATTGCAAGAACGTTGTCCTGACTTTTGTAATTTAGTGGGAAATGAATTAATTAAAAGACAAAAGAAGATCACTCAAGCTGAACTCTTTCTTTTGTTATTCCTTTCCTACTAAATTACTCACTAGCTGGCGGTAATTGTTTTTATTATCAGTAACAACATTATTGCAAGTAGGTGTGCGTTTTTGTCTTTAATATACAACGAAAAAGATAGTTTTCTTTTTGACAGTCTGGTTTAATTTCAATTGCAAATTTTCCTTGTTGTCAGTGCTTGACTGGGATGTTTATTGACGTCTCAGGTACATATGAGTGACATTATATCGGTAAAAACTGATCATAATCAATGAATTTAAACGAATATTATCTACAATTGTTTTTGTCGATTTTCAAGAATTTTCTAAAATCTGCCTTGGAGGTGTGTGGGTTTTTGTCTACTAATCACGGATTATTTTTGAGCAAATTAATTGCATGTCGGCAGAAGCGATGACATGGTATGCAAAAACAAGACAGGATCACGTCAAAGAACTAGCATTTCGTTGACCACTCTGCATGGTGATTGCGATAGTAACTTAAAGAAAATTATTTTGACTAAAACTGAGTACACACAGAGCAAACCTCCACCGAGAAAATTGTTTTTTTCATTTACAACAGAATGATTATTATACACGCCGTGCAAATATATCCCGGGGGGAAGGGGGTTGACCTGGTTTTTGGATAGTGATGTTCCCTATCTAAAAACCTGACTCTCTAAGTCATTTTATAGCACAATTCAATCGAGAGTAAAAAATTTGTTCCCTATTGAAGATAAATCAGAAAAAGACCCCTTTGTAAGGGGTATTTCCTAGTAGTGAGAGCTTTGTTACTTATCTGATAAGATACATGCATACAAACGTGATACCTACGATCGTTTATCTTTTTTCAAGATCCTGTTTAAGGCAGGAAGGCCAAAACCCATACCCTATCCAACGGCATATGGAAATAACTCTCCCCCATATATTATATTAATTAAATGGTACAGTGTGCCAACCAATTCCCCCCCCCCCCCATATATATCCCCCCCATATATATTAATTAAATGGTACAGTGTGCCAACCTATTCCCCCCCCCCCATATATATCCCCCCCATATATATTAATTAAATGGTACAGTGTGCCAACCAATTCCCCCCCCCCATATATATCCCCCCCATATATATTAATCAAATGGTACAGTGTGCCAACCTATTCCCCCCCATATATATATTAATTAAATGGTACACTGTGCCAACCAATCCCCCCCATATATATCCCCCCCCATATATATTAATTAAATGCTACAGTGTGCCAACCAATTTTTCCCATTAAACTAAACTGCCAAATACACACAAGCTGTGTTTACTTATTCATTATAAGGTTTTATTCACTTTGCAAGTAAAATAAGCGACTACTCACCACATGTACATGTCACTTTGGAAAATGCAAAATATATGACGGCTTAACGAAATAACAAAATGGATTCTTCAGATCTCTTAATAATATCAATAACAATAATATTAATTTATTTCGAAACACTTCATGATCAGGTTCCTTTTTATAACAATGAACATTACAATGAAAATAAAATTGATCGAAAAACAATTGCCAATAGTCGCTTTGCAGACTTGGTTGCCACAGTCGCAGACAACCGTAGCAACCAATCACATTGCAGCTTTTGACCTTCGATCGATGTCGCCATTTCTAATTTCACCAATGGAAATTGGTTGGTTGGTTTATTGTCATTGTTTGTTTGGTTGGTTGTCATTGTTTGGTTGGTTGGTTGGTTGGTTGGTTGGTTGGTTGTCATTAATTGTTTGGTTGGTTGGTTGTCATTGTTTGGTTGGTTGGTTGGTTGATTGTCATATTGGTTGGTTGGTTGGTTGGTTGATTGGTTGGTTGGTTGGTTGGTCGGTCGGTCGGTCGGCTGGTTGGTTGATTGGTTGGTTGGTTGATTGGTTGGTTGGTTGGTTGGTTGGTTTATTGCCATTGGTTGGTTGGTTGGTTGGTTGGTTGGTTGGTTGATTGGTTGGTTGGTTGGTTGGTTGGTCGGTCGGCTGGTTGGTTGATTGGTTGGTTGGTTGATTGGTTGGTTGGTTGGTTGATTGGTTGGTTGGTTGGTTGGTCGGTCAGTCGGTCGGCTGGTTGGTTGATTGGTTGGTTGGTTGATTGGTTGGTTGGTTGGTTGGTTGGTTGGTTTATTGCCATTGGTTGGTTGTTTGGTTGTTTGGTTGGTTTATTGTCATTGTTTGGTTGGTCGGTTGGTTGGTTGGTTGGTTGGTTTATTGTCATTGTTTGGTTGGTTGGTTGGTTGGTCGGTTGGTCGGTCGGTCGGTTGTTTGTTTGGTTGGTTGGTTTATTGTCATTGTTTGTTTGGTTGATTGGTTGGTTTATTGTCATTGTTTGTTTGGTTGATTGGTTGGTTTATTGTCATTGTTTGTTTGGTTGGTTGTCATTGTTTGTTTGGTTGGTTGGTTGGTTGGTTGGTTGTCATTAATTGTTTGTTTGGTTGGTTGTCATTGTTTGGTTGGTTGGTTGGTTGATTGTCATATTGTTTGGTTGGTTGGTTGGTTGTTTGATTGTCATGTCGATCGATCGAGTAGTTCATCACTAATTCGACATTACGAATTTGGCTGGCCGTTGATATGTTGTATTGATCCACTTGAATTGAATTCAGTACGGTTAAACATGGTCTTTTGAAGCTGTCCAGTTTCAATATCTAATATTTTCAATTTCATCCACGTTCAAGTTGGACTTTGTTTTGGTTTTGCCGGTTCAGAGTATAGCAGCTGCTTTTGATAAGCCATGTTACCCTTGCGGGTGACGTGGGCGATGTACTTTAGATGGAATTTGTCCACTAGGTCGATAATCAAGCCAGAACCGCAGACGCGCCGAATTTTCGAGAACTTGTAGGACCAGTCCCATTTTTCTTTTTCGTCTGGATTGAGTTTTTCACGTTCCAGACGTTCACGTTTTTGTTTTTTGGTCTCTTTCAGTCGTGCATGTTTGTTTAGTTGGTTAGTTGGTTAGTTGGTTGGAGGTTAGTGGGTTGGACTGGTTGGTTGGTTGGTTGATTGACCGACTGATTGACTGATTGGTTGGTTGGTTGGTTGGCTGGTTGATTGAATGATTGATTGATTGATTGATTGATTGGTTAGTTTATTGTTTTTTCAGTTTTGGTTGTTTGGTTGTTTGGTTGCTTTATTGCTTAGTTTATGGATTGGTTGGTTAGTTTATTGTTTGGTTGATTGGTTGGTTTATCATTTGGTTGGTTGCAGCGAAGAAGCAGACACACGAGTACTCTAGCTTTAAAAATACCACCTTCAAGAACAGACTATCATCTCTCATCTTATTTTCCTCGCACTATAAGAGAATGGAACACTATACCAGAGGACATTGTTAAAAAAACCAGCGTAAATGCATTTAAGAAAGCAATAGAGAACACTGTTTGTCATTTTATTATTATTGTCTTTTTCATTATTTAGATGTTTTTTTTTTTTAAGACCCCCCGTAAGGATTTTCTTATAGAAAGAGACGGGGTAACACGGAAGAAGAAGAAGAAGAAGATAGTGAGTAAACCCAACTCATTATTAAGAGTAAACATAAATGTAGATGTGCCATTGAGTACAATATATTTTATTTTTCATTTTATTTTATTAGCTTCGCCCAAATACACAAAGAAGATTACGTTTACATAATTAAACTTGGGTGGGCAGGGAACCCGCAACAGCAAGGCCAATTACTGCGGGCCCTATACTCAATATATTGAGTTTAACCTCACTTTTACTCACTATGGAGTTGGGTTTACTCACCGGCTATAAAGTGTCATCCTGCATGAATGCATGTTTATTCAATATTTTGGGTTGTGTCTATTCGAATGAATATGAATATATAATAAAATAATGAATGCATAAATGAATGAATGATTGAGAAAAAGCAAACTACTACCACGAGTGATATTCATGATACACCTATTTCAAAAATCGTTGTCGCAGCCGAACCTACAGTCCACACTCTGAAGCCTGCAAAGGATGTCAGTTATATGGACTTAATTTGTGATTTATTGCACGTTTTTTAAAGAAATGTTTATATTTATATCTATCACAATAGCAACTTGTTATAGTCAAATAACACAAACATGCACGTACAACCAAAATATGCTATGAATATATCGATAACAAGAGAAGAAATACCAACATGCTTTGCAGGCTTCAGAGTGTGGACTGTGGCTTAATTTGTTTGCGACAACGAATTTTGAAATATGTGTATATTCTAGCCGTTGTTTGTAGCCAGCTGTCAAGCACTAATTATCACAAAGTCTGATTTATTGATGGCGTCATGTCCTATTTACCGGTGATTACCTTTTATTTATTGTTTGTCTTTTGTTTTGAAATTGAATGGCATTCCCTTATGCAGGGATATTACAGAAGCCAACAGCAGATGTATCAACTTGAAAATAAAAAAAAATATGGGTATTGTGGCACACTTTAATTTGCTGTTACGTAGTTTACAGTCATGGTTGTTTCATTTCGCGTTATGTAGCACCGCTGTACTATTTGACAAAGGGCGCATGTACTTTCTCATAGACCACTTTCATAAATACCATAATATGTACCGGAATTGAAAATGATTTTTCAAGTAAACAGATATTTTAATATTTTAGCACTGTCATATGAAAGAACCACCTGAAATAGGCATGTTTGGAAGGTTTTGTTGCTCTGGCTAAAACTTAATACCAATTAAAGAAGTTTTGCTTATAATGAAAAATGTAGAGATTTGTATGTAATTTTCTGCCGAGGCCTTTGATGCCTCGTTTTGGTGTTTTTCTGATTTTTCAAACTCTTATAGCTTCTTCCAAATTTAATTGTTTTATCTCAAACTTTCACTAATTTTTGTTATGGTGAATGTCTATTATATGATAGCTTTCTTTTTCTTAAAACATCAATTTTAAAAATTATGATAATTAGTGACGACCATTTATTAAAGTCGTCTATTACGCTTATTATTGTCTAGTATTGTGAAGCATTTATCTGACAGTATTGAACTTTATAGAATAAAGCTGCGAAGCAGTATGTCACGATCACAGGAGGAATAGAAATAGATAAATAGGCCGCAAATATCCTCGGTTATCTTTCAGTGTATCGAAAAAGGAAAACCGCTTTCTGTACATTTTCCTTTCTATGTTTTTGTTTTGTATATCCTATGCTAGGGGCTAAAAGGATGATTTCTGCCGATTCGCCTGCCATTTGATAGGTTCCTACACCACAGATCAATGACGATTGCAGCTGAATCGGCAGAAACAAAGCCTGCAAAACATACGTTCTTTTGAGTTTTTGGGAAAAATCGGATTTTGGGGTTCCTGTGTTGTCGTGATACCCGCTTCCTTTTTGCTCGTCCGCTCAACACAGGAAGCCCAAAATGTTAAAAATGTTTGCGCTCTATTTCGTGCAAAACGCACAGTTTCACTGTGATTTACCAAGACATTCCAATCACACATTGCGGTCACGCGCTGTAAAACGGCCAGTGTTGACAGTGACGAATGGAGATGTGTTGATAGAAATGCGGGCTTCCTGTGTTTGGGTCTGGGGGGAAAAACCAGCAAGCTAATAGACCTCTTTACTTCCGTATGCCAATTGCCCATTTCAGAACACGTGTCATTACCTTGAGAATTTTATATTATTTATCTTTTATGATGAACGTGTTATGATAGCATTCACATGTGAAAGAAACAATTCCCAAGGGTAGCATCACGTGATCTGAAATGGGACAACAAACAAGGAAGGTAAAGAGGTCTATTGTGAAGTTACTGTAGTAAAAAGAGAAGAGGTGACCTGGGGAGAGAATTGTCTCTTGTCGAAGTGAAAATGGGATTCCTGTGGCGATATATCAAGATCACTAGGTCTGTCTAGACATATTGCGTTACCATGGAATCCTCATTTATTATACCATCTGCAAAAAAAAAAAAAAGAAAGAAAATCACGAAACCAAGCGTTACCAAGGCAACCCTGAATTGATAACTCTTGCAACTCATTTGAATGTAGAGAAAACGTTGTTTTTTTTCTAAGATAATAATCAAATAATAAAAGAAGAAATCTAATAAGATAAAGGTAACTAACAGCAGTAATAAGAAGGGGGAAAAAGAATCTTAGTTATATAAAGTGGATGTTAGATCTAGAGACCCCGTTGTTTTGCTCGCGCAAAGATTAGACTGTCTTTTTGTGTGGAATTTGTTTTCCCCGGGACAGATGTTTGTTCCTGCGACACGTCGCCAAATTAAAACTGGTTTGAATTATTCGTGCGTCAGATCGCAGCAAATGAGTGAACTTTTGTCGCGGCGAAGTGTTTTAGTGGTTTTAATGCACATGAAGATACATTGCAGCGATGTGTCGCGCTGCGACGTTTTGTAGCAACCTTTTAAGTCCTCTACATTCCTCAAGTATAATAATGACTCGTTTGTTCATAGTTCCGTTCATACCTGCAACTTAGGGGAAGAACTTTCCTTTCTAATTCCCTTCCTTTTCATTCTTTCCTTTCCTTTCCATTCATTCCTTTCCTTTCCTTTCCTTTCCTTTCCTTTCCTTTCCTTTCCTTTCCTTTCCTTTCCTTTCCTTTCCTTTCCTTTCCTTTCCTTTCCTTTCCTATCCTTTCCTTTCCTTTCCTTTCCTTTCCTTTCCTTTCCTTTCCTTTCTTTCCTTATCCATTAGGAAGGCGAGCACTGAGAGTTATATGTCATGCCTATATGGACAACAGTAATCGCTCAAGCCAGGATTAGAAACAAGCAAGCCCTATCGGCCAGAAAGTCCTCTATTACGGCGCTCTCGATCGATTTGACTAGTCCATAAAGTCCATACTATAGAGCGAAATGCGATTAGTTGTCATATTTGTGTTCTATTAATGAGATCGTTTTTTACTTGTAATCACCATGCATATTATGATAAGCCCCTTATTCGTCTGTTCATATGAAAAAGCTTTTATCTCTCAACATGATTATGAGGCTAGTAGGTCAAGAATATATTAGTAATATTGTCATTCAAATTGTGCACCATATTTCTAGTAGATACATTATTTACTGGTTAAATTCGCTCTAAATTGTCTTGCCTGCAAGTAATTGTTGATAAATTGTTAAATATTATTAAACATAAGCTTGATATTTTGAATATTGATGAGACCAACCGCTGTTTATTATTATTATTTTTTCAATTTTTTGTATCTTTTGACCCAGCGTGTCTTTCCCAATCCAAAGAAGATCACTTACAGGCTTTTGTGGTTTTAGAAATTGAGCGTTGCAATCGCCAGATGAGATTCTACCATAAACATAAACTTCCATTTTGAATTAATATTTTAAAAGCGTGCAAAAAATATACATGTTTGATTTAATAAAGGAAGTATAACAGACTTTCTCCGGCATACTATTTATTAAAAACAATTTAAGAGACAACCAATTTATAAATTTATTTTTTTTAATAGGATTTGGTCACGATAGCCAAGAACATGAAAATATAGCTAATAGACTAATACGATAAGCCGAGAAGGCAAGCAGATTCATTCCAAGATTATATGGTTAATGCGGTTTTCTTGCTCTCTCTATCACGATGAAATAATTTAGCTGGATTGCTCTAGAATTAAGTAGCACCAAAATGTGAAAATGTTTATGTCTGAAATTGTTTTCTATTCCAACCAGCTTTAACATATAATGAAGCTGATAAAAAACAAAGGAACTACGGATGCATGGACGCCTGATTGAGCGATAAAATTTGTATACACTGATAAAAGCTATTAAGTTGCTACTTAGTGGGAAACGAAAAAGTGCTCACATTCACTCCTGGAAAACAGTTTAATCTATGTAATGCTGAAAAAAACGCTTTTCTTCAAATTGAATTATCATCTCATAAACCCGCTCACAATGCAGTACTGAATAGTTAAAATGGATTTAGCTGCATTATCTGAATACCACGCTGGCTAGCTAGCTGCAAACAGCGACTCCAGTCAAACTGATGAAATCTAAATATTCAAGCACTATTTCACCTGCTCATGAATGACAGCAGAATTAGCCGTGATGTGTTTTGCTCTTGGGGAATCAATTGGATTCTCTCGGGCCTAAGTGACGTATTTTAGCCGTCATCTCTTTCAATTACCCCCGAAGTTTTCTGCTCTATCAAGTGGCCTTCAATTTGACTTGAAGAGATAGATAACATCAGTCATACTACGAGTCTCATTCGCTTTTTAGAATAATATCATGGATTGAGTGTCAACGGCAGCTTGGGGGTAACGGCCATTGCAAGCAACTATATACCGCTAAGTTTGTATTTCACTTAAGCCTTCAAGCAAAAACGTTAAAAGGAGGGCAAAACTTTCTTAAATTCTCATGGTAGAAGAGGTTTGAAGCAAGAAATCATGAATAGCAGCGAGCAGACGACCGTGGCAACGCTTGCAGTGTTTTTTGCGTTGATTTTTCTCCTCATTATGATTACGATGTGTTGTATTTTACGACGTGGATGTAGAAAGGAGACGACCCAAGAGGGGCACAAGCGATATCGTTTTCGTTCTGACTGGGATAAATCAGGAACGATGACTAGTTCTGAAACACGAATAACTGAAGCACTAGCTCCTGGTGTTACTGATAACATAAACCAGCAGACAACTTGTGGAAATGATAGACCAACGGCCGGTGCTTTAGTACGAATCGAAGAAGAAACAGCAGCGGATACTTACAACAAGACGGAAGACATAACACGCGAGAATCAAAGCACGGTAGATGATGAAACCGCGGCCAGCGATGACGAGCAAAATCAGTCTCACAAGAAAGAATATGTAGAGCTTGAAAGCGATGAGCAGAAGAGATTGATAGATGGAGAAACTACAACGTGTTCCTTTAAGACTGGTTTGAATTTGAACAAGAAGTCGTTGAATTGCACTGGTTCAACATCGAAAGGAAGGGACGATAGATTACTCACGACAACTGATGACACGACCGAGTTTTCATCCAACTGTTCGGTAGGGGAGAGTCTAAAGGAGCTTATGGTTGTTGAATGACACTGAAAAACATGGCGGTAAATAATATACGGAAAGCCATGAGATACTTCAACACACACAAAAAACGCCGCGTTTTGCTACATTCAAAAAAGGGTGTTTATACGGTTATATAGTCATATTTTATCTGCATGAGCCGTGTTTAGATAGATATAATCCATAAATCTAAACAAGCAGATTTGTGAATTTCCCTGCCTGCCTTAATTATGCGTCGGGAAAGACCTATTTCAATTCAGAAATATTGATAGGATAAATGGAATTTTAAATAGATGAGAAATTAATTCCCGCGCAACATCCAACACCATTCAAAAAAAAAATAAAACACTCGAATTAAAGGTGCTCATTGTAAATGACATTGACGTCGAACTAGTGTAATGAAAGACTGCCACTATATACATGGCTACCTACAGCGCGCTCTTAAGATGGCTTCCGTTTGAAGGACTTGAGTTGTTTAGCCTTCATTTCCTGCATAAACTATAGTTTGTTCTACAAATAAGATATACTTTATAAGGTGAAAGAGTTGACATAGCAAGTGATAGAAGCTTTATAGCGTATAGTACTGACATATCCAATTAAACAGTTCATGAATTAAAACATTGTACAAACGCTGAATGTTTTTGTTTAAATCGACTCGCGGAGTGAATTGCCGTGAATTAATTTGGAGTAACAGTTGCTCCAAAACGAATCAAACTTGGTAATCTTCTTTAGAAAATAACCACGCTTTTTCAAGCATACTTAAATTGATATTCTACATTTCTAAAACAACAGCTTTTTCATCTACTATAAGCATAATACTAATCTAAAACCATGCACATTTTTTTCGAATTAAAATCGAATCAAAACCAAAGTCAGGTGAATATTTGGTACTACGTTCAGTTTTTAATTACTTTTTTGCTAATAGTCATTTCTCATAAAAAGTACATATTGAAAGAGAGTACGTTTCTAGTCATTGGCAAAACAAATGAATTCAATTCTTGTATCTTTGATCTAAAACTGTCCAAACCGCGGCTTCGTAATTTTTATCTTCGAGAGAATTTAAATGTCCCTTCAAATATAGATGTCAACTGAAGTCAATAACTGACCGAAAAGAACAGTCTGAAAGTACCACTAATGGTGGAAAATCGGTCAAAATATAACCATGGTTTCAAGTGAAAACTGTACAAATTTTGCCATTTCAAACCAAAAAAAAAAGCAAAAACCCCCAATACATTTTTGTAAATATTATTAAGAATTGCATAAACGTGACAATATAATAACTGTCTGGCTTTTCCTTCTGTTGTCAAGGCAGTCGAGCCTTTGAAAAAAAAAAAAAACCCTGAAAAATAAAAAAAAACACCTCACTTTTTATGCTTTCTGGTGACTAATTTTAACATAACTTGCCTTAAATCAAACCAAATTTGTAGTTTTTATAACTCAAAAATCACACTTATTCTTATTATCTTTAATGCGTATTATTTCTGATTAAAAATAATAAATTTTATTTACTTAAGCTGTTAGGTTGAGAGATATATTTGTACAAGTTCATTAAAATTTCTCACCTTTCTTGCACAACAAAACGATTTTATTCATTTTACTTCCACACTAAATAGCAAGAAGTCAACTTAGAAAAAAAACTCTTTTGAAAATATTACAATGAAATTACGTACATGAAATGGAATCTTCATTCTATATTATTATTATCATCAATATAGTATGGTTGAAAAACAACTTTAATAAATATTAAAAAGCCATTCTTTGAAAATACCCGCAGGTGAAATATCCCTTTGAAGACAAAACTCACGACTGAATGAAGAATGATATGTTTGTTTTTGAATTTCGACTTTGCTTGATTTAATTTTACATTTAGTTTAAAACGTCCACGTTTCAAACGAGTATAACTGTGAGTCATATCGAGATGTAAAAGATAAAGTTGAAACTCATAGCTGAAAATGTGAAATTATTTTAGATAAGAATAAAAATGTAATGATACAAAGCCCAGTTCCCTCCATCCCCTCGGGGTAATTTTAATATTTTGACAAGTGTTTTAAATGCTTAAAAGCTACCGTCATAGCAACAATCGAGAAAAAAAGTGTTTTAAAAGCCTATATATGTGTCTATGATCGCTGTGTGTAATATGTCTTCATCTTTCCATAAGATATTAAAATATTTCTGTAAGACAACACCTGGCAAAAAGCAATAAAAAATGTTGTAATTATTTGCAGTTACACCTGTGCTAGATACAATGAAAGCTAAAACTAGTTTACTGCGAGGCGTTTCGCATCATTATATCTCACAGTTTCTCCTACGAAATGTCGGTTTCGATGCCGACAACCTGTCACTTTTTGTCCGTTTTATCTACAGTGAGGAAACTCGAACCCTGAAAACTTGGGTTTTTTTTATTACTTTTTTAACCCACATCCCATGGGCAAATAGATTAGAAATAAGATGTATTACGAACGCTTAGTGTATTTCAACTCACTGCTTCATTTTTAGAGGTTTTGGAGCAGTAGAAGGCTCAGAAATAATAACATGAAAAAAGCCAAGTGTTCACAGTTCGAGTGTCCTTACTTTAAAGTTTTAGATTAAGAAATAATATTAATATAAACAAAAGTCGGTTAAAGTTTTTGTTAAAGTTAAAGTTGCGAAATGTGTTTGTTAAACTGCTCACATAGATTTTTTTGGACTAAATTTATCGCTTCTAGAGCTTATTTTACACCTCATGCAATGTATCGCACAAAAACGGACGTTTACATACAATGCATACGATATGATAGCTTGTGATCTATATCAGTTGTTTATAATAAGGGCAGGAAATGCGATTTACGCAATATCTCCTAATTGCAATTGTAATCGTTTTTGTAGTTAACAATATTGATAATAAATATCCTGAACGATTCCATGCATTGGTTGCCGCAATGTAGCTAATTTGTTCTAGAATGTCTCTTCCCTGTAGCCCCACACATATTATATTTTTTTGCGTCCACCGTAGCGTATTCAAAGAGTATTCGCTCGCCCACACGTATCCGCATCGGTTCAACTGACAGCGGTCAAACGATGAAAGTAGTACACACCGCCATCGTTTTTTCTAGAGTTCGTACGAATGTCAGATTTGTGAGCTGGATCATTTTACTTGTTTTTTTCTTAAAGGTTTTTCAACAGAGCATGCGCAAAACTCAAGATTGGCGCCATTTTTGTTAAGTTGACTTCAGCGTATTAATTCAAAAGGTTTCGGATTCGTACCGTATTCGCAGTATGGACGGAAAGCCGACCCGCATCGAAAAAGTTGCGTATCGAACAATATCCTGTTACGTGTAGACGTGTCCTGAGAGAGAGGAGCGAGAGGAATATCTGTTTTCTCAGACTAGTGTAGACGGGGCGTTACGGTTATTTCTGAAAGCCAGCAAGACATGTAAACTCTAGGTTTTACTTGGAATTCCTCAGTTTCTGATAATTCAGGATCAAATTAAAATTATTGTAAATAACAGTGAAGATTACTAACAATAAAGATGTTGATATACATGTAATACTTTACATTATGATAAACATATTGCTATAAAGTAGAGCCACTCCCAGGGGTTTTAGGGAGCAAGGGAACAAGCACATTTATTTTAAGGGAGCAAGGGATACTGCAAAATTATTTTCAGGGAACAAGGGAACAAAATATGACAAAACAATAATGTTTGGGGTTCATGCATGGGATCATAAGGTAAAACATTTCAGAAAAAAACACAGTTATTTTGCTTGTGGGGAACAAGGGAGAAAATGCAAAAAGATCAAGGGAACATGGGAGCATGCACACACCCTCGAAGTAATTTGTATCGCGGTCAGATAGGATTAGATGTTGAGATAATATTTTCATTAAACCAGTCTCTATCAAATTGTAGACATATATATTGGTCAGCTGATCTGCGGCTATGAAATTGTGTATTATGTCGACGATCGTCGCGCGGAATAGCCCGCCAAGGTTTTTGGAACTTCAACCGGGAAGTCGGGATTTGAATCCTGCAATGCTCTAACAACTGAGCCATGAAGCTACATATGCCAGTAGGATGTCATCTTGTTTAGTTCATTCGGCTATATTATATTGTTGCTCAGTTTTTGAAGCATACTTATAACAGTTATAACATTTTTTGAGTTTGATCTTTTCCTTGTATAATGATTAATAATGATAATTGAATTCTCGTGCAATACAACTTCTAAATGCCCTTACAAGTAATAATAATAATAAAATATTTGAAATATAGTTCAAAACAGAAAATATGTACCGTAAATATGTAATGATAAAATACAATATAATATAATAAAATCACAATATACTAAAAATTCTAAACTAAACATCATTATTTAATAAAAGGTTTTTAAATGTTTCTTAAACTTATTAACATTATCAGAATTCTTTATGTGCATCGGTAGTTTGTCCCATAGTATGGCACAAGATACATTAGATAAGTAAAATATAATTACGAAAAAAAAAAAAACTTTATATATTAGACGTCATTTACTTTTATAAATGTGCATGGATGGGAAATTGTGGTCATTTTTGTGCGGATATCTTCGCCCACTCATGGTTATAAGTACAGCCCGTCTTAAGTTTATTGTTGGCGATTAAACTAGGTCAAGTATTAAACGATTTGCGTAAGAAGCTTACTTGATCAACAATCTCTTTTAATTATTTTGGCAGTCATACTAAAAATAACTTAATCAAAAGCTTAAGAGACTTAGAAATGTCAAAACAATAGATTAGATCGAAAAACAAATTAAGTGAATTTTGAATTTTTTTTTTTGAGACATTTTAACGCCATCCATTTATTCTTTCATTCGTTCACTCGTTCATTGATTGACTCATTCATCATTCAACCATTCAACTAATTACCTATAGGGTGGGCTCCTGCATTCATTCATTCATTCATTCATTCATTCATTCATTCATTCATTCATTTATTCATTCATCATTCATTTATTCCGATTGATTAATTAATTCAATCAATCATATATTCATTCATCCATTCATTTATTCATCTACCCATCTACCTATTCGTTCATCCATTCAATCAATCATTCATCCATTATTTAATTAAGTTAGTCATGCCTTCATTCATTCAAATTACCCTTTCAATCAATCATATATTCATTCATTCATTCATTCATCTAACCACCCACCGGCACCTATTCGTTCGTTCATTCATCTATTTAATTAAGTAAGTCATGCCTTCATTCACCCTTTCAATCAATCATATCGTTCATTCATCCATTCATTCATTCATCTACCCACCCTCTGGCACCTATTCGTTCGTTCATTCATCTATTTATCTATTATTTAATTGAGTAAGTCATGCCTTCATTCAATCATATATCCATTCATTATTCAATTGATCCTCTTCTGTTATTTTTATGTTCAGTGGTGCAGTGCACCTAGAGAGCATATGCTCTCTTGATCGCACGTATTTAATTAATTGCTCAATGGCTCAGTTTTATATATCATTGAACAGCTGCCCGTCACCTATCAATACCTTTTGCTATTTTGAGCAAAGTGAAACATATTTTATTTATAATAAATTCAATAAATAGAGTCTTAAAAAGCCATTGTAAAAGTCTGGATTAATAAATAATGATTCTTAAACACTGTTTGGTTTTAAAAATAAGATGATTGCAAAATATATCGAAAACAAGAGAAGAAATACCGACATCCTTTGCAGGCTTCACTAGTACTGTGTAGACCTGTAGACTGTAGTTCGATAGCCTGCGTTGCATCTGGACCGGAATTTTCTTCTTCAGCGGCAACGATTTTTGTAATAGGTGTTTGTCCGATTCCGACCCATTACTTTTCATTAGAAATCCGGGAGAAATGTAGCCTGCGTAAACAGACCCTTATTAGCGCTCGAAACGTCTTCTTCGCGGGAGACGTTTCGAGCGCTAATAAGGGTCTGCTTACGCAGGCTAGGAGAAATGGACCTACCATAAAAAACATCTTTGGAATCCCAGGGGCCACTATCAACCTCGTTCCCAGGGCTCTCTCCCTTCGCTTTTGGGCCACTGTGAAATTATTTCATTTTAAACTATACGCTTAAAGGTAGTTCGGGACTCATGGTTTCCTTTGATAGAATTTTTTAAAACGTTTTCTACATAAACTATGACATAGGTAGAACTCAAAACTGAAACGGGGTCACCATGCTCATTTTAGAACTGTGAGGGATGGTGTAAGCACTTTTTTGCCTTATCTGGTTCCAAAATAAGCTCACTAAATTATTTGGAGATAAAATTACTACAATACCCAGGAAAAAAAAAATAGCTATTTTGCTATTGTTATCATATCTTCTAGCCTTTGAAAAGCCAAAGATTTGGCTATTTAATGATCATTTGAACGTATTCTAATCAGAAGAACTTTACTAATGCAATTCAATATGAAAACTAGCGAAAAGAAATTACAACGTTTCGTTGTCATCGCGACAACATTATCAAGTAAATGATGCTACCATCATTTACTTGATAATGTTGTCGCGATGACAACGAAACGTTGTAATTTATTTTCGCTAGTTTTCATATTAAATTTGAACGTATTACCAGATTCATTTTTGACCATTTTTTGTGGTCATGATATGAACCTACAAAAGTCAAAATTACTATGGATTGTGCTCGAAAACAGTATTAATTTTTTTCATGATTAAAAAAGAATATATCATATTAGCAATGTGAAAAGTGAAACATAATTCAGGTTCAAAGGTTCTACAAGCGAAAAAAGCCGGTAAAATTCAACAATTCTATCGTTTTGGACGAGTGGGACTGGACACTAGCCGCTTTTAAGACTCCTCTTCGTCATTCTGTAGTTTGTTTGAAACTAAAAAACTGAGAAAAGGCATATATTTTTTGCTTTTTTTTGCCAATGGAACGTTTGTTATTTTCTTGAACAAGATGTACGCGAGCGCGATGCGGGCCCCGAAAAAGCGCAATCACTGCGATACAAAGTCAGCGGTTTCAATCCAACCACAACGATGCATTCTGGGTAAAATTCAAAATGGTGGACAAGGAATCGTCATTTTTTGGTTTCATTCATTGATTTCTAATTTAAATTGAATCTTTCTCTCGGTAATTTTACTTGGAAGTCAACAAAATGAAGACTAGATTCACTACTCTCGATGTCTGTGCCTCGGTAACGGAGCTAAGCCAAAGGTTTGTTTTATAGTTTGACGATAAACACTGCGCAATGCTCTCAAATCTTGTACTCGTTGCATGGACGTGTACGTTTATGCAACTACACAAACTTTTATGATTTCAATCGATCCATGATTGATAGAGATAAGTTTCATTTTGTTTGCTCTAGATTCATTGGTCAATTTAATTTGTCTATAATTGTTTTCATTTTGATTAGATTTAATTATGTACTTCCTTACTTGCAAAACTACTTACCGGGCCATTTGCTATTTATTTATTTCCTTACTACTTCCTACTTACTCATTAATTTTAATTGATTAATTCAATTACTTAATTTATTTTACTTATTTTACTTAATTATCATGAATAAGTCAAATGAATAAGTAAAATAAAAAATCAATCAATCAACAAATAAATGAATGAATGAACGAAGTTATTTATTTATTTTTGATTGATTGATTTTCCCCCCATTTTAAACTTCTTTATCAATATCCACTGTTCCAGACTGACAGGAATGAGGGTTATTAATGTCTATGATATTGACAGCAAGACTTACCTTATCAAGTTTCAAAGGTTAGTATTGGTACCTTAGAAATAGCACGTACTGTTTTGATCATAAAGTGCTACACGTATAATGATGATGATGCCAGTAATTAATATGATGATGTAAATGATTATTGATGATGGTAATGATGAAAAATTGCTGATAATGATGGTAATGATGATGGCAATGATGAAGATGATGGGGATGATGATGATGATAATGATGATGATGGCAGTAATAAGTATGGTATTTATCTAATAATAGTAAGCAGATGATAATGATGATGCATGGTAATGATGATGATGGGGATGATAATAGTATGATGATGATGATAATGATGATGATGATGATGGGGATGATGATAGTGATCAATAATGATGATGATGGCAGTAAAAATTATGATGTCTATTCAATAATGGTAATCAGATGGTAATGATGAAGCATGGTAGTGATGACGATGATGTTGAAGATGATGGGGATGATGATGATGATGATAATTAATGTTGATGATGGCATTTTTGGATGATGATGTTATGAGGATGATAAAGATCATTTTTGTAATGATCATGATGATGATGCTGATGACAATGTACAATTATGAATAAGATTGTAAATTATAGAATGTGATGTGACGTGTGTTAGAGAGACAGCAGGCTCACATCTGCCTTGATATAATTAGTCCGCTTCAACAAATAAAAGATTATTGTTATTTGTTGTTGTTTATCAGACAAGAAGAAAAAGCAATGCTTCTAATAGAATCGGGCAATAGAATGCACACAACAGAGTTTGAATGGCCAAAGAGTATGTTTCCATCAGGGTTTGCTATGAAGGTAAAGAATAATAATTATTATTATATACATGTACTAAAGAAAACAAAAAATGAGGTCATTTGCTTTTATCATGGGCCTCCATATTGGTTGAAACAATAGGTATTGAATCCCTTTGGTTCCCTTGCCCTCACTTTCATGCGCTTCAGAACATTCCAACCAAAGGTTTTCACTCTCATGGAAATACATATGGCCACTGTGTGATAAAAGCCCATTGTATTCATAAATCACTGTTTTACGTTGATATACTAGGAGTCATTACTGAATTTCCCTAGCCAATGGCTGATATTTACAGCATGACGCGCCTTACCATGGCCACCCAATTAAAGTTTTGAACAAGTTAGCTTAGTGTTCAAAAGTTTCTCTTTTCAAATTGTTTGCTACACCTTTTCAAATTTAAACATCCTGGGAGGTATTTCAGCCACTTATACACTGCACTTTTGTCTTTGCTTTGAACATTTCAAAGTGTTTATCGTTTGTCACTCGGCGTGTCTTTTATATTAAGGTCAAAATTCTCACTTTCTGATTGGTTAACTTGTACAAAACTTTAATTAGGTGGCCACGGTAAGGTGTGTCGCACTGTAAGCATTCACCACACTCACACTTACTACCTCAGCCTACATTAAATATTTTAGCATACAACACTGCTCATGTTTCAACAGACTAAATAAGTATAAATATGCAGGTGATTTTAGAAAATATTTATGTGAATTGATTGGTTTTGAGAGCTTTCCAGACAATTTGTTAATCATAGTAACCTACAGTGTTCCACACACCTTTTAAAAATTATGAGAAATAATTTTCTTTTTTCAAAGGTGGCTGGTTATTATTATTTTTCATCTGTTGAAATAATTAGCTTAGTATTTTATACTAAAACACTTATTTTTCTTAGACTCAATGAATATTGGTGTATAACCTCTAGTTTGTTTGGGTTATTAGATAGAGGATATTACATGGGCGCGCTGAGATACCAATTTTATCTTCAAGTGTTGAAATGATCTCTCACGAGTGAACGCAGTGAATATTCAACATGAGAAGATAAAATTTGTATCTCCAAGCAACCATGTAATGTTCTGTTTATTATATAGATATCGATGAAATGTCAGGAGAAATAAAATTTCATTGACTCGTTATTTAAAACCTTTATGCAAAAAAAGAATTGCATCTAAAAACGATATCTTCACATTAGTTTTAGACACTAGAGAAATCTTGGTATTACATCGATATCTATATAAAAATGGTCAATATTCACCCACCTTTATAGACTGCAAAACAGTCACTACTTTTACTCGAAAAACTCAGAGGAAATGAGTTGAAATTCAATAGACCTGCCAAGAAAGAATGAAGGGAGGATTAACCGACGAGAGACCTACTTTTTGCATCTCACCCCTCACTCTCCACTCATCCGTTAATCCTCCCCCTCTGTTGATGGCCAGAATTTCCCTTGATAGAAATTCAACTTGTTTCCTTGGAGTTTTCACATAAAAGTAGGAACTGTTTTTAAATCGTTTATTATTATTATTATTATTGCTTTACAGCTACGTAAACATATCAAGCAAAAACACCTAATATCAATGACTCAGTTTCCTCCTCTCTTTTTTTGTTTGCCAGAATTTCCCTGGAGTTTTTGCATAAAAGTAGAGACTGTTTTTCAATTGTTTATTATTGTTATTATTGTTTTACAGCTCCGTAAACATATCAAGCAGAAACGTCTAATATCAATGCCTCAGCTTCCTCCTCTCTTTTTTGTTGGCCAGAATTTCCCTGGAGTTTTTGCATAAAAGTAGAGACTGTTTTTCAATTGTTTATTATTATTGTTATTATTGTTTTACAGCTACGTAAACATATCAAGCAAAAACACCTAATATCAATGACTCAGTTTCCTCCTCTCTTTTTTTGTTGGCCAGAATTTCCCTGGAGTTTTTGCATAAAAGTAGAGACTGTTTTTCAATTGTTTATTATTATTGTTATTATTGTTTTACAGCTACGTAAACATATCAAGCAAAAACGTCTAATATCAATGACTCAGCTTGGTATTGATAGAATAGTAGATCTCCAATTTGGTTCAGAGGATTATGAACATCATTTAATAGTAGAGTTATATGATAGGGTGAGTGGCTTATAACTATCAAATACACCTGGTAATATTAAAGTGCATATAAACCCGGGCTGTTTGCTATTTCTATTAAAAGTACTGGTCCTAAATAACAATTTTCCAGAAGAATGAAATACTGCGATAAAAACTGTGCTTTTTATAGCGGTTTGAATATGCCCAACAAGTGTTGTTTGGGCTTCCTGTGTATAAAATCGGAGTTTATTGATATGAGCTGGTGACAATATCGATGATGTAGTGTCCGGGATAGAAACTATTGAAACTTGCAAGACGCTATCCCGGATACTACGTTATCGATATTGTCACCAGCTCATATCACTAAACTCCAATTTTTTTTACACAGGAAGCCCAAATAACACATATCAAACCGCTATAAAATGCACAGTTTTTTTCGTAGTATTTTGACTCCGTCTCGGTGATTATTCACCAATATTCACTTTAATTAATAATTTTTAAGTATTATATTTATCACTACATGTATGTTTTTTTTACTTTAGGGAAACATTGTTCTTACTGATGGAAGTTATAATATCCTAAACCTACTGAGAAAAAGAATTGAGAAGGCAAAAGATGAATCTAAACCTGATTTATTTGGAATTGATGGTGTTCAAGGTATTGCTAATAGAGGCTTGTTTATTATTACCAAATTAAACATCCCACCATTCCTTCATTTTTCCATATTTCCATTCATTCATTCATCTATCCCTCCATCCATTCAGTCAATCACTCATCCATCCATTCATTCAATCTTGCATTTATTCATCTATCCATTCATTCATTCATCCATCCATCCATTAATTAATTCATACATACATTCACTCAATCACCCATTCATTAATTTATCCATTCATTATTTTGTGCATTCATTCATTCATTTGTCCATCCATCCATTCATCCATCCATTCATCCATTCGTTCATTCATTCATTCATCTATCCCTCCATCTATTCAGTCAATCACTCATTAATCCATCCATTCATTCTTGCATTCATTCATCTATTCATATATCCATTCATTCATTCATTCATCCATCCATCCATTAATTAGTTCATACATACATTCACTCAATCACCCATTCATTAATTTATCCATTTATTCTTTTGTGCATTCATTCATTCATTTGTCTATCCATTCATTCATCCATCCATTCATCCATTCATCTATCCATTCATTCATCCATTCATTCGTTCTTTTGTTCATTCATTCATCTATCCCTCCATCTATTCAGTCAATCACTCATTCATTCATTCAGCAATTCATTTAGTCAATCACCTGTCCATTTATCCATCTATTCATTAACATTGTCAACAAAATTGTTCATCTGTAATGAATGATATTATATTCTACAATGTATGTACTATGCACTAGATGCCGATGGCACAACAGAAAGCACTTCTAAAGAAAACAAACAAATACACGAAGACAAGAAAGAAAACAAAGCCTTAAAGAATCAACAAGGAAAGAAAGGAAAGAACAACAGTGCAGCAAATGATGATGTCAAGTTTTCAGTTGGGCAAATTTACCCTGTTGAGCTGGCAAAGAAAAGAGAACCTTTAGTATCCATTGAAAGGTATTTTACAGTGTGAATCAAAAAACCGTGGTCACCTATAATTATTTTAGAAATCATTTATTATTTGTTGAACAACTCAGAAACAACTATATTGCCATCAGAAGTTTGACTGATGTGTAGTAAGATAAACGTTTTGTAGTTAGAGTTGTTTGTGAGTTGTTCAACAAACAATAAATTATTTCTAAATTATTTCTGGGTGCCCACAGTTTTTTGATTCACACTGTAATTAGAAGCTGACTAAACATGCCGTAAACAAAACTAAAATTCAATATAACCTTTACTAGTGTCAAATTGTAATGAAATGTACAAATTTTGGTCTGTGATTATTTTTACAATCATTCATTCAAACTGTTTCCATTGAAACTACTGTGTCCATTAGTTGATTTAACAAACAAATGTGTGCCTATTTATTTAAATAATTTTATAATTTGCTTAAACATGGAACCTGACTATAAGTTTTACATTAAAAGTTTACATTAAAAGTTTTACATTTTTTTAACAGACTAACAGAAATAGTAAATGAAATCATAACAAAGAAGAAAAATGAGCAGTTAAAGAAAGCACTGAATCCTTATTTTAGTAAGTACCTGCTATAACTTGTTCTTTATACCATGATAATAATATTTATTCTCATTGTTCGACATTATTTTTTGTACATTAGTATATTAAACATTTTGTTAGGGCTGTAAGAGATGGTGCAGCTTACACTGTTATTAATAATAATAGTAAGCCATTTTCTATAACACCATTACAAAGCTCATAATGCTTTACAAATCTGCAATTACTGATAACTTTGGAGGACTTAGCACACCGCTGTAAACCAGCAGTGTGGCTAGTAAATAGGCGTCTGAGGCTTTTGTAATTGATTGTAAACAGCACAACATGATCTTTAATATCTACCTTATAACATATAGGCTTAGAGTGTAGGCAGAGTGAGACGAGACCTCCTAATCCAAAAAATGGGATTCAATAGAGAGTAAAGCTTGAGTAATAATTGGTAGACCTAGTACAAATGAACAATTTTTTTACATGTTTTCATATCATTATAGTTTATGGTCATTCAGTGCTGGAAAACTGTTTGAATAAATCAGGATTTTTATCAAATGTCAAAGTAGATGATACTATCAACACAGAAGAAGGTATGAATTCTCAAATAAATATTTTATTTATTAATAAATAAATATATTAAGGAAAATGTTCACATAATAGCTGTATGTTATTATGAGGATATGATGATAATATATTATAATAATAATTTTATATTCAAATTATTTATGTACAAAATAAACCTTTCAGGTTGAAAACTTGTCTTTATTATAAAAAATTATATTCATTTTTTGTATCAACATCTTTAATGGTCATTTTCTCTCAGTTATATAGAGCTCTACAAATATATTTACAAAATTCATGAATAATTATTGAGAATTTTACAAAAAGAATCATGTCTGTGACGACTGCTGTAAATCTCATACAGATTTGCACAAGATTCAATTTGAATTTTCTCAGCCAGATTTACTGTTATAGTGACAATTTTAGTAAAATATGAAAGAACTAATGTTGGACTTTCATAAGAACTATATAATATTCATGTCCAATCTTTATGTGATAAACAATGGCTGTCTTGGAATTACTGTTATATATCGCATCCATGTTGGCTGCTCATATTCTTTTTATGTATTATTAAAAACATGCATTTGTGTTTCCTTGTAGGTTTGGCAAAGGTCATGGAAGCTGTTGCCATGGCTGACGCATTAATTGACCAAGTCTTGTCACAACCATGCAAGGTAAGAACAGCTTTGGCATTTCTTTTCCTTCTTTTACTCTGTAGGTTTAGGAAATTCTTATTACCATCAGTAAGAGCAATGTTTTCCTAAAGAAAAAACACACAATGACAAAATTCACATGACAAAACTTCTTTAGACTCACAATAATATACAGTTTACAAATCAACATTTATTTGAAGTTTAAAAATAATAAAAAACAAGCTGAAATATGTAAAATTTTTAGTCTTAGAAACAAAGTTATTGTTATTGTTTTTTTATTGTTTTTATTTAATAATAACTATAAAAATAATATATCACACATTGTCACCACACATAGTTTGGTGACATGGAAAATAGAATTATGTCGACAATACTTTGAGGCCAAATTTTTCTTTTGAAACTTTTATCTGTTTTTTTTTAGGGCTATATTATACAGAAGATTGAGAAGAAACCATCCGCCTCCATCAACAATGAAAGTGATGAAGTGATCACGTAAGACCAAACTGTTCATTAGGAATATTTCTAACTATTCTTAATGCACACTCTCATTGTTTTGAAGAATCTAGGTGGATTACACAACCCGGGTCTATATCTAGTTTTAAAACATGGACCAAGTGTAATGGAATTCTAACTAACATTGCTTAAACTAAAAACCATTCATTAGCTTGCTTTTTGTAAAACATGAACAATTAGTGTTTTGATAATTTGGTCACAACACATAATTTTGTTACTTTTACAATGCTTGACCATTATCCTATACATTATGTTTTTTATTCAATCCACATGTATTCCTTTGGTTATTCATGGCTCCAAGCAATCATGCCCCAAGGCCGATCACGTGCCGAGCGGGAAACATTGATGATGATGATGATGTTATGTAATATGTACTATATTTATCCATTCATCCATACATTCATTCATCCATTTATTCATTCATTTTTCATTGATTGATTCACACAATCATCAATTTTATTCATCCATTTATTCATATATTCATTAATTCTATTATCCATACATTCATTTATTCATATATTCATTTATTCATTTATTCACAAAGTCATCCATCCATTTATTCATTTACATATCCATTCATTCATCTATTATCCCATTATTCATTTATTTGTCACTTATGTATCTTGGTTTCATAATCTTTTTTACCAATAAATGTTTTCAATAGGTTTCAAGAGTTCCACCCATTTCTTTTTATCCAACATTCATCTGGATCATACAGTGAGCAAGATTCATTTGATAAGGTAGGCAAATAATGAACAACATATTGTGATAAACACACAAA
Source organism: Metridium senile (assembly GCA_949775045.1). Classification (NCBI taxonomy): domain Eukaryota; kingdom Metazoa; phylum Cnidaria; class Anthozoa; order Actiniaria; family Metridiidae; genus Metridium; species Metridium senile. The sequence goes on from OX459098.1 coordinate 11,266,252, forward strand.
CTAAAAAAAAACCACTGCATCTTTAGGGGGCTCTCATTTATTAGTGTATGGCAAATTCACCTGCTGTCTTTTCCAAATATTATGCAACCCCCCTTCGTGGTTGGTAAGAAAGATCATAACCCCCTATGTATTTGTCCAGTTTATTACTAAAGCTGTATACAATTAGTAACAAACCCCTATATAGCTTCCAAAAATAACATGACTCCCCCCTAAATATTGATGACATCCCTTCCCCTATACAGTAATGAATGAAAGCCCCCTTATTCACACCTTCAAACACACTGTTAATGCAATTACTAATACCTACCAACCCACTGTTATTTATTAAACAACAACATTACTGACTGCACCAAGGTATATAAAGACCACCATTGTATAGAGTACCGAAGTGTGACAAGATAAATTTATGAATTTTACAATTTAGTTCGGAAACCTCAATAGTTGAATGGAAGACACCACTGTCTACATATGTGCAAAATTTCAAGTCGCTGCAAGTTTTAGATGTGGAGATAATGAGCGTTTAAGTTCAAAATACTGCCATACATTTTCACTCCTCACATTCTCACATACATTTTTACATTCAACTGGTCATATCTAAATCTTTGTCAAATTTTCACCTTATTTCATTATTCACTAGCACTTGCTGAAAATATTATTGAAATCCAAAAACTCAAAAAAAAATAAATAAAAGTCATCATCACTTTGGTACTCTATTTTCATTTCTTTAATTTTGAAGATGATTTCTTCTCAGGTTGTCAAAACATCAGACACCAACACCAACAGTCTTTCTCTAGACTACACAAACCCTGATGTACATATACAGCTATTTCAAAAAACATAGAATACTGAATACTGAATACTGCAGTGCAAGGCCGAAATGCATTTTGGGTCATGTAAAATTGTTTAAAGTAAAATAAATGATAATTAGATAATTTCATTCTTAGTGCATTCCATTCAAAACAAAATACGAGCTACTGTAGTTATGGGGAGTAAATATTGCTGTATATTTATTTCAAATTAATGAGACCCACAATACCCTTTGGTCTTGGAATGCACTATTTAGTATTCAACGTTTTTCGAATAGCTGTAATTAATTGGATCTTTTTTTTCTGTGTGTTTTATTAGGCAGTGGATGAGTTTTTCTCCAACATTGAAAGCCAAAAACTTGATGTGAAAGCATTAAATCAAGAAAAATCTGCATTGAAAAAAGTGGAGAATGTGAAGCTGGACCATGAAAAGAGAATAAAGCAATTGCAGACAGCACAGGTATTTATGTGATTATTGTGAATGAATGTAGGAAGAATGAATAGATGAATGGATGAATCAATCAATCAATCAATAAAGGAATGAATAAATGAACGAATGAATGAATGAATACATGAATTAATGGATGAATAGCTGAATGAATAAATGAATGAATGAATAAATGAAGCAATAAAGGAATGAATAAATGAATGGATGGATGGATGGATGGATGGATGGATGGATGGATGGATGGATGGATGAATGGATGAATGAATGTATGAATGAAAGAATGAATTAATTAATTAATGGAGGAATGAATGAATGAATAAATAAATAAATAGATGAATGAATGAAAGAAGAAGAAATGAATGGATACATGGATGAATGAATGGTTGAATGGATGAAGGATTGAATGAAAGAAGGAATCAATGAGTGATAAATTAATTGCAAAATAGATAAATGAATGGGTGGGTTAATAAGTTCTGATAGGCAAGTGAATAAACAAATGATAAAATAAATAGATGGATGGGGAGGGGGAGGGGCCGGGGCCGGGGCCGGGGGATTGAATGAATGGATGATTGTCAAATACCTTGGACTTATAGATATTTTTATAAGGGAGAGTCAGCACCAAATCGAAACATTGTTTTGGATTGGTTTAAAAAACAATAGCGGTACTGTATAAGGGGGCCAACGAAAATGCAGCCAATAAACAAAATAAATAAATCACTTCTTATCATCTCAAGGTGTATTTGATATATATTTGCATTGCTGTCATTTGTTTTCCTTGTATTTCATTCTTCTCTTTTTATACAGGAAGTTGACATGAAAAGAGCAGAACTGATTGAATTAAACTTGCCACTTGTAAGTAAATAGTGTTGTCAGACATGGCACAGTCATGCATCCAAGCCTTTCAGATACATTCAGTAAATTAATGGTGCTATAACCACTGCTGTCAAACGACTACGTGTGGCAAAATTTTCACAGTGCTAAATTTTGCATTGTAAAAGTGTTTGAAGTCGATTTATAAGAAATTCTCAGAATGTATAAGCTTGAATTTTTGTGTGCATAGCCTTTGTTATATTGTGAAGCTACCATTACTACAGTAATTTAAACTTTTGTATTTTTGTTTAAATTTTGAGAAAAGTCGTCTACTCCATAGTTTTTAGAGTCTGTACAAATGTCAGATTTGTGTGCTGGATCATTTTACTTGTTTTTTCGTGCATGCGTTGTTGTTTGACCGCTGTGTTGGTGCTATAGCCAACCAGATTGACTGGACAGAAATCATAACCATATGTTATACTATAAATTAGTTTATCTAAGGAACTGTTGAATTAAATCCCTTATTTAAGGTTGACCAAGCCATTCAGATAGTAAACAGCGCTATAGCCAACCAGATTGACTGGACGGAGATCAAGACTATTGTCAAAGAGGCACAGATGCAAGAGAACCCAGTGGCTCTTGCTATCAAGGATTTAAAACTTGACACTAATCATATTACACTCATGTTAAGGTGAGCTGTCAATTTCCCTTGCTTCCTTCCTTGCTTCCTTGCTTCCTTGCTTCCTTGCTTCCTTGCTTCCTTGCTTCCTTACTTCCGTGCTTCCTTGCTTCCTTGCTTCCTTGCTTCCTTGCTTTCTTGCTTCCTTGCTTGCTTCCTTGCTTTTTTTCCTTCCTTCCTTCCTTGCTTCCTTCCTTGCTTCCTTCCTTCCTTCCTCCCTTCCTTCCTTCCTTCCTTCCTTCCTTCCTTCCTTCCTTCCTTCCTTCCTTCCTTCCTTCCTTCCTTCCTTCCTTCCTTCCTTCCTTCCTTCCTTCCTTCCTTCCTTCCTTCCTTCCTTCCTTGCTTGCTTGCTTCCTTCCTTCCTTCCTTTATTCATTTACTTGTCCATTCATTTGCACTGACTAAGTCATTCTTTAGTTTTGCTTATTTTTGATTATCTGTTGTGTGAACTAGAAACCCCTATGATGATTCAGATTCTGAAGATGATGATGATGATGATGATGAAGAAGGCAGTGGGAGAAAACCAAAAGGAAAAAAAGTAAGTTCTCTGCTAAGTCTTCTGAACTCTCAAAACTTCAAAGAATACAGAACACTGCTGCAAGATTGATTACAGGTGCCAAAAGAAGAGACCACATTACTCCAGTCCTTCACGATCTGCACTGGTTGCCAATACATGCTAGGCTTGAATTCAAGGTCTTACTACTCACCTATAAATGCCTCCATAACCAAGCTCCTTCATACCTGTCTGATATCATCAAACCTCACAAACCTACACGCAAACTACGCTCTTCTTCAAAGTCTCTACTACAGTCAAACTACCGCCCAAACACTCAGTACTATGGTGAACGATCTATCTCATATTCTGTGCCTAAACTATGGAACATCTTACCTGAACACATTAAAACTTCTCCATCTGTTGACAGTTTTAAATCTAGCCTGAAGACATTTTTATTTCGCCGTCATTACTATAACGATTAATATTTATTTAAGACTTTGACTTTTTACTATGTATATTTAATTTAGTTTTTTCTATATCTATATTTTTATTGTAAACGCAATGAGATTTTATAATTGCGTTCTAAAAACTTTTATTATTATTATTATTATTAAGTCATATTATAGATGATGAACACTCATTATTTACCATCATGTTTGTTTGTTTACTTGTTGCAGGGAAGTAAAGGGACTAGGATTGACATCAACTTGGAAATATCCGCCTATGCAAATGCACAAAGGTATTCACTTTGATTATTAAATAACAATCAAACAACACACTCTCAATATTAGACAAATTATAAGCCATAAGTTCTCACACAGATTAAAAACGCTGTAACATTTGGAAAACAAAGCCAACATTTTAAAGTCCTCAAATAAAGTTACATTTACCGTTTTTATAACGCTATTCATAACTTTTTTCCTTTTAGTTTTTATAAAAAAAAGAAGCAGTCTGCTGTCAAAGAACAGAAAACAGTCGACCACTCCCATCAGGTACCTTCATGTACATGCTTATCAAAATGATTATGAATCAAACAAAACCAAGAAGTTTCCAATGACCCAGGATTTGAAGATTGACAGCTGCATACTGTTCAACATGAGTTTAAACAGAGACTAAAATATTGACCTTTAGGGACCAGTCATTGTTTACAGGGAGGGGGGGGGGGGGGGAGAGGGGGGTCTGGTGGCAAAGAGAAATGTTATGCTCAATTTTTTTCGGTCCCCCCTTTATAGAGAACTCCAAATTTAGTGCCCCCCCAATAACTAAGACTTCCAGAATAATAAATGGAGCAAAATGTTACATACAAAAAAACTTTTTGCATAATTTTGATAGAGATCAAGTATTTATGAAATTTATGCAAAAAGTTTTTTTTGGGCCTACACAATTTTTTTGTGCCCCCCTTTTTTAGTGCACAAAAATGTTTGCCCCCCCCCCCCCCCCCTTATTTCCACCAGCTCCCTCCCTCCCTGTAAATAATGGTCGGTCCCTTATATTGATGTTTTTTAAACTGATATGTTTTGTTTTCTAAAGGCTGTCAAGTCCGCCAAGAGAAAAGCACATCAGACCATCAAAGAAGTAACTACTACAGCCAGTATTCAAAAAGCAAGAAAAACATTCTGGTAAGAAAAATATCGTAATAGATGTAATTGATAAAGGCACCTTGTGAAAAGCCTATGAAAAGCCTATGAAAAGACTATGAAAAGCCTATTAAAATACTCAGACACTTATATTGAGACTTTTAGGGAAATGTAACAATCTTCTTTCTTATTTTTCAACTGGTACTGATCTTTTCAGGTTTGAAAAGTTTCGTTGGTTCATCAGTTCAGAGAACTATCTTGTTATTGGTGGACGAGATCAACAACAGAATGAACTGATTGTCAAACGTCATCTTACTCCAGGTAGAAATGAGTTTAACCAAATTGAAAATCAGAACTGTTGTCGTCATTATCATCACCATCACCATCACCATCACAACCATATCCATCACCATTGCCATCACAGGGCTTGAAATAGGAAAAAAAATTGGCCTGCCACTTCCAGATAAAGAAGCATCAGTTCATAATTATTTTTGTCTGCCAAATCTTAAATTTTGCCTGGCATTTGGCCATTGGAAGGCAGCTGTTTCGAGTCCTGCATTATCATCATCAATGTCATCATCGCCATCACCATCATCAATGTCACAGCGATCATCACCATTACCATTGCAATCATAACCATCTCCATCATCATGACTACTGCCATCACTACCATCAACACCATAACAGCCACCATCACCATCATCATTGCCATCATCACGATCACTATGACCACCATCCTCACAGTCATTACAGTCAGACCGAAATAATTTGCACATTGTAACCCACATGGCTCTATGTCGTGATGCCTGATTATTTTCTTCTGTATATTTTATTTCTAGGTGATATCTATGTTCACGCTGACCTTCATGGTGCTAGTAGTATCATTGTAAAAAACAAACCAGACAAACAACCAATCCCACCCAAGACTTTACAAGAGGCTGGTGGGATGGCTGTCTGTTATAGCATGGCTTGGGACCATAAGATTGTAACTTCTGCTTGGTGGGTCTATCATGATCAGGTAAATTTGGTAATGGTTTCTTTATTGTTGTTGTTTTGTTGTTGTTGTTGTTGTTGTTGTGGTGGTGGTGGTTGTTTTTGTTGTTGTTGTTGTTGTTGTTGTTGTCGTCGTTGTTGTTGTTGATGTTGTTGTTATGGTGGTGGTGGTTGTTGTGTTGTGGTTGTGGTTGTTGTTGTTGTTGTTGTGGTTATTGTTTTTTGTTGTTGTTGTGGTGGTGGTGGTGGTGGTTGTTGTGGTTGTTGTTGTTATGGTTTTTGTTGTTGTTGTTGTTGTTGTGGTGGTGGTTGTTATTGTGGTGGTGGTGGTTGTTGTTGTTGTTGTGGTGGTGGTTGTTGTTGTTGTTATGGTGGTGGTGGTGATTGTTGTTGTTTTTGTTGTTGTGGTTGTTGTAGTAGTTGATTTTGTTGTTGTTGTGGTGTTGGTAGTTATTATTGTAGTTGTTTGTATTGTTGTTGTCCTTGTGGTTGTTGTTGTGGTGGTGGTTGTTGTGATGTTGTTGTTGTGATCGTATTTGTTGTTGTTGTGGTTGTTTATCATTTATCATAATCATGTGTAGGTGTCCAAGACAACCCCTACTGGTGAATATCTTACAACTGGTAGTTTCATGGTATCATGGTTGTTGTGTTGGTCGTGGTTGTTGTTGTTGTGGTGGTTGTTTTTGTTGTTGGTCGTGGTTGTTGTGGTTGTTCATCATGATCATCGTCATAATTTACCATAATCATTTCAGTGTAGGTGTCCAAGACAGCCCCTACTGGTGAATATCTTGTAGTTGTTGTTTTGGTCGTGGTTGTTGTTGTTGTTGTATCTGTTGTTGTGATCGTTGTTGTGGTTGTTTATCATCATCGTCATGATTTATCATAATCATGTGTAGGTGTCCAAGACAGCCCCTACTGGTGAATATCTTACAACTGGTAGTTTCATGGTTCGTGGTAAGAAGAACTTTCTTCCTCCTACGTACCTGGTCATGGGCTTTGGTATTCTACTTCGCCTTGAAGATTCTTGTATTGAACATCACTTGAATGAACGAAGAGTACGAGGGATTGAAGATGATGCTGAATCTATTGCCGAATCGACTGCGGTAAGTTCAATTCTTCGTGTGTATGCACACACAGCTTCATTGTGAACCTCCTTTCTCTGATGAAAGCTCGGAGTTAATCAAGTAGCTAAGTAATTTGATGCATTGTTTATATTTGAGTAACCACTACTAGTCGTTTGTAGTGAATATCTGTGGATGCATCGATTTACTCATTTTATTTGAGTAAAATCATTTTTTTTAACGTCTCAATTCTTCTAGACTGAACACGTGTGCCCTACTAATGGGGGACTCAGACACACACTCACTACCTCTACGTTTAATTATTTTGCACACAATTCAGCTCACATGTGGGATGTAACCAATACTCAGTTGTTTGCAGTTGGTAACTGTGGATATATAGATTTACTCAGTTATTTGAGTAACCACTACTCAGTAGTTTTTACAGTGGGTAACTGTGGATGCATCGATTTTCCCAGTTATTTGAGTAACCACTACTCAGTTGTTTTTGTAGTGAATAGGGAGCTGTGGATGCATCGATTTACTCAGTTGTTTTTTGAGTAACCACTACTCAGTCGTCTTTTCAGTGAGTAACTGTGGATACATCGATTTACATGGTTATTTGAGTATAGTAATGTTATATATAAAGGTAATAAATAAATGCAATTGTGTTGTACTCAGACTACTGAAGCAGATGAGGAGCTACCATTAGATGACAGTGATGATGATGAAGAAGAACAGAACGATAAAACTGATACAGTAAACGATAAGGACAACAAAGAAGATGAAGATAGTGATGAAGGGGCGTCACTTTATCCTGATACAAACATTGGAGTAAAGGTCGTCAGTGGAAAGTAAGCATAAAAAGTGTCAGAAAAGTTCGGATATATCAAGCTACTCAAAGCTACACAGAATGGAAACTGTCCTCACAGTTGTTTCTACGTCTTTTCATTCTGTGTAGCTTTTAGTAGCTCACAGTAATGTTCGTAAAACAGAGCATTGATGCACATGGGAGACCACCTTTCTTCGAGCCTCATGACTGATGATAAATATTAAATGTTGCTATCTTTGTATCGTTGTACAGGATCCAGCTTAATAGAGAAGTGAGTACATCAAGTAGTATACATGACGATGAACAAGGTGACGAGATATTTCTTGGTGATGAACATAAACTTAACTTAAAAGAGAACAAAGAGAAGGTACGTCTGTTCAGAGTTAATAGTAATCCTTCTATTAACTCTGGTATATCTAACATTACATTTGTCATGCGTCTGTGGATCTATCTCTATCATTCTGCATTGATGCTAGTATGTCTATCTGTTCTATCTTGTTTCCTGTCTGTTCGTCTGTTTGATTGTTGTCAGTCTATTTCTATTTCTGTCTCTTTGTCGCGGTGTCTTGCGTCTGTGAATCTATCTCTATCATTCTACATTGATTTTAGGTCTATCTGTTCTATCTTCTGTTTGATTGTTGTCAGTCTCTTTCTGTTTCTTTGTCGCGGTGTCTTGCGTCTGTGGATCTATCTTTATCTCTCTGCATGTATTTATGCTATCATGTCTATCTAGTTTTCTGTTCGTCTGTTCGTCTGATTGTGAGCCCGTCTGCCTATCTCATTGTACCAGCATCAAGTGTCTGTCTACACATCTGCGTGTTTTTTTCTTTTTTTTTCTTTCTGTTTGCCTGTCTGCCTATTACTACGTTTGTCATTTTTCTCCCATTTAAACTACTAAAGTACTCCCTCAAATTCAGTAAAAGCAAACAAACATTAAACTGAAAACTTGATTATTACAGGCGTCACAAGTCACGGAACAAAAACAGTCTAAAAGCAAAAAGTAAGTAAATACTTAATAGTTAAAATCATCAGTCTACTTCTCCAAAATGTGTGACTCAGTTATAATTGTTGTGTTTGGTTGACAGAGAGACTAAAGGTAAAGGCAACAAACAGAAACAAGATCACGAAGAACATATAAACAAGCAAAGTCAACAGGTATGGTAATCATCATCATCATTATTATCGATATTACCATCTTTGTAATCATCATTATCATCATCATCATCATCACCATCATCATCATCACCACCATCATCATCACCATCATCATCATTATCACCATCATCATCACCATCATCATCACCATCATCATCACCATGATCATCACCATGATCATCACCATCAGCGGGTCATCATCACCATCATCATCACCATCATCATCACCATCATCATCACCATCACATTCATCATCATCATCACAAACACCAACACCACCACCACTACCATTTTCTTTATCATGTATTTTCATTATATTACTAATGATTACCAGAATTTTTATGACCGTCACTAGCTTCAAGCTGTGATCTATAGTCTCAATCTTACTAACGCCCTAAATGATTTTGAACAGTAGATTCAAGTGGAAGCTTTCGGGCCAACCTTTTCTTTTTGCCCAACTTGAATCATCCTCGGGAACCCAGGGGTTATCTTCTGTTGCTCGTTTCTCTCTCCCAGAAAAAATGCCCTTGGGAACGTAGTCTGTTGGAGCTTGTTTCGGAAGTCAAAATTCAAAATTATTTAACGACTTCCTTCGAATGGTTATCTTGATTTTCATTGGTCGACCTCAGCGGGTCGGAACTTCCGGAACAAGCTCAAACAGACTACATGTACGTTCCCAGGGGTATTTTTTCTGGGAGCGAGAAACGAGCGACAGAAGATTACCCCTGGGTTCCCGAGGATGAACTTGTATTCATTGTTTGAAACATTTGCATATAACTATAATAACAGCTAGTGTTGATGTACGTGACTAAAATGGATTTATAGATTAAGGCTGATGTATTTATGTGTATTATTGTCATAAATGTACCTGTTTTACTTTGTTTAGAAGCAGCAACAGAAACAACAACAACAGCAACAACAGCAACAGCAACAGCAACAGCAAAAACGAGGACAAAAGGTATGATAAAATCTCATGTTTTTATGAACACGCCATTTTTTCAGACACTCGAAACTTTGAATTTTAGTGTTACTTTTTTGAACCCATATCCCTTGAGCGAATAGAATAGAAATAAGATGTTTTATGAACACTCAGAGTATTTGAACTCACTGCTTCATTTTTAGAGGTTTTGAAGCAGTAGAAGGTTCAAAAAATAATAACATGAAAAAAGGTCAAGTGTTCACGGTTCGAGTATCCTCACTGTAAAACTTTGGATGCATTTTCCAGTACTTAAATCGTTAAATCTTTTGTCCAGTACTTAAATCTTTGAATGGATTTTGTAGGCAAAAATTAATAAGATCAAAGAGAAATATGGCGACCAGGACGAGGAAGAAAGGAAACTAAGAATGGAAATACTAGCTGTAAGTATATCGGCCAGGGCGGGGTTCCTGTGGTAAAAGCACAGGGTTCCCAATGGATTACATTCTAATCTAAAATGTGGTTCACATCGGAAAATTATCCATTTTGAATTGCTGCTCATGCTCATCACTCTGGTTTAAACAGCACATTCTTTATAGTTGTGGTTTACTTTTATTACACTTGTTTGCACTTCACAACCCTTATGCTTGTATGCTAGTGCTTTTGTTTATGCATATGTTACACTGGTTCGCACTTCACAACCCTTATGCTTGTATGCTAGTGCTTTTGTTTATGCATATGTTACACTGGTTCGCACTTCACAACCCTTATGCTTGTATGCTAGTGCTTTTGCTTATGCATATGTTACACTGGTTCGCACTTCACAACCCTTATGCTTGTATGCTAGTGCTTTTGCTTATGCATATGTTACACTGGTTCGCACTTCACAACCCTTATGCTTGTATGCTAGTGCTTTTGTTTATGCATATGTTACACTGGTTCGCACTTCACAACCCTTATGATTGTATGCTAGTGCTTTTGCTTATGCATATGTTACACTGGTTCGCACTTCACAACCCTTATGCTTGTATGCTAGTGCTTTTGCTTATGCATATGTTACACTGGTTCGCACTTCACAACCCTTATGCTTGTATGCTAGTGCTTTTGCTTATGCATATGTTACACTGGTTCGCACTTCACAACCCTTATGCTTGTGTGCTAGTGCTTTTGCTTATGCATATGTTACACTGGTTCGCACTTCACAACCCTTATGATTGTATGCTAGTACTTTTGCTTATGCATATGTTACACTGGTTCGCACTTCACAACCCGTATGCTTATATGCTAGCGCTTACGATTATGCAAAGTTTGAACCAGCTCTTAGATGTACAAAAAATATATTTAATATCAAAACTTTTTTTTTGTATTTTTATGTTTAGTCGGCAGGCGAGAAAAAGGAATCCAAAGCCCAACAACGAAGATTAAAGAAACTCCACAAAGGGGAAAAGAATTCACGTCCGGTCAGCGGTAAAAAGAAACCCAGACCACAAGACACCACCCCGTTACCATGGGAACAATCAGCGCAGCCTGACGCCATTCCCGAAGAAGGTACAAGCGATCCCTTAATGCCTAGTGATGACACAACAGAAGAACAGAAGTCTGGCTTGACCGATTTGAAAGAGGAGAGGTTACAATCTGCCCCAACCGAGGTACGTATCTGCACAAAATTCATCAATTTTGGTCATTTTTGGTCATTTTGCTATTATTGGTATTAGTTATAGTCCATCAAAAATCGTCATCTTTGGCAATTTTGCATTCATTGTAGTTCATTGTAGTCCATTTTTATTAACATTAGCTATTTATTTATTGTGTCAAGTTTATATATAACCTTTTAAAAATTTAAAAATTTTATTCTACTGATCTTACTATATTTTATTCTATCTTACTATTTGTATTCATTTTAATAATATCATGTATGATTTTCATTTTATAATTTTATAATGCGCAGGTGAGCATCTCCCCATGAAACCTGCGCAATATAATAAATTATTAAATTATTATTTTCCATCAGAAATCATCATTTTTGTCATTTTTGACCATTTTGCATGGGTTATAGTCCATCAAAAATCGTCATTTTTGGCCATTTTGCATTTTGGTCATTTGATAACTATTTTGTTTTATGCCGAATGCCTCTTTTCACCTTAAAGGACAGACAAATCGTCTGTAAAAATTGTTCGTCTAATGTGAATGTCAACAACATCATACGACGTTTACGTCTCAAATTGTGTTCGTCCAGTTTACATACCAGACTGACGACTTGTTGACCTGTTGACTTGAGTGAACTATTTCAACAGCCACACACACTTCTGTAAATTCAAACTTAACTTTATTTATGTCCAATTTATTTTGTGATATTATTAGTCGGGCTAGAGGGCCCGACTCTAGGTTTACCTTTTAGTCAATGTATCTATCTATCAATCTGTCATGTCGCGTATAGGCCCCATGATGCTTTGGGACCTAACACAGGAAGCCCAAAGTAGAATTGTTTAACCTCCTGTGTTGATTTTATGACTAGCCCGACTTCACGCTCCTAGAGCGTCTAGTTAACTATAATTTAGCATTTATTAAAGACTAACGCAAAAATCCGACGTTTCGGAGTCATCTTGACTCCGTTATTATGATTATTATTTTGTTATGATAATGGTGTCAAGATGACTCCGAAACGTCAGATTTTTGCGTTAGTCATTATTTTAAATTAGCATTTATTCTTTTGTATTTAATTGTGTGTAAAAATAAACTTATCACTTTGTTCTCCATAAGATGATTTGTCCGGTTACGATTTGTCCGTCTTCTAGTGTGAAACGGGCCAATGATAGTAACCATTTATTTATGAAACTTCTTTTTAGGAAACAAAAGCAGGAGATGATAATGATGACGACGATGATGATGACACCAGCACACAAGAATTCATAAAGGTACCAACTAGCTCAATCTGAAAACTATATGGAAATACCAACAATGTTGATCGTAGACTTGAGGCTTTCGCGTGAGGAGTTGATAATAAAAGAAATCAAATCTTATTGCTCATTAAATCAAATTAAATATTACAGTTTTAAAGTAAAAAAATACATTAAATTAATTACCATGTATAGTAATATTTTTGTACATATAAAAGTTGAGCCTGAGGGCTAAGTTAACTGGTAAGTTTTCTAGTTACCAATGTTTTGAAACGTTTTTGTGGTTCGTGTTATGTAGGAAGGCGTATCGTTACTGGATACGTTGACGGGATGCCCGACTGATGAAGATACGATATTGTTTGCTGTGCCTGTTTGCGCTCCTTACTCTGCTGTCAATAGTTACAAGTATGTATCAATGGTTACTGATGATAATGGTGATGACGGTCGTAATGATGATGGTGATGACGGTCGTAATGATAATGGTGATGACGGTCGTAATGATAATGGTGATGACGGTCGTTATGATGATGCTGGTGACGGTCTTAATGATGATGGTGATGACGGTCGTAATGATAATGCTGATGACGGTCGTAATGATAATGGTGATGACGGTCGTAATGATGATGCTGGTGACGGTCTTAATGATGATGGTGATGACGGTCGTAATGATAATGGTGATGACGGTCGTAATGATGATGCTGGTGACGGTCTTAATGATGATGATGACGGTCGTAATGATGATGATAATGGTGATGACGGTCGTAATGATGATGATAATGGTGATGACGGTCGTAATGATGTTGATGACGGTCGTAATGATGATGATGATGTTGATGACGGTCGTAATGATGATGATGTTGATGACGGTCGTAATGATGTTGATGACGGTCGTAATGATGATGATGATGTTGATGACGGTCGTAATGATGATGATGTTGATGACGGTCGTAATGATGATGATGTTGATGACGGTCGTAATGATGATGATGATGATGTTGATGACGGTCGTAATGATGATGATGTTGATGACGGTCGTAATGATGATGATGATGTTGATGACGGTCGTAATGATGTTGACGATGATGATGACGGTCCGGTCGTAATGATGATGATGATGATGACGGTCGTAATGATGATGATGATGATGATGATGATGACGGTCGTAATGATGATGATGATGGTGATGACGGTCGTAATGATGATGATGGTCGTAATGATGATGATGATGGTGATAATGGTAGTGTGATGGTGTTGGTGATGATGACACCCCTGATGCTACTGATGATGAAGATGTTGATGCTGATACCAATGAAAATAGTATTGATGATTGTGGTGATGAATTGATAACGACGATCCTTTTTATGCATGCGATGATAACGATAGTGATAATGAGAAATACCAATAGTGATGATAATGACAATGATGATGATGTTGGTGTTAATAATGATGACAGAGATGATAACGATGATGCATGTTATGTCAATGATTATAATAACGATAGTGATAATGATGCCTAGTGATAAAGATAGAAATGATGTTGGAAATGGTACAATAATTATGATCTGAACAATCATCTAATTATTGTCTGGTTCTATTTTGTCAGATTTAAAGTCAAAATGACACCTGGCACTACAAAGAAAGGCAAAGGTATTAATTCATAATGTAAAACTAACATCACTAGCCTGCTGTGCAGACTCGATTTTTTTGTGCTCAAAATATTCGCCAAAAAAGTAGAGAGAATATTTTGAGCGCAAAGAATCGAGTCTGCACAGCAGTCTATAAGATCACATGCGATTTACCGCTATATAAATACATTACTAGTACAAAACCAGCATTTTTTTTCGGTCTTGGCTTAATGCTTAAGCTTAACATCTTTTGAAATAAGTGTATATGACGCTACAATACAAATAGTCTGATATTGCAAGGTTGAATGATAATCGCAGGCGTAGCTTTTCCTCCCACAGATCTAACGATAGCGTATTGGATGCCTCTATATTAGACCTAGCGATAACATACCACACCCTCTTTCGTAGAATTACTGATAACTTTTATCCACTGATAATAGCGTTCAACATTGTTATCAGAGCTGTTCTCGGCATTAACCCATGAAACAAAGTGTATTACTAGTTAAGGTGTGGTAGCCAAAAAAAGAACACAATGGAATTAAGGTGTATTAAAGGTACCGTATTAAAGAAGAATAAAAATGGAAACTAGTGAGTGAACTAGTATAGGCTGCGTCGGTGTTTGAAATAAACGATATAGGTAATAGAATGAAATTTGTAACACCGTAAAAAATGTTAACTTAACTTCACTGACGTTTCAAGCTTTAGCCCTTCGTCGGAGTTAAAAAGAAGTATTGTAATAAGTACTGTTAGTAATAGAGTGGTTTTCGTTAACCCGTGAAACACTCCGTTTAGTGTATTACTCTTTAATACACTCTAATTTCATTGTGTTCTTTTGTTTTTTAATATTTGACTATTACACTTTAATTAATACAATTTGTTTCACGGGTTAATGAAAACCACTCTATCTGATAGAATATCGTGCAGTATAATAAGAGTATTAGATTCTTATATCTATATTGATCAAAATTAAAAATACAGATGAGTGTTGTAGTTTGCTTGACTAATATTGTTCTGTTATCTTCAAAGCCACCAAGACCGCCATCAGTGCTTTTATTCATCAAAAAGAAGCAAACCAACGAGAAAAAGATTTGATAAAAAGCGTCAAGGTATTATGTCAGTCAATGATTTATGCACTGCCAAAACGGCTGAGTAGATACAACTCAGTTTCTTGAGTTAATCGTGCATTCAGGATGACACTTTATAGTGAGTAAACCCAACTCATTATTAAGAGTGAACATGAATGTAGATGTACCATTGAGTACAATGGGGAATGTACTCAATATATTGAGTTGAACCTCACTTTTACTCGGCACCAAAGAGTTGGGTTTACTCACTATAGAGTTGGGTTTACTCATTAAAAAGTGTCATCCAGAATGCATGATTAACTCAATATACTGAGGTGTATCTACTCAGCCGTTTTTGCAGTGTGCCGGGTCGTTACCAAAGTCTTATATTGGGTACTCGAAAGAGATCTTATAGTGCGGCTTTGGTTATTCTTGATATATAAATCAAACAACAACAATAAAAACAACCACAAAATAAACATTGATGAACACATCATTTGCAACACTGAATAACAACATGACAATAGCCACAACAACAATAAGCACATCTCAATAACGATGGCAATCACACCACAACACCAGCAACAACCCCACAACAACAACAACAATAATAATAACAACAACAACAAAACAATAGCCGTAACAACAATAAGCACATCTCGAAAAAACAACCACGCCACAACACCAGCAACAACCCCACAAGAACAACAACACAACAATAGCTGTAACAACAATAAGCACATCTCAATAACAATCATGTCAGAACATCAGCAACAATTCCACAACAACAACAACACAACAATAGCCGTAACAACAATAAGCACATCTCAAGAACAAACATGTAACAAAAACCAGCAACAACCCCACAAGAACAACAACACAACAATAGCTGTAACAACAATAAGCACATCTCAAGAACAAACACGTCAGAACACCAGCAGCAACCCCACAACAACAACAACAACAACAACACAACAATAGCCGTAACAACAATAAGCACATCTCAATAACAATCATGTCAGAACACTAGCAGCAATCCCACAAGAACAACAACACAACAATAGCCGTAACAACAATAAGCACATCTCAAGAACAAACACGTAACAAAGCAACAACAACCCCACAAGAACAACAACACAACAATAGCCGTAACAACAATAAGCACATCTCAAGAACAAACATGTAACAAAAACCAGCAACAACCCCACAAGAACAACAACACAACAATAAGCACATCTCAAGAACAAACACGTCAGAACACCAGCAGCAACCCCACAACAACAACAACAACAACAACAACAACAACAACAACAACAACAACAACAACAACAACAACAACAACACAACAATAGCCGTAACAACAATAAGCACATCTCAATAACAATCATGTCAGAACACCAGCAGCAATCCCACAAGAACAACAACACAACAATAACGGTAACAACAATAAGCACATCTCAAGAACAAACACGTAACAAAAACCAGCAACAACCCCACAAGAACAACAACACAATAATAGCTGTAACAACAATAAGCACATCTCAAGAACAAACACGTAACAAAAACCAGCAACAACCCCACAAGAACAACAACACAACAATAACGGTAACAACAATAAGCACATCTCAAGAACAAACACGTAACAAAAACCAGCAACAACCCCACAAGAACAACAACACAATAATAGCTGTAACAACAATAAGCACATCTCAAGAACAAACACGTAACAAAAACCAGCAACAACCCCACAAGAACAACAACACAACAATAACGGTAACAACAATAAGCACATCTCAAGAACAAACACGTAACAAAAACCAGCAACAACCCCACAAGAACAACAACACAACAATAGCTGTAACAACAATAAGCACATCTCAATAACAATCATGTCAGAACACTAGCAGCAACCCCACAACAACAACAACACAACAATAGCTGTAACAACAATAAGCGCATCTCAATAACAATCATGTCAGAACACTAGCAGCAACCCCACAAGAACATCAAGAACAACAACAATAGCCGTAACAACAATAAGCACATCTCAATAACAACCACGCCACAAAGCAACAACAACCCCACAACAACAACAACAACAACACAACAATAGCCGCAACAACAATAAGCACATCTCAATAACAACCACGCCACAACACCAGCAACAACTCCACAACAACAACACAACAATAGTCCTAACTACAATAAGCACACCGTACCAATAAACATCACAATCATGTCACTACACTATCAACAACCCCACAAGAACAAGAACACAAAAAAAGCAACACAACGATATGCCACAATAACAACAACACAACAAAACTCAATAATCACATCAATAAACACGACAATCTCGTCACGCACAACAACAGCATCAATCACAACAACACTTTAGCTAGTAAACATTTGAAGTTGTCTAGTGTGGTTTGTTTACAAATAGCAAGAACAACGCTTTAGCTAGTAAACATTTGAAGTTGTGCAGTGTGGTTTGTTTACAAATAGCAAGAACTTCACTTTAGCTAGTAAACATTTTTATCTAAGTGTGATTTGTTTACAATGCTCACTGGATGTGTTTTGTATTTTCTAGGATGTCGACTTGTCTAAATACATTCCTGGTAAAGTCAAAGTATCAGCACCAAATCTATCGAAACTCAAGAAAAAATAGAAAAAAAAACCCGAAGGTGAACTAATATGTTGTAAAATGATATTATACAATATAAAAGATAGAAGAGGCAGTTTCGATTGGAAACTGGTTTTATCATGTTATGAGAAGCTTGAACGCGACCTCGCTGCTTGTTGCTGGGGAGGGGAGGGGAGAAACCCTTGGGCTTGAACGTCGTTTTTCTCATGAGCTCCAAGTATCATAATAATAAAACTTTCTATTCACTTTAATTCTAATTCGTTGGACCCAGAACCTGTGCAAAGTTGTTCAACAAACTATAAATTGTCAAAGTAAATATTCGCGAAAATTATAAATAAATAAAAAGAATCACTTTTGTCGATCGTTCCTTTTATTACCGTGGTTTGTTTTGTACGTTCGTTCGTTCGTTCGAAAGCCAACCTGTTTGTTTGTTTGTTTGTTTGTTTGTTTGTTTGTTTGTTTGTTTGTTTGTTTCTTCGTTCGTTTGCTTCTTTGTTTTGTTCGTTCGTTGTATTTTTTGTTCGTTCGTTTGTTCGTTTGTTGATTTGGGGATTGTTTGATTGTACTTCCCCATTCGTCCCAGTCCCAATCGCTAAATGATCATTAATTATCAACAGCATCCGCTATATCTACACAAAATCAAGTTTTCAATCCTTATATTTTATTTTTTTCTGTAGTACTCACCAAAGTACTATTATTAAAATCTAGCACGTCAAAGGCCTAAGTGCACGTGTCGTTTGTCATGACCATCTATAAGATCGGTTCTTTTATGCGTTCAAAATAACCATAACATGCAATTGAATAAAGCAAACAGTTGAAGTGCCAAACCTAACCAGGTGATCTCGCTTCGAAGCGCGCAAAGGAATTTTTTTCAAAACGAATAGTTTCAAAATGGCGCCTCGAGACCAAAACAATTTTTGTCACTTTTAGGCATTTGCGTTTTGTTTTTATTCTTTTTTATCACTGATAGAGCAGCAGTGAACTTTTATTGTCCAAGTAACATACAACTAATGTAAAGTTATTTAAAGGATGTATTTATCGAGGGTTAACAGGGGAAATAACTCTCTTGAACGACGCCATCTTGGAACTGTTGGCGATGCGACAAAAATGCCTCTGATTGGTTTATACTAACCGGAAGTGCGCGCGAGAAATCACCTGGAAACTGTACTGACAGATAATTTACTTACGTTTCGGCCGTTAAACCGTCGTCCTTTGCAGGCTTGTTTGGTAGATTGTATCTTCGGCTACGACAGCGATTGTTAGAATTGGTGTAGATGTTATAGGATACATCAGCCTTTTTAGTCTCCGATGAAGTGATTTTTATAAAAAAAAAACGTTTCAAATTCTTCACTATATTTCGGTTTCGTGTATATGGGTGTAAACAGCTTATTTTGTAAAACCCATAATAGCGAAAGAGATTATCGTTAATTAATCCCTATAAACCCAAAGCATAAAGGGAGATCTAGAAAATTCGCGATTATCAAAGGACTTTTGAAGGCCCGTTATAAAGTTAGCCTAAAATTAATCTTGAATAGTGGAAATCGTTTTGATTGAAAAAAAAAAAGCCCCAAGGAAACGATGTTTCCTAAATCGCTTCATTTGTACGGAAAAAGAAAAACTTTGCCAAAGAGAAAAGAGAGAACGGAAAGAAAGAGATTTATCTGTTTAAAGTGAGGACAGTTAATGAATATGAACGACCAAACAGTTTTACTTTGTAATTATGATAATCAGTATTGATGATGGTGGTGGTGATGATAGTGATGTGGTGCCGGGATGATGATAAGATGATGGTGATGATGATGTTGGTGGTGGTTGTGATGGTAATGATGATTGATTGTGGTGATGATGGTGTTGGTTATAGTGATGATGTGGTGCCGGGATGATGATGATGATGATGTGATAATGATGAAGATGATGATGGTGGTGGTTGTTGTTGTTGTTATGGTGATGATGATATTGTGGTGATGATGGTCGTGATAATGATGATGTGGTGCCAGGATGATGATAAGATCAGGATGATGTAATGATGATGAAGATGATGATGATGAAGATGATGATAAGATGATATTAAGATGATTGTGGTAAGATGATGGTGATGATGATGATAAGATGATAAGATGATTGTGGTGAGATGATGGTGATGACGATGATAAGATAATATTAAGATGATTATGATGAGATGATGATGGTAATGATGCGATGATAATATAGTTTTACTGGTCATAATGATGATAATCATAGTGTACACGACAATGGTATTGATGATTATTAATGGTGACTATAATAATACATTGTACTACTGTTAATCAGTGTTAATAGAGTACAAACACTAAAAGTGTGCAACATAAATACCACTAAATACTGCTAAATTATGCAAATTCTTTTGTTCTCTATTGTTTAATCAACACTATTTAGTGGTAAATAGTACAAAGTATTGCACACTTTAAGTGTTTGTACTCTAGTAAATAATAGTCTTATATATAATAATCATCATCATGAATCTAATAATTCATAATTCAATGTTAAAAATTTAAGTAGCTCGGATAATGCTTTCTTGTTTTCTAAAGTCACTTTGCGCGCTGTAACCAAGTAATTTCCATGTCTTGTTTTGACATTGCTATAGAAAACCATATCGATTGCTCTCCTAAAACCCTATAATCAATGCTTTATTAAGAGTTAAAATCCACTCAGACGAACACTAAAAGCTTTGGTCCTTGTAATGTAAAGAAGCCGCCGTAGTGTTTAAGAATAGCACAAAGCGTCGGTGCCACTTTTTTTCAATAAATTCTTAAGATGTTTTTTTTCGCTACTCTTAACACAAGGATGTTGTGCATTTGACGTGTAATTGTGTTGTGAATATTGTGAAAACTTCAGTTTTGTTCACATTTGATGATATTTGAATACAAGAAGGAAGGAGTTTACTGTCAAGTTGTTATGTAAGTCAATTGGTAGAAGTATTATTTTTGTCTTGGATGTTATTGAATCCTTGATAGTGTTTGGCTCGTTTTTGTGTGTGTTTTGTTGTTCATTTAATGTTTCGAGGTTCTGACAGAGGTTATTCCCCAGTAGCATCACACTTGTTTCGACTTCTTTTCATTCAGTGTAGCTTTGCGTATAAGTTGAAACACACGTAAAGCGGAGCACTTGCGTCAAACGTATTTCGACTTCTTTTCATTCAGTGTAGCTTTGCGTATAACTTGAAACACACGTAAAGCGGAGCACTTGCGTCAAACTTGTTTCGACTTCTTCTCATTCTGTATAGCTTTGAGTCGCTTTAAATACTGGCTTGTAAAGCGGAGCATTGATGGAGAGAAGGCGAAAAGAGTGCGCCATCGTCTTCCTTTGAGATAGCCCAACTGAAGGAACTATACCAACGATAAATATTAGTGATTTCTAGTGCCTTTGTTTCCTATCATACTTTGTTCTAGAAAATGGCGCTCGCTCACACCACCAACAAGACGTATTTCTATTTTTTAATACTCAGTATTTGTTAATTATTTTTCTCTGTAGCGAATAATATCGTTTTCAGTATGCACTTGCACTTACTTAAGATGAGGTGTTTGGAAGTGAAGAAACATAGAAGTGTAGTAATGTTATTTATCTCTGGGATTTATCTATAATTAGGTCTAAATCACCTCAAGAAGTAGAAACCGATAGATAGAATAAGGAAGTTCTTAGAAATTAAGCCGACAAGGAAACGGAAAATGATCGAAAATAGAATTTAAGATAGTTATAGGGAATTAGTAATTTGGGGAATTTTTTTCGAGATAAACATTACATAAAAATCAATAAAAAGGGGATATAGTTTTTGGAAATTAAGTATTGTAATAGGAGAGAAAATACTAGAAAATAAAAACTACAAAAATTTGTAGTAAAATAGTAATTGGGCTATTATTCCGCACTTCCTTTAAGTTAAAATACTAAAATCATTATGAAATAAAACAACGAATTTTTAATGAATCAAGACATATCGATAGAGAGAAGACAAAATCCCTAGAAAATTACAGCAAAGTATTCAGTAAAAAACTATAAAACTATCAAATAAAATTCAAATATAAATAATACACTACAAACAGCCACTGATACACAAAAACACCACATACAAAAAACAAAAAAAAACAGCAACATAAATAAAAACACCCACATACAAAAACAGCAACATATAAATAAAAACACCTACACACAAAAAAAACAAAAACAGCAACATAGATAAAAACACCCACACACAAAAATCAACAACAATAACAACATAAACACCAACATAAATAAAAACACACAAACACACAAAAAAAAACAAGAAAAACAGCAACAAAAATAAAAACATCCACACATACAAAACAACAAAAACAGCAACAAAAATATAAACACCCACACCTACAAAAAATAAAACAAGAAAAACAGCAACAAAATAACGAAAATATAATTAGAACAAATCTAAATACAAAACTAAACAGTTACATTGTCAAAACAAAGAGTTAGTAGTTGAAAAGTTAAATAGTTGAAAAAAAGAACATTTATTATATGTAAAAGACAAATAAATTATACTGACAATATTCACAATAATTTCAAATAATAAGTTAACATTTTTTGGGGTAGAAAACTAGAAAGTGTAGTTGAAAAAAAAGATCATTTATTTGATGTAAAAGACAAACAAAATAACAATATTCACAATAATTTCAAGTAATAAGTTAACATTTTTGGAGTGGAAAACTAGAAAGTACAAGGCGGAAGAAAAGAACAAAAATACGACGGTTCGCTATCAAAAGAGAAAAAAAACATTACCTTTTTTCAAGTAATAAGTTAACATTTTTGGAGTAAAAAACTAGAAAATACATAGCGAAAGAAAAGAAAAGAACAAAAATACGACGGTTCGCTATCAAAAGAGAAAAAAAACTACCTTTTTTCAAGTAATAAGTTAACATTTTTGGAGTAGAAAACTAGAAAATACATCACGAAAGAAAAGAAAAAATACGACGGTTCGCTATATCAAAAGAGAAAAAAAAATCATTACCTTTTTTCAAGTAATAAGTTAGCATTTTTGGAATAGACAACTAGAAAGTACAACACGGAAGAAAAAAAAAAGAACAAAGAAACGACGGACCGCTATCAAAAGAGAAAAAAATCATTACTTTCAACAGCGTCAAAACAACAACATCAACAAAGAAACAGACCGACAAACACAAAACGAACACACTGTGGATTTTTTTCTGACAAGAAGAAAGACTAATTTAACAGTTTAAATGCTTTTGTAATATAAACCTATTTGTAAAAGAAAGTATATTAAATGATTCAGTTGAATTTAGTTTGACGACAAAGTGAAGATAAGTGTGAAAACACAAGAGAAAAGGAGCTCTCAAGACGTGACATCGATACAAATATCGTGAGGATAATCACCCATTAAAGGCAGATAATAAAGAATACTGGCGACATTTCTGCTGTAGCTTGATACTCTGCGTGAGCTTTCTTTAATGTTAAATATTGCTCATGGCGTACTAAAGGCTGACACATAATCGTTATTTTATCGTTCAAATCAGAATTACTGTGGGCGAATATCGATCAATTGCACGTAATGCAATTTAGACTGATTTTAGCAGAGGTGTTAGAAGATATCGATATTACTTTTATTGTTATTCTTTTTATTAATACCATTATTATTATTATTATCATTATTTATTAATTGTTATATTTATTGTTATATTATTTATTCATTGTTATGCAATTATAGTATGTGTTATCGACACATACGTTATTTAATTGTTATCATTGTCATTAACTTATTTATTAATTATTTTTATTTAAAAAAACTTTTATCCTTATTATTTGTGTTAAGTAATTTATGTTATTTTATTTATTAATTATCATATAATACTAGAATTATTAGGTTTCCACTACTAATATCATTGACAGTGATTTATACTTAATAAAATGATTATTAATGTACAAATTAAGATATTGCTATAATATTAAATTATTACTTTTATTATTGTTATAATTAATAAGATTTTCTATTATTATTGAGATTATTATTAAGATATAAATTACTCTTCATTGTTGCTATAATATACAAATTATTACTATTATTATTGCTATTGTTATAATTAGTAAGATTTTCTATTAGTATTGAGATTATTAAGATATGTACTCTTCATTGTTGCTATAATATACAAATTATTACTATTATTATTGCTATTGTTATAATTAGTAAGATTTTCGATTATTATTGAGATTATCATTATTAAAAAAACTTATCTATTTAACATGTCATCTTAACTTCCAGCTACTAATAATCCATCTTAACCGATTCCTACAACATCTTCCTTTGTTGACTAAGTCATTTTCTTTCCAATATCAAAACAAACATTAAAGCTTGTGATTTGTCCTTTATTTTTGTTTTTAAATAAACTATTTAATATCCTGTTTCCTTGGCAGTGTGTCACCGTTACGTCACATTAGCCTCGTATTCATGTCACAAAATGACTGTTAGTCATAGAATTGTAGTGTAGATATCCCCTCAATCGATTTGTCCCTGTGTATCTGTCAAAAAATCTCGTTAGATATAGTCCTCTAGAGCATTTTATTATCAATAGTTGTACGAAACGAGCACGTCCATATGATATAAAAGTTGGAACCAGGTTTAATCAACTAATTGTTTTCTAGATTGTAAAAGATCCCGAAAGCGCTTGAGGGCCACCAGCAGCTAAGGGAAAGGTTTGAGTACAAAGACTCAAGCACGTCTAACAACTGGTGCCAGAAATACTTGGACGAACTTGTATCACACGCAAGGAAGATTTCTGAAGCCACAAGATTTAACACAGATTTGAATCTACCACATTTCATCGCAGTACAACTTGAGCTACTAGCTAAGACACACTTGTGTCGTGACCAGGATTTGGAGATTACTGAAGACTAGAAGATTAATTCTGATTTAGACAGATTTGGGTTTACGTAGATAAGCCGCCACAACTTTAGCTATCAAGGCAAACTTTTCAACTGAATAAATAATAGAATTTACAAGCTTTTCTAACCAAAACAACACGAACATTTCTGACACTTTACTAGCACGAATAATAATCGTAAAGCAAAAAGAGCACGCTTGTAAACAGCTGAAACTTTCAGTGTGTGAATGTAGCACTGACCAACTACAAATCAGGTACATATAGTTGTTCACGGACAAAAAGGCAAAGAAACTCCTCAATGTGCTATGGTTTTCTATCATTACATGGACGTACCTATTGCATTCTATTCAATTACGGGAAATAACACCAAAGCTTAAATTCTAGTAGGAATATTTAGTGGAAAAAAGCGCATGCTACACTTGTATTTTAGAGTCAATATAACAACGACAAACTCAGATTTTATTGATATTTATCTTTTACTACAAACAGCTACACCAAAGCAAGGTGTCTTTCCATGAGGTAAACGCGACCATACGCAAGCAAATCAAGGGATTGTTCCCTAATTGATGGCACTGACTAAACCTATATATAGCTCGAGGCATGCTGAGTGAGCTGCAGAAGGTTTTGACAAGAGGAAAATCGAGTTTTCATAACGGAAGAAGTCAGCATGCTGTGACGAGAAAAACAAAGCCGTATTTCTAAAACTTGAAGTACGTAGTACGATACTGACATCATCTTCATTAACAGGGATTTATCGAATGGATTATCTTCCACTTCTTTTGGACGTAAAAGAAGCCAAGTAGAGACGTAACGAGCGCAAGTGGCAACACATCACCATCTTGTTTATAAAGTTGACAACGTAAGGACATCTCATTCAAGCTATTATTATAGAAATACTAGACAACTATTAGACTTAATGGAAGGCAGCGACATTCAACCTGAAAACCGTCGAGTTATTTTAATAGTTGGTGTGTTTTTCGGCGTTCTGGCTCTTATTATAATATTCTGTCTAGTTTGTTGTTTATGCTGGCGAAGGAAGCTTATTGAAGAAGTTCGAGCCAGCCGTCTGGGTGGCGACTATGGCAGAGAACTTTCGGCTGGTGTAACCATGACAAGCAGAGCTGATTTGAGCTGATTGTGAACTTGGTGAAAGAAACTGAGATTAACGTTAACTGTTCGTTTCTCATCAACCGAACTGTTAATAAGTTATAACAATCGGCTTGTTTTTGTATACAACAACGTCTAATTGCACAAACGGAAAACAGGCTCGCTTTAATAATCGAAAAGAGAATATGTATACATGGAGAGAAGTTCTGCTAAATTCTTCATCAACTCAAACAAATGACTGTGAGATTTAAAAGTAGAAATAACAATGAGAAGAAATTGTGAACTCAATTTTTTGAGAAAAAAGTCAAGATAAAATGAAAATGACTTTTGGGAGAAATCGGAATTCGAGCTTTCAAGATGCTGGTTTGAACTGTATGGGCATTGAAGAAGAATAACGAATACACAAAAGCAAGTTTTTGTTCGCTAACATATGCTAATAAGCAAGTCATTCTGTTTCTGTAAATACATCATAAATGGACGAATCTTTCGACTGTGAACAGCAAATATTGATTTTTCAGTAACATTACAATGTTTGGTCTACCATATCCTCCTGTTACCATTCAACAAATTCACAAAAAATGTCGCCGTTAAAAAACCGTTAAAACACCAACTTTATGATTTTTTACGATTATTTGTTAAAGTATAAAGAGTACAGAGCCGATGGAACTAGAATAGATTTGATGAATGAAAGTAAATATGAACGATTAATTTGTAAGGAAAGGCTTGCTGTGAAGGTGATTTGCATATGCCCTTACCAAAGGAAAGAAGGAAGCGATAATACAAAAAAACAACGATTATCATCGTTTACGAAAGTATCCTGCAAAATTTAAATATGTGATTCACCAAAATACTTCATATTTCATAAGTCTTTCAATCGGCTAAATTCTGAGGAATTAGTCTTTCAGAGTAAAGTTAAAGAGTAAAGTCCGGCGCGCCGATCCCCTGAGGATTTCGTTTTCAATTAATAGCGGGGTTTCTGCGCAGCAATTATGGTTTTACAAAATCAAGAGTCATTCAAACTTGTTAATATCCAAAAAAAACTGCTTGATCCTTTTAAGAGAGATTTTAAAAAGCGACCAACTTATAACTATTGTTAGGGTTATTAGCAGCTGTCAATCTTAAAGTAACGGAGCTGTTAAAAAATTCAAAATTCAAGCGTCAATCTTTGTATGAACAGTTGTGTTTTTTCTATTTTTTTTTTTATTGTTTAGTGTATATTTTAAACAGTGCCATGTATATTTTGTTTGATTCTCTTTGCGTTTATTCAGTTTATTCATATAGTTTATGTTCCAAATAAAACATAAAACAAAAATGAAATTTTTAAAACTTACTAAACATTTTTATTTTTAGTGTTTGATTTAGTTACTACCACTCGAAGTACAAAGGAAACAATACCTCATTACAACTTTACTTATTTTTGATAGTGACTTATAGCAGAAGTTCATAAACATCTACTATAGTCAATAAAAAAAGAACTGTTACATATATTTGCAATTTTATTTCTTGAATATAGTGTTTGTGCACAAGTAATATTTGTTTTCTATTAAATATAGTTTTCTTCGTTCGTTTACAGTATAATTTTTAATGTCATTTATTTTATTTTCACGTAGTTTATCGGTTCAATTATATTAAAAAATGCCTGTTGTTTTCAAAGTTGTTATTTCTATATAATTCATCGTTTTGTTTAGCGTATATCATCCTTTATTGTCATGCAGTTAGTTTTAATATACTAACATTTTTGGGTGTGTTTATACAATGATTTGTGGTTTGTTATCATTTTTAACTCGTGGATCGAAGATCCTCGAGTTATTGGGATGGGGCTTTTGAACCGGAAGTGTCACTCACTCACTCACTCACTCGCTCACTCACTAGACCGTCAGTGTAAACTTTTGAGCCCCAAGATCTCGGTCAGCGTACTTCGAGCACATGGATATTTGAAGGAATGATTTTTCGGTCGAAGTAATCGCGAATACTCTCATATTTTATGTGCTCACGCCACACGATTCGCAGTAGAATTACACATAAGTTTATGTCGAATGTTTTCGGAAATGGTCACTGTGCATTTTACTAAAGATCATGCAATTTACGAGCGAACTAAGCGAGCCAACTTATTATGATCAAATTTATCGAGATATCTTCCCTGCTATAAACAGAAGCTACTTTTTATCCATCCTTTCATAATGCTATGGAATGGATTCACAACCAGTTACAAAGGACGAAGCTGTTATTACTGGATATTTAACAGTATTTCCGGTAAGCATTCTTAGAGAGTACGATACACACTAGAAGTGAAGACAACAACAGTATAATAGTTTAGTGATGTTGTAGGGTAAATATATTGCTTATTGTAATTATTTCTTTTATATTTTTGATTAAAGTAACCAGTTTATCTGTCAATAGTTTAATTTTATTGACTACTATTAATTCGTACAAATTCGAACGGCGATTGAAAGAGGCGATTCTCGAGCTCTTAGCTTCTTGCACAGAACAACAAACTTATTCGCAAAACTTAAATCGCTTCACCCTATTATCTAGTAGTACAACTTAACGATCTATGTATATGTAGATGAAAGTAATATTTCTTTCTTTACAATATGTGAGATAACGTGATCGGTTTTAAACCTCCAGGTTGACCTCGACAACAACAAATAAACAGCTAAAACGGCCTCTCTAAAAACTACCCCAACAGCCCAAATCGCCTCAAATATAACACCAATTCAGTTCAATGACTATCTATTTTGCTTTTTCTGGCGTTTATTTTGCAAGAACAACTTAATAACACTGTTTCTTAGACACTCTTTGAACTCGCATGTATCTCTGCACGAACCGAAGATCGAACCAGGTAAATATCAGACTTGTCAGCGGATCACGGACTGAGGGAACGACGGACCGTAAGGGAAACGGACGACAACCAAAAAAATACAAATAAAACAACAACATTGAATACTTATTTTTCGCTTCAAATCATCTCAAGCTAATCCGAGAAAATAATTACATAATCGTAATGGAGCGGTCTAAACTGTAAGCGCTTTCAAAATGTTCTAATTATGATCCACGAGTTGGCCATAGGTGGCCTTTGATATTTATTTTTACCAAAAAAATACACTTTCCGCGTTTCTTTGTTAATTTTTTTCACGCTCTAGTCCTTTTTTGCAATGAATTATAAACTCCTAACAGCTGTGTAAGGTTCATTTATTGTTGTAAAAAGAAAGTATTTTTGGTTTCTCAACAACAAAAGAACAGAAAACGCTGATTTGCGCGCTTGTAATTATACTACAGACCACAACACGATACAATATATTTTTGGCTTGTGACTTTGTAAGCTATAACAAAACAACAGTTATGAGAAATATTACAATATAATTAAGTGTTTCCTTCTAGTATATTCTCTAGCAAACAAAGAAAGCCCCAAGCAAGACCCAAGCAGTGCTTTGATATCATAGTTATCTAAAAAAAATCAGACTTATTCATCTCTAGTTAGTCACGGGTTGGGCGAAAAAAAACCGCGAAAATGTCATTATTCTCTGGAGTTCTATCCGTTTATTAAATCAAACATTCGCTTCATTAAAGAACAAAATATGTTCATTTTAGCGTATTTTAAATATTGATATAATTACATTTTCTATTTAGTTAAATAAAAGCAAGAAGAAAGAAACGCATTGTTCTTTCCCGGTATAAAAATTACGACTGCTTTGAATTTCACTTCTTGACTCGGCAATTTGGTTTAAATATGCCCACAATCATTTAAAAACACATTATTTAATAGTATTATTACCGTTATTATATCATTATGCATTTAGAATTAGTAAAAAATGAGGAAACCGTGAAGGACTCAATCCAACTATTATTGCTTCAAGCTACTTGTAACTTCCCATGCAGTCATTTCACATGCCTTAAGGACCGCAGGAGCTCAAAAATATAGGCCATCAATATCGAATTAAAAATTGTGCTTAATGTCCTTAAAGTCGATAAAATGACAGCCACTACCGACAAAGGACAAAAAAGAAACGCTAAAAAGGCTTCTTTAGTTTTATATGTCATGTTTGTGCCGTATGAAGTGACAATTTCAAATCAAAGAACTCACCGAAAGACGTCAGTTTTTGAATGAAACACAGTTTTGCCATTAAGAGCTTGTGCATATAACTGATCACATCAAATACAAGTCTAATATAACACATGTAAAATCCAACTTTTTATTAATAGAAACAATTGACAACGAACAACAAAAATACAGAACGCTTTTTTGTATATATTATATATGTAGAATTTATTTTTGGGCAGGGCAAGCCTAGCTGGTATCAATTTTTCACAATTTCAGCACAATATTTTTTGAAAATAATTTTGGTCATTTTCAAAATAAAGCAAAAATTATTTTTTTGAATAGAAAATTACTTTTAAAACCGTTTTTGATATTATTTTGTCTTTATTTTTTCAAATGTTTCCTGTTGTAAAATAAAAACAAGTGATCAAAAACCGCCAAATGCGATTTTTAATGACCGGCATTTGAAAAAGGTTTCTTCTTTGAGCGCAGTCAAATGGCTTCTCTTTGTAGCTTTCCCCTCTTCTTTTTAACAATAAATCCATCTTTAAAATAAATAGAACTTTAACAGAAAAATATTTTCTTATATTATTTCTTTTTTTCTTTACACTTGTCAGGCGTCGGAAAAACTGTTAATTTCATTAGAATTAAAAACGAAAAAATCAAAGGTTTGCGTCTGAGAAGCTAGAGCTTTGTATTTCCACGGTAGCCCACGGCCATGCTACTGCTAGAATTGTATGCTGTGAGAATAGTATTTATTTGCCTTTACAGCTGTAATGTAAATGAAAAGAAAAACCTTGCTGACACAGATTTTAGTTTTTAGTAGTGAAAGGGAGTGTTTTTGAAGTTTGAAGTGAAGAATTTTTTTTTAAAACCGCTGAATGGCTTCAAATTACTACTAAACTGACCAACAACAACATAACTTTATATGACAACACTTTGTGTCAGCAAGTAGTTTTATATTCATTAACTTTTACATTAAGGCAAATGAAAATTATTCAAAAATTATTCAACATTTTCGTCTCAAACTGTGTTTGTCATGTTTCATAAACTCACGACTTCTTCGTCACAATAACACGATTTGTCCGTCTTCAGTCTGTGAAAATTAAGGAACGGCTCATTGTGGCTGTTTTCGTTGCGTTGTCTTTTTTCATAAATTTAACAACACATTTCCCTCTTATTGTTGGACTCAAAGCTTACAAAGTATAAATTATATCTTATACTTTCTCTTGTTGTTTTCTATAATAGTTTTCCTTGAGTCACATCTTGCCATGTTTACAAACAACATTCCTTGCTTTCATTGATTCCTCATTGATACCAAAAACGACCCATTCATTGCCAACGAAATAATTCATATTTTTTATTCATGAATTTTATTGCATTTATTGTTTTCAGTATTTATGTTTTATACACTTCTAGTATTCCTAAATTTTTAATAACACAGGGCTTTGACTTTTGGTTAGCCGAAAATTTCAATCTTATCTGAAAGTTTTGTCAGGATTTCGCTAAGATTATTGTTAATGATTCAATTGAATTAGGCACAGAGACCGCAGACTTGATTTATCGATAACAAAAAGACAATTATTTCTGTGAATTTGCGGAAAGATTACCGTCAAATCCCGTCTAATCCTATCACTAATGCTAAGAACTGATTCAAAAACACGGATTTTTCAATTATACATCTGGAATAGGAATTATTTATAGATTGACTTTACTGCAAAAACATTGACCATTTCCAGTTTTCAGTTATATGTTCTTTTTTTAAAACATAAGGAATTGAAACTACAATCATTGTCAAAAGTAGTTGGCACGATTTTAGTATTTTATCTCATAGTGACTACTTCATTTATTTTAAGTATAAAAAATTTCCCCCCCTTCCCCCCACATCGCGAAGGGGGGTGGGGGGAGAAGTAGAATTTCAGCAGTGCTAAAATTACTTTATCACATTCGTGCCAACACTTTTGTCAATGATTGTAGTTTTCCTTATAAATAGATAACAAACTTGGCTTCAGGTGCCGTAAAAAGACTAAATACTCACTTGGGTTTATTCCCTCCTACAAGATGAGTTCTTTTTATTGTAAACATTTTCAACGGATTGTCCGGTATTTCTTCCGTTTCAAAAGCCATCAATCAAATATAATTGCTGTCAGTAATTACCGGGAAAAGGGGAAAAGCGGAACTTTGTTTTTATGTGCTCTTTTAATGATTTTTATTTTGACTAAAAATGTATTTTCCTCTGGATTCTGAGCTTTCTTACTTTTTCTCGTAATTTGCTAGAACGAAAACTTTATAAAATCAACCAAAATGACTTAAAAGTTAAAAAAGTGTCCTTTTAATGGGCACTGAAAATGGGCGCGAGGGAGGGGAGGGATGTACGTGTTTTGCTCTTGGACTTATTTTCGGTCAGCGGTTACAGCCATCTATCTGAATGCGCGCGAGTTTCAAACAAACAAATTTTGAACAAGTTTTGCAAAAAAGTTCGTTAGTTTTCGGTTTAAAAAATGATGATTTTCTTATAATGCTTTTATCTATGTACAAGAAAAAGTTTTAATAATGTTTACTAAATAGTTTTGGTATGGATGTTCATAGAATCAATGCTATTTTAGTGCTATGTTTGGTCATTTTACACTGTAATATCAAAGAAAGTTTTTCAGATGTTCTTGCTAAAAGCAGCTTACAAATTTGTGAAAATACCGGAGATAGTGAAGACCCTTACAACGTTGTGGACCAGAAAGCCTGTGAAAAGAAGCTCATTGTGACTCTCTCAGTTCGTAGTGGACAGGTAAGTCTAGTAATAAGCATGTTTATAATTTCATTCAATTAAACACAATGAATCATTAATTTACTATGATTTGTTTCACTATCAATCAATCAATTACCCGCCCGTCCCTCCTTGAGAGACATTTAGCTGTCATTCTACTTGAATAACGTTCAACCATTATTAGTTAAACTGTTTTCCTTTCGCCTGAAACAGGCTTTATTACTATCGACTTTATTACTATCGACAAGTTATCTCTTTTGCATCCATTATTTGAAACTAATACTAATTTCACTTATAACTAATGAATTAAATTAAATTTATTAATCTTTGTGAAAGCAGCCGAAAGAAAAACAACAAACAAACAGAAAAATTATTGCAAACAAATAAACAATTTCTATTACATAATAATGTGTTTTATTTCATTTCAGTCATATTTTATGTTGTGTTAGTTAATATATTAGCTTGTTTGCTTTCTTGTTTTCAAAGGCAGGCTTGTATATAAAGGGACGGACCATTCGATATTTGAGGGGGGAGGGGTAGGGATAGGTTTTTAGTGCAGGATATTTTTTTTACCCTCGAGGCTGTGCAGGATTTTGTTTCGCTTTGCATGACATTGTTTTCAGGGTTTTTTTTTCTTGTACACGATATTGTATTCAAGGTTATAGCTGTCTCGAATATTTTTGGTAATTGTCCAACCCCCCCAGTCAAATATCTAATAATCCGTCCCTAAAACAATGTTTTGGCGTAATTTTGATTTTCTCGATTTATACTGTAGTTGATTTGCAAAAGAATCATCTGCCATGATTGTAATAGGCCTTTTACAACAATAGTTCACGTTACCCTACCCCTTTTAAATCGAACAGCTGTGTCAAAATGAACATCAGAAATGAAAAGAGCACCTCAACATTAGTAAGAAGGCGAAATATCAGCTCATCAAATGTAACACGAGGGAAATGGCATTAAATTAAAAATTCAATAATTCATTATGATTTGTAATGGAAAACCTGCTCTGGATTGCAAGCTTTGCCATCCAGTGGATATTTTCCATACAAATCCTTATAAAATATTGAATTTTATACTGATTTATATTTCTCCTATGCTCAAATTATGAGCTAAAACTTTTGCTTCTTACTAATATGGAGGTGCACTTTTTATTTCTGATGTTCTTTTTGACACAGCTGTTCGATTTAAAAGGGGTAGGGTCACGTGACATGTTGCAAAAGGCCTCAGTATTAGCATAGTCTTATAGACTCCAAGGCTGACAATTCTTATATTGATATTAAGCTACTTATATATATATATATATATTAGGAATTTAGGGACAGTGCCGATATCTAGAAAGTATTCAAACGATTTGCCGAGGTTTATCAATTAATTTTACCACGAAGAGTGTTTTTAAAAATCACGGAAAAACCCTCATTGGTTCGCAATCTCGGGATATTAGACCATGTCTACCGCTGAAGCTCGTGCGTCTTGACACGCTTTGTAATATTACGCAATAAATTTTTATTTTATACAAGAATTTTCATTTCCTTATTTTTTTTTTCGGTTGTGAATTGTGTATATACTAAAACAATTATCCACCTCAGGCTAACAATATAATATCATGCAGTTTATTATAATTCTTTAAAAAGGGCGCGGTACCGACGAATGTTAGCTCCTAAGAGATGCCACACAAAAATATGAAAGAAAAAAGAAAAAAGCGCAAAAAACGATGGCATTTTCCTTTTTCCTTCCTCCAATACCCTACTGAAAGACACGAAATCGCTGCGGATTAATTTATCAACTACAAGAAAATACTAATCAAATTGATTGATTGATTTAATTAGATTGGCTAATCATTTTTAGCCGCAGTGTGCACTCTTTCTATTTGTTCTTGTTCTTTCTCTTTAGAATGGAACGGAGTTTCTCAAGACTGTCACCAACGTCAGTAAAGTTTACGACCAGACAGAGAAAGAAATGGCAAGATTGTACAACCCATTTGTTATAACACTAGCTAAGACTCCAGTCACTCTTACTTATCCATACTTCTATATAGGGGTATGTAGACAAGATACATCTATTTCAATAATCGTTGTCGCAATCAAAGTTACAATCCACACTCTAAAGCCTGCAAAGGATGTCGGTATTTCTTCTCTTGTTATGGATTTATTCATAGCATATTTTGGCTGTACGTGTCTGTGTTATATCACCATAACAAGTTGTCAGCTGCAGTGGTAGATGATAACTCAAATAAAAAAAAATACGTCTAATAAATCTCACATTTTGTTGATATTTAATACCGACATCCTTAGCAGGCTTCAGAGTGTGGACTGTAGTTTTGATTGCGACAACGATTATTGAAATGGGTGTATAGTAAACATTTCCTAGTATGATAATCAAGTGATTTAACTGCTGTAATAACTTGTTTGTTACTTTTTGTTTGAAGTATTTGCGAACGTTTTTTAATATTTCCATATAGGCGGTTAACAACAAGCCAACAGAGGAGGTTGTTATTCGTAAGGGTACGTCGTGGCTTGCCTCAGGCTCCTACCACGCCTGTACGGATATCTGGGGCGACGATGAAGCAACTTGTGGATTTGCTACAGATTCTAAAGATAAACCTGTATGGGACAGTCAGGTACGAAGGGGTTAGGATAAAATTTGCAGACCAAACTTTCGCTTTTTTGCTCATTTTACCAATAAATATCGATGTTTTCTAAAATCTTGAAGGCCAGAAAGATGTAAATCCATCTTGTCAATAACTTAAAGCTGAAAGCAGTTTTTCATTAGTTTAGCAGTTTAAGGACCGGGCAAACGGCTTCAACATTTGCTTCAACATTGGTTCGATTTTGTTGAGCGCTGTAGAACGCGGCTTGTTGCAATTGAGCGATGTTGAATGTAGAGGGATAAACGGTTTCAATGACAATGTTGAAATGGGGTGGCAAACGGCTTCAACATTGTCATTCAATAAAATCGAACGGATGTTGAAGCTAATGTTGAAGCCGTTTGCCCGTGCCTTTATATTATGGAAATACACCATCAATTTGAAGTCAATATCTACACCCACCATAATTATAAATCACACCCACCCCTCCCCCTATGTGTTTGTTGGTTGCGACTACCAGGGTGTATATACTGAATCGTGGTATGCCAACTTTATATTGCTCTTGACTGTCTAGTCTCGTGTTTACGTTGGAACACAATAGTATTACATGCATATGAGAGGCTTACCAGTCAAGAACAATAGCTATTCAAATTGGACGCCATATTTTGATTAGGTGTATTCTTGAGAAAGACTGTTGGTGTCGGCGTCGGATGTCAGTCACCAAAACCAAAGTATTCCTACTCAGAATACACACACAGAATACGCACTCACAAACATATCACTTACACAAGGGTTCATTCTAGTCACATTTCACATTCTCGCACCGCGATTCAACCAGGTGATTTCGCGCGCGCACGTCTGACTAGTATGAGCCAATGGGTAGCATTTTTGTCGCATCGCCAACATTTCCAAAATGGCGTCGTCCGAGAGAGTTGTTTCCCGTGTTTAAAAACCCTCTATAAATACATCCTTAACATAACTATACTTAACTTGGACAACAAAAGCTCTCTGCTACTCTATCAGCGATAAAAAAGGATAATGAACAAAATGCAAATGCCTAAAAGCAACCGAAATCGTTGCTGTCTCGAGACGCCATTTTGGAACTGTTTGTTTTGACAAACAATCCTTTGCGCGCTTCGATCACCTGGAATGGGGTGCGTTATAAAATACATTTATTATTAATACATGTTTTTTTTTCAGGGTTTTTGCTGCCGATGTACTGAGCAAGAGAAATGGCGAGGATCGTTTAATGACAAGAACCCTTATAACCGTGGTGGTATCGACTGTAAGATATTCGGTAAACAAGCATCTGCACATTGCATGAAGTTTGATGATCTTTGGTAAGAACCTCCTTAGCCTCCTCCGCAGGCAACCCTGTTGGGTTTCCTTTGTCATGTGAACCTGAGAGGAATGGGTCTCAAATCACCCTCTCCCCCCAGAGTCAAGAGTTGCCTGCGGAGAAGGGTAGAACCTGCTCTAAGTTTAATGACATGTTAAGGTAGTGCGGGACTCATGGATTCCTCCGATGTAATTTTGTAAAACTTTTTCTACATAAAATATTACATAGGTAGAACTCAAAACTGAAATAAAAAATGGGTATTACCATGCTCGTTTCAGAACTGTGAGGGGTGGTGTAAGACACTTTTTTGCCTAATCTGGTTCCAAAAGAAGCTCACTAAATTCGTTGGAGATAAAATTACTACAATAACCAGTAATATATTTTTATGGCCTCTGTTTGTCTGTCTTCTATCAATAAAGCATGTCTTTCTGTCTTCTATCAATAAAGCATGTCTGTCTGTCTGTCTGCTATCAATAAAGCATGTCTTTCTGTCTTCTATCAATAAAGCATGTTTGTCTTTCTGTCTGCTATCAATAAAGCATGTTTGTCTGTCTGTCTTCTATCAATAAAGCATGTCTGTCTGTCTTCTATCAATAAAGCATGTTTGTCTGTCTGTCTGCTATCAATAAAGCATGTCTGTCTGTCTGTCTTCTATCAATAAAGCATGTCTGTCTGTCTTCTATCAATAAAGCAAGTTTGTCTTTCTGTCTTCTATCAATAAAGCATGTTTGTCTGTCTGTCTGCTATCAATAAAGCATGTCTGTCTGTCTGTCTTCTATCAATAAAGCATGTCTTTCTGTCTTCTATCAATAAAGCATGTTTGTCTTTCTGTCTTCTATCAATAAAGCATGTCTGTCTGTCTGCTATCAATAAAGCATGTTTGTCTGTCTGTCTTCTATCAATAAAGCATGTTTGTCTGTCTGTCTGCTATCAATAAAGCATGTTTGTCTGTCTGTCTGCTATCAATAAATAATATCTGTCTATTCATAGGTACACAGTGAATAAGATTGGTCTATGGCAAATGGACTTCAGTATTCACGTCAAGGCGTACGACCAAGTTATCAAGAAAGAAAACAACAAAACATCAACTAAATGGGTCGATGGTGGAGAGATTATCATAGGACCAACAATAAGGTCTGGTAGAGGCAAATATGACCGGGTATGTTATCAACTAAATGGGTCGATGGTGGAGAGATTATTATAGGACCAACAATAAGGTCTGGTAGAGGCAAATATGACCGGGTATGTTATCAACTAAATGGGTCGATGGCGGAGAGATTATCATAGGACCAACAATAAGGTCTGGTACAGGCAAATATGACCGGGTATGTTATCAACTAAATCATATATATAATACGCTAAGCGAAAAATGCCCGCATCTTATTCCAATAAACCCGCCCACTGTGCCACCAAACGAATTCCATAAATGCTAAGAACAGGTAATTGTGGGTGCAATAGGGGGTAAA
This sequence comes from Metridium senile, assembly GCA_949775045.1. Taxonomy (NCBI): domain Eukaryota; kingdom Metazoa; phylum Cnidaria; class Anthozoa; order Actiniaria; family Metridiidae; genus Metridium; species Metridium senile. The sequence goes on from OX459098.1 coordinate 11,304,447, forward strand.
TTGGAACGAGAAATTAAATGCTTGCAAAACTAGAAATCATGTCGTCCCGCAGCGATCTCACCTCGGCCGCCATCTTGGATTCTCATTGACACAGGGAGCCCAATCTGACAAAGAGCAGCCCAAGCGTTAGCCTGCTGTGCAGACTCGATTTTTTGCGCTCAAGAACAGATTCACACCAAAACAAGAGATTCATTGATTTATTGAGTATTTACTTGTTTTCACTTCGTAGATTTTCGCTACGTTTATCGGTGAGTTCCAATCACACAAGCAGTTCCCAGTCCTCAGTACCAAATACCTATTAATACCTTATGTCTACGAGAAAATAGACCCCAAGACACATCCTCAGTTTAGGGTAAGTATATACCTTGCTGTAAAGGATGCCTCAGCTTCGAGTTTTTCACTCTGCGCCGGCTAATATAGCACGTATATGTTCGTTTGAATTAGGTAGAGCCTGCATAAGGCAAGGAATGTACACACAAAGAAACAGTAGAAATATCACATATTTTATCTCTAGTTCTTCGCTAATTTACCTACAACTGAGGTTAAGCATTTGTGCAGTATAACTCATCGCAAATGCTCTTTTTTCAGTAATTAGACAAAACGTTTGAGCCTTTTCCTAGATGTATCATCACACATACCTATCTTCTATCGAATAGTCCTCTTCTGACAGTTCCCTGTGTTATCTTCAAAGGTATAGTCGCGCCTTTGCATCAAAGCGAGACGAACGTTGAGCTTGCAATGATAAAGACCTTTTAACAACTCGCGGGTTAATTAATATTCACGTGTCTCTATCATTGCAAGCTCAATGTTCGTCTCGCTTCGATGCAAAGGCCCGGCTACCTTTCAAGATGGCGCAGGGAACTGTGAAGGGGACTATTGGGGATATCAGTTCTGTTCTATAATTGTCCTATTTCATTATGACGTCACATCAAAACATTCTATTGTTCTAACGCTAAGGATCATGGTCTCCAGTGGGGGACAGATTCATAACAACAATACAAGAATACACGATAAAATTGCATTTACAAGACGGATAGGAACGAAATGACAAAAAAATTCCATAAATATGAAAGTATAGACATAGACACATAACATACATAAAAAATAGATAATTTGAAGCTCAATTTTCTTAGAGAAAGAAGATTTAGTTGAAATTACCATTGTTTTCGGCGATTCTATCCCCCACTAAAACACATCGTGACGTCATAATGAAATAGGGCAATTGCTGGCATATCTATTGTGCTACTTTTCTTCCTGCAGCTGACGATGTTTCATTCATTTTGATTACATAGAACGGTCCCCATGACTACCTAATGGTTGATAAACACGAAGTCAATTACAAGGCTACCGGACCGCACGAGTGTGACAAGATTGGCGTGTCCTTTACGGCATTTCGAGCCCAGGCTCCCATGGGATGCAGCCAGAAACAACAAGCGTGAGAATACTGATCATTGTTATTATCATCATTATCATTATTATCATCATCATAATCTTCACATTATTATCACCATCATAATCACCCTAAGGCCTCGTCTACACGAATCCGATCCGGCTGAAACCGCATAGAAATATTTGCGTCCACACGAATCCACGTATCCGGAGGATTCAAGTAAAAGTATGCGGTTTTGGTGACCGGATTCACTGGATTCGTGTGGACGATAGGCCGATTCGCATCAAAAAGTATGCGGTTTCAAAAGTATCCGGATCCGTGTAAACGGGGTTTAATATTTATCGTTATCATGATATTTATCATTTATCATTGATAACTGATAGTGATATAATGATGATAATGAGATAAGGGTAGCGAAAGTTTGCATCAGTTTTCCTTACAAAATATCGCTTAGGTTGGAATTCCAAAAAAACTTGCACCTGAAAAAACACGCATAACATTGCTGTGTTTGCATTATAGTTGCCTCAATAATCAACCGAAAGACTACTTCGAGGAGGATAAGGTTAGTTTGAGCGCAAATGATTTGTTTTACATTCCTATTAATCTTTCAGTAGTATATACTGAAATACACAAGTGATTATAGAAAATCAAGCACGGTGATTTCTCTATAATCACCGTTTTGCGCCCTTTTAGAAATAATAAATCAACAGGTTTTATTTTTTCAAAATAGGTTGGTTATGTTTCACCTTTTGAATTGATGACTTTTGTATTTATACTAAAACAATTATCCACCTCAGGCTCAGTGAAAATCAGTGAATAATAACCTTGACTCCGTCGACTCGGTTATTATTCACCGATGTTCACTGAGCCTACGTCGAATAATTGTTAAATATTGACTGATATTGAATATGTGTTGGACAACAGGAAAGACGTGAGACCGGTGAGACCCCACGCTACTTCCCAGCAAGATACGGTAAACTACTGGGAGTGAAGAAAAACATGGACACACAACACTTTGTAGTGACGTATGAAGTAGATGAGGTCATGACGAGTATGGTGACGTTACAGATTAGCGCTGATGACATCATACTCGTATATAATAGGTATGATCACGTCATATACATCTATTTCAATATGATCGTTGTCGCATTCACAGCTACCAGGTGATTTCGCGCGCGCACTTCCGGTTAGTATAAGCCAGTCAGAAGCATTTCTGTCTCATCGCCAACAGTTCCATTTCCCGTGTTAAATCTCGATAAATACATCCTTAAATCAACTTTACATTAAAAAGTTCTATGTTACTTGGACAATAAAAGTTCACTGCTGCTCTATCAGGGATTAAAAGAATAAAAACAAAACGCAAATGCCTAAAAGTAACCAAAATTATTTTTTGTCTCGTTTTTG
>OX459098.1:11312240-11419740 GCA_949775045.1 Metridium senile
CGCGAGCACTTCGAGAGAGTTGTTTCCCTTGTTAACCCTCGATAAAAACAACCTTAAAAGTTATATGTTACTTGGACAATAAAAGTTCACTGCTGTTCTATCAGCGATAAAAAAGAATAAAAACAAAACGCTAATGCCTAAAAGTAATCGAAATTATCTCGAGGCGCCATTTTGGAACTATTCGTTTTGACAAACAATCCTTTGCGCGCTTTGAAGCGAGATCACCTGGTATATTGTTTCGGATAGAATGCACTAAAAATAAAATAGATAATTATCATTTATTTTACTTACAATAATATTGCATGTACATGAATGCATTTCGGTCTTAGAATGCACTATGAAATAGCTATATATAGACAGTCAATTGCAGAAGCGTTGTAGTACATAATTATACAAATATCTAATTCATTCAGGGTATCTAATGATACGCATTTTCTAAATTAAGGTGGCCCAGGGGTATTTATTTACGTAAAAACAATTTTTTTTGAACTTCAAATTTTGGTGCAAAGCCTTCTTCGATTGCTTTAAAAATCGGGATTATAACTTATCATTGTCTCTAGTTTATAGATATTTAAACGTTATTTTAAAAATAATGATGTCTTAAGAGCAAAACGCTTGCAAACGCGAACTCGACTTTGAGATTTTATCGCTATTTCTAAAAATCTGAAAGACGAAACCACTCGATTTTGCGTCTATGGACTCATGTACTTCACTACTTTTACGTGATAAATGGCCAAATTAATCGAGACCATGCAAGCTTAGGAAATACGAGTACTCAAAATCGAACACACAAATGTATAGCTTATAAAGAATCGAACAGAGACGCACAATAAAATCATTGCTTTCGAAATCGTTACTCACCACTATGTTGTACAATGCTTTCCCAGTGCGAAGGCCAAATTTAAGTTAGATTGACGTACTGTGTGCAGCACTATCACGACTGATAAAAAACAAATTTATCGATGCATTATTCAAAATAAATAGATAATCTAATTTTTGCTCAGTATTAACTTAAATGGTAATTCTAGCAATTCTCAAAAACACAGGATGTAAACAAATCATTGTAAAAGTACCTTACAAAGTTTGAGCGTGTTCCATTCATACAGTTTGGAGAAATGGAGAAGTAAAGTTGACCGTATATAAATCTTGGCGACAACGCCGAGTTGCAGTTGCAGTGAAAAGCCATCATATGCTTTTGTTGATGCATGAAAAATTTGCAATATTTTTTTTAAAGTCCCGCGAGGGATATCCCGTTGGGACCAATTACTGAACTAATATAAGTTGAGAATATAATATTGCAAGAGCAAATAACTAATACTCGCTATACTATATAATGTGTCATTTCTATTTATTAATTCTTTCAACAGAAAGAGTGTTTGTAAATCCAAATATACACGAAAATCAAGCATAAACGATTCATATGCATATTTACAAACTAAATATCTTAGTTTTCTCGTATAGCGAGTATTAGTTATTTGCTCTTGCAATATTATATTCTAAACTTATATTAGTTCAGTAATTAGTCCCAATGGGATATCCCTCGCGAGACTTAAAAAAAATATTGCAAATTGTTCATGCATCAACAAAAGCACACGATGGCTTTTCACTGCAACTGCAACTCGGCGTTGTCGCCAATATTTATATACGGTCAACTTTACTTCTCCATTTCTCCAAACCGTATGAATGGAACACGCTCAAACTTTGTAAGGTACTTTAACAATGATTTGTTTACATCTTGTGTTTTTGAGAATTGCTAGAATTACCATTTAAGTTAATACTGAGCAAAAATTAGATTATCTAACTATTTTGAATAATGCATCGATAAATAAGTTTTTTATCAGTCGTGATATTGCTGCACACAGTACGTCAATCTAACTAAAATTTGGCCTTCAGACTGGGAAAGCATTGAACAACATAGTGGTGAGTAACGATTTCGAAAGCAATGATTTTATTGTGCGTCTCTGTTCGATTCTTTATAAGCTATGCATTTGTGTGTTCGATTTTGAGTACTCGTATTTCCTAAGCTTGCATGGTCTCGATTAATTTGGCCATTTATCACGTAAAAGTAGTGAAGTACATGAGTCCATAGACGCAAAATCGAGTGGTTTCGTCTTTCAGATTTTTAGAAATAGCCATAAAATCCAAAAGTCGAGTTCGCGTTTGCAAGTGCATTGCTCTTACGACATCAGTATTTTTAAAATAACGTTTAAATATCTATAAAGTAGAGACAATGATAAGTTATAATCCCGATTTTTAAAGCAATCGAAGAAGGCTTTGCACCAAAATTTGAAGTTCAAAAAAAATTGTTTTTACGTAAATAAATACCCCTGGGCCACCTTAAAGTACTCACAACACCCAACATAGCTTTTTTTCGATAACTACGAGAGGTTAGACTGAAAAAAGAAAGAAAGAATTCCATCCAAAGAACGCCCAAAGGAAGCATTAATTTGGGTTTTTCATCTCATTTAGTAAATATTTGTTTATTTGTATAAATTTATACTACAACCTTGATTTAATTTGCTGTATTTTGAAGTATATTGAAGTATATATTTGCTGTATATATTGTATATTGCTGTATGTACATATGCATACGTATCCAGTATATTGATGTATATTTGTTGTATGTTGAAGTATGTATTTACTGTATATTGAAGTAGTTCAAAAAACAAGTAAGTTAAGATCCAAAAGCTGGTGTGAGAAGAGGCAAAACGTCTGACATTATTGTCAAGAAAACATGTGTTGATTTTTGTTCAAAGGTTTGTAGTAACTTAAAGTCTTCTTTATTTCAGGGCTCTCAGTCAACAATACAAGGTTCAGATGAAGATAGAGAAGAGGTACGACTTTTTGAACAGTTCAAAGGTGTAACGCAAAATTACTCCTTCATAGATGGGATTAAAAAAATCTCAGATTTACAGCTTGATCCCTGCCAACATTTCATCGGCCCTATTTTACTTTTTTTGTGTAGTACATGCATCGAAGCAATTTCCATCCATTCCTTTATTCGTTCGTTTATTCGATTTATTTATTCATTCATTCAATCAATCATTCGTTTATTAATTCGTTCATTTATTTAATGTTCATTCATTAATTTATTCATTCATCCAGCCAGCCAGCCTCTCGTTTATTATTAATTCATCTATTCGATCATTCATTCATCCATTCATCCATCCATTCATTGTTCTTTTTCAGGATTCATTGGCTAAGTTTACAGCTCTGAACACTATTGTCTATCACCAGTATCACCAGAGTGACAATGTTGCTCAATTTCTAGAAGTAAGTTATCAAGTCAATAATCTATCAAGTACTTTTTGCTATAGTCTTCAACCTCATTTTATATTTGTTTAGAATCCCGGCGAGGAGTTCTGTTTGGCGGGTAATGTCACCTCCATTCCAGGGACGCATGACTATAGATTTGATTTGTTACTAGCAACACAAGTAAGAACTAATATCTCTATTTATTATAATAGAATGCATTCAGTAAAAGCGTGAAACACTAATTACTAAATTGTGCAAAATAGTGCTAGTTGAACAATAGAAAACAATAGAAAACAATAGAATTAGCATAAAATAGTACATAATAGTATTACTAATGTTTCATGCTAGAGTGAAAATGACCATGGTGAATGAATAGGCAAACTAATAGTTAGTAGTAAATACTAAACCCATTGTTTTCTTTTGTTCTTTATCAACTACCACAAACTAAATGGTCTATTTTCTTGCACGGTCATATGAAAATCACTCTATTAGTGAATGCACTCTAGTAGGATAGCATTATATAATGTTATGTGTGTATTTTTCACACACAATGAATCATGTGCACGGATCGTTTAATATCACGAGGGGCTACTTACTACACGTGTACTGCAGTTACGTGGCATATTATAATGATTATAAATACTTCTTGCGGGCAAAAAACGAATTCACAACACAATGACTGCAACCAAACATAGTGGACAAGAGCACATTATTTATTAACTTAGCAATCTAGAAAAACACTTGCACAGGTTGAATGCGTACCCATACTTCCTCTTGGTCGTGCAATCGCCAATCACCATGACAACCTTTCTTTAAAATAATAGTCCCCTTCACGGTTCCCTGCGCCATCTTGAAAGGTAACCGGGCCTTTACATCGAAGCGAAACGACCGTTGAGCTTGCAATGAAAGAGACCTTTCAACACCTTGCGTGACAATTAATCACAGGCCTCTATCATTGCAAGCTCAACGTTCGTCTCGCTTCAATACAAAGACCCGGCTACCTTTCAAGATGGCGCAGGAAACTGTGAAGATCTCTATTGTATTTGCTTTATTATTGTTTAACTAAGTATCTTTGTTTTCAGGTATACGAAGTTGAAAATGGCGAAAGAAAAGATCTTTCATCAAGTCATCCATTAAATCAGGAGGATTTCTCTCAAATACTAGATGCAGCAACAATTGAAGACTGCTTAACACTAGAACCCATGACTCCGTGTTTGAACCTCAAATGATCGCGTCACAATATAAGTAGACTGGGGCAAACACTAGTGCCCAACACTCTCTGCTTTGAATCGCGTCACAAAGCGGAATGGGGTAAGCACTAGTGCCGAGTGGTTCTGTATCTGAATTTCGAATGATCCGCGTCTCAGAATTAACAGACTTGGATAAATACTAGTAGCACTAGAGACAAATCTTATGAACAATGATAAATATATATATATATATATATATATATAATATATATGTATATTTTTTTAAGATAATTTTTTTATTGTATTTAGTGCAAGATAAAGTTTATTAGTAATATTTGTATTTCTGTATTTCGAATGATCCGGGTCACAGAATAAACGGACTTGGATAAATACTAGAGCCAAGTAGTACTACAGACAAATCTTATGAACAATGATAAAATATATATATATATATTCAAGATAGCATTTTTTATTGTATTTAGTGCAAGATAAAGCCGTTTATTATTAATATTTGTAAATACACAAACGTTTTTTTCAAGAAGTTTTTGCTTACATAACTAAAACGACAACAAAAAGAGATGTTTATTTCATTATTCATCTCGCAAATTGTGGTCCAGTAAATTCCCCCATGTTCTTCTACGGGAAGACCGCTGTGCAGTCCCAAAGTCAGACGGTACTTGTTCTTCTTCTTGTCCTTGACTTACATGAATCAACAAGCACACACCGATAATAATCCCAATACTGGGAAATACGACACAGCTGAATATAATCACTTCAAAGGGATGACGGTAGTAGAAAACTTGCGAGGAATTATGGGGGTTGTAGTAACACGTGAACGGGTTGTCAAGGAGACGGAGCATTGTTTGTTTTCTCGATACAGTTTTCTTGTTATCATCGTTGCTATGGCAGCATCGTGGAGGTTGGAAGTAACACTGTGAAAAATATTTGTTTTATGTTATTTCAAAACATTCGAGATCTCTATGCAGCGTTATCAAATTTAAATACACTAGATTTATCGATGTTCAAAGAAGACGATATTGATAAATGTTTTTTATATTATATTCATTATATTCATTATATTTTTCTATTCAGTTTTGCCGAATCAGCATTAAATTTCAAATTAGAAAACCGTAGTTTAAAGAAAAGTTTAAAACTATTTCCAAAAGTAGCCAGTCACCTTGAAATCTTCACTCAATCATTTACTATCAAAATTCCTTATTGCCACTTTTCTCGGCAAAGTTACATAAACATTCAAAGTCATTTCAACAACCTGATCGATCGTTTCTGCACAATGTCTTGGCAGCCATTTTGTTTCTAGTCACCAATCCTCACGGAACACAGGAAGCCCGCTTATTTTCACTACGAATTTCAATTCAAGCACAAATAGCTCGCGCTTACATGGTAACGGTTTCTCTTACGGTTATCGTATATTTTTCATCAGTTGATGTCCGTTATTAAATTCTTTTTCAAAATATTCTCGCGCGTATTTTATTTTTTAAATCGTATTGCGTATAATTTTCACCGGTTTTTCTGCTGGATATCCAAATGTTGTCTTCAGGACATTTGCCCACCAGCGCTTACTCTATAAAGCCGTTTATCAAGCCATGTATGTTTTTCTTAGTCTGTTTCCAACTATGCATAGATTTCTATTATCATTCACAACTCTCTAGGCTGTTTTTTGCATAATTTCGTACTTTTTTATTGTAGATTTACACGGTCAAGTTTTTTAGCCCCTAGGTTTGTTTTCATTCAACTTACATTTCCCTGACACAATTACAACCACTTTCACTCATCTAATAGGGTGACCGCGTGTAGGGTTAAGCTCTAAGGCCTTGGAGTATGAAACACGTTTGTCATCTTAGCCCCTGATGAGTTATGTTAAACTGGGTTTACCATTACACTATATCGATCTATTCGTGTATTAGACCATATATGAGCTCATATCACAAATCAACTACAAACACACAAAATATATCCCTCTACCCTAACAATAGAGTCCGATTACCCTGTATTATTTAAACAATTGTCATCGAACGACATAAACAGTTAATTAGTTAATGCAAGGTCAATTTATGGTGTGCATCTCAAGTCATTCTACATATTAAACAGACATGGCTAGTGTATAACCACCACTTGTGAAAGGCCAAGAAGGTGGGCGCGATAATAACACACCAGTAGTGGAATGTTACTCGTGGAATGTAAGATTGACAGAGTAGGATTATTACATATTGATAAACTTATACAATTTATTTTAGATTTAAATCAATATATTTTATTTAATGGATATGAAGTCATTGTCACTCAGCCAAAAACACTCTACAAGATCGAGAAACACCATACAATATTATGATCCTGTGCTGTACTGTTCGCAAATGAAGAGTAGGATTCTCGAGCTCACGCCTCATTTGTATTTGTACTGAAGCAATACATCGATCGTAACAGTTTTATTGTTTTTGATAATGGCCAAATAGATGCTAGATAAAATCTATCAAACAGCAGCGATATTTTCAAGTTAACACATATACATGAAACACATTCACATCAAATCTCTCATCATATTCATGAATAATTACTGTACATGAATGTACAAACCTCGTGATTAAGTAAATACAGGTTCTCGTGAAGGTAAGCCGAGTCTCTTCCGAACTGAGAGTTACTATCTCTTGTTGTACGTTCACTAATATTGACCCAGACAAGTACTAGTAAGCAAGGGTAGCAAGCAGACGAGGTATAGACTCCACAATCACACAACACACTCTCCGTGATTTGGCTTGTATTCAGTGTGCATCTAGTCTTCACGAACTGTAAGCCTTTATGGGCTGGGGCAATTTCTTTATCAAATAGGTACACAAAGACACCAATGAAGAGAACTACAGACAGTGAGGTAAATTTGCGACATAATGACCGTGAAACTGTACGACTAGACTGTAGTTGAATCAACGGAGATGACCGCTTCAGAGGACAAGGACATCGAGACATTGCTGTTAACACGACAGATCTATTACCTAGTATGTCAATACAAGACGTAACACTCACTATAGGATAGTCAGCCTTAGCATGTTTCACTTTAATAGGTTACAATGGCTAAGATGTATATATACCATCTCACGGAGGTTTTAGTGGACTATAGCTCATGCAAAAAAATCTAAATGACACCGAATGGCAATTTTCAATGAAACTGATAGCCCATGCAAAATGCTCAAAAATGACGCAAAATGACGATGTTTGATGGGTTATATATAGACCATGCAAAATGCACAAAAATGACGCAAAATGACGATTTTTGATTGGTTATAGCCAATACAAAACGCTCCAAACTGACGAATTTTGATTGGATATAGAACATGCAAAATGCAATAAATAATGCAAAATGACGATTTTTGCTGGGTTATACACCATGCTAAATGCAAAAAAAAAAATGACGCAAAATGACGATTTTTGATAGGTTATACACCATGCTAAATGCAAAAAAAATGACGCAAAATGACGATTTTTGATGGGTTATAGACCATGCAAAATGCAAAAAAATGACGATTTTTGATTGGTTATAGACCATGCACAAAAATGACCGAAAATGGCGATTTTCAATGGACTATTGCCCATGTAAAATACTCAAAAATGACGCAGCGCAAAATGAAGATTTTTGCTGGGTTATAGACCATGCAAATGCACAAAACCTAGCCAAAATCACGAATTTTGGTGGGTTATAGCCCATGCAAAACGCTGAAAAATGATGCAAAATGGCGATTTTCAATGGACCATAGCCCATGCAAAACACTGAAAAATGGTGCAAAATGACGATTTTTGATGGGTTATAGACCATGCAAAATGCAAAAAAACGAGCAAAAATGACGATTTTTGATTGGTTATAGACCATGCACAGAAATGACCGAAAATGGCGATTTTCAATGGACTATTGCCCATGTGAAATACTCAAAAATGACGCAGCGCAAAATGAAGATTTTTGCTGGGTTATAGACTATGCAAATGCACCAATTCTTGAATTTTGATGGGTTATATATTTAGCCCATGCAAAATGCACAAAAATGATGCAAAATGACGATTTTCAATGGGCTATTGCCCATACAAAACGCTGAAAAATGATGCAAAATGGCGATTTTCAATGGACTATAGCCCATGCAAAACGCTGAAAAATGGTGCAAAATGACGATTTTTGATGGTTTATAGATCATGCAAAATTCAAAAAATGACGCAAAATGCACAATAACGAGACAAAATCACGAATTGTGATGGGTTATAGACCATGCAAAATGCAAAAAAATGACGCAAAATCATGATTTTTGATGGGTTATAGCTCATGCAAAATGCACAAAAACGAGCAAAAATTGACGATTTATGATTGGTTATAGACCATGCACAAAAATGACCGAAAATGGCGATTTTCAATGGACTATTGCCCATGTGAAATACTCAAAAATGAAGATTTTTGCTGGGTTATAGACCATGCAAATGCACAAAATCGAGCCAAAATCACGATTTTTGATGGGTTATAGACCATGCAAAATGCACAAAAATGACGCAAAATGACGATTTTTGATGGGTTATAGACCATGCAAAATGCAAAAAAATGACGATTTTTGATTGGTTATAGACCATGCAAATGCACAAAACCGAGCCAAAATCACGAATTTTGATGGGTTATAGCCCATGCAAAATGCACAAAAATGATGCAAAATGGCGATTTTTGATGGTTTATAGACCATGCAAAATTCAAATGACGCAAAATGCACGTGCCAAAATCACGAATTTTGATGGGTTATAGACCATGCAAAATTGACGCAAAATGACGATTTTTGATGGGTTTTAGCCCATGCAAAATGGCCAAAAATGACGACTTTCAATGGACTACAGCCCATGCAAAATGCTTAAAACTGCTGCAAAGCGACGGGTTTTGATGGGTTATAGCCCATGCAAAATGGAAAAAAGGACGATTTTGAGTGGACTATAGCTCACATTCTAAATACTCAAAAACAGCGCAAAATCGCCGTTTTCAATGGACTATAAGCCATGCAAAACGCTCAAAAATAGATTGACTGCACCCCTTAAGTGTTTCATTTTTCGCTGTTTTATTTTTTATTCACAATTACGTCGTTATATTATTGTTACAAATGTTTAAAGAATCTTTCTCGTAGAAATCGAGGACTGTCATCATGTTCTGTGGTTTTCTCTATTGATCTCTTCTTCTTACAGTTGTTTCTACAATTTTGAACGCCTGCCACACATGAACCACACTCATCCCAGCTACCACATACACCTTGGCATTGACTGAACAGGCCATTGCAGCGAACATCACAGATTCTTGATCCTGCGACCGTTCTGTATGTTATCAATCCAAGAATATATGCACAGAGTAATAGTAGATGTGTACTTCTCATTGTTGATCTGGAAGGGAAAACATGGCCGTTAGTTTTTTCAGTTTAAATTCGCCATGTTCTAAACGTCGGGGGGCTGGGTCTCAGTTGGAACTGCAAAGTATGCATGGATTAAGCGACGCGGTCGCCATATTGCTTTTTAAGGTGGCGATTAGCATGCAGCTGGGACCACGATTATAAACTGCAATCTTGCTCTATACGGCTTGCAAACTTCGTATGAGCCTATAAGAGTTAAGTTGCACCATTAAAAGAATAATATCTACAATTGTTTATAAAAATTACAAGCTATAAAGCGTCCTATATAAAACTAGACAAGAGAATAATAATGATTTTAAGATTACAATATCTTATTACCATGTCCCATATAAAAGACAAAACAAAAATGATTCTTATATGATTTAAAATTGTACTAGTTGGAAAATGAATGCTCAAATAGTAAGGGCGGTGTGGAAGTCTGTTGTGGGAGGACTCTCGGCCGAGGCCGAAGGATGATGATGATGATGATGATGAGTATAATGGACTACAGCCTAAGCAAAATGCAAAATGCTCAAATATCAATGACCTATAACACATGCAAAATGCCCAAACATGGCTCAAAATGAAGACCTTCAATGACATTTAGCCTATGCAAAATGCTCAAATATAATGGGCTATATATAGCAAAATTCCGAAAAAAAATCCAAAAAATGATCCAAAAAGCCGTTTTGTCATTGAAGTTTAGTAAATAAGTGAAGAAACCATCGAAAACACATAAGACACTATGCACATTGATTGTGTTAAACACCTGAATATGTTTCCGTTGGCTTCAATTAATACAAGGATATAATCTACTGAGAAACAAATACGTCTCTGATTAAAAGCCTTGATATTTGAATAGTTTCCGTGAGTTTATTGTTTTCTGTTTACTAGGTGTCGTTTTTGATCTTATTTCATGTCACTACTGTTGTAAATCTATCGTGATAAAATCATGAAACGAATAGAACTGCACTTAGTTAACCTTAATCATAGAGTTCTATGTTTTGTGTTTACAAGTCTCTCTTTTCTTATCTTTTGTCTTTTGTTCCTGTCATCTATTCTCTTTTCTCCACTACTTTCCTCTTTTCTTCCCTTTCCTTCTCTTGTCTTGTCTTGTCTCCTTCTCTTCTCTTCTCTTCTCTTCTCTTCTCTTCTCTTCTCTCCTCTCCTCTCCTCTCCTCTCCTCTTCTCTTCTCTTCTCTTCTCTTCTCTTCTCTTCTCTTCTCTTCTCTTCTCTTCTCTTCTCTTCTCTTCTCTTCTCTTCTCTTCTCTTCTCTTCTCTTCTCTTCTCTTCTCTTCTCTTCTCTTCTCTTCTCTTCTCTTCTCTTCTCTTCTCTTCTCTTCTCTTCTCTTCTCTTCTCTTCTCTTCTCTTCTCTTCTCTTCTCTTCTCTTCTCTTCTCTTCTCTTCTCTTCTCTTCTCTTCTCTTCTCTTCTCTTCTCTTTTCTTCTCTTGTCTCCTTATCTTTTCTTCTCTTCTTCTCTTCTGTCCTCATTCAATTTGAAATTGTATTTCCTCTCTCAATTGACATTAGCTAATCTATTTATTTGTTATTATCAATTTCTGTTATCAGTCAACACGTGAAAACAGCTATCTACGGACGGATATTACAATTCACAAAAAACAGAATTATCCAAGATTAAAAAGTGTTCATGTTTCCGATCTATATAGTCGTTAATCTCCATGCTTTAAAACCTTAATGATGATTTGTCGAAACGTTCGTTATTTAAGCACAATTTTACTACAATTAAACACCGAATGTTCTAGTTTAACCATTATATATCATGCATTTTCACTCCAAATGTTTCTAAAACGCAACACACACTCTTTTAACTTTTATCAGAATGTTTTCTTAGCGGAAGCTCACTCTACTTTAACCACTAGTATCTTAGTTTTCTTATTTGCAAGTCATACTAGCATAACAGGTGTCTAAAGTCACTAGTGAAATACTCGTTTGATTTTTTTATTATTTTTTTTAACAGATTTAGTTCACACTGTAGCATACATGGTGAACAAACAATAGGACATGAAGTCCCCTATGAGGTTTATCTGCCAAACCCAACCCCAGTAAGAAAGAATACCTAGCCCCAGAAACCTATAAGAACAACACTAATAATGACTAATTATAATAGTAATTAATAGTTATTAAATATTGAAAAGTATATTTATAATATGTAATTATCAATTAGCACTGGCACGTAGTACAAGCGTTAGTCCAGCGACATTTAGGGCAGATAAGTTTACAAGTTCTAATATTGTCTTGGTCAAAAACATTGATTAACCTTCAAAAGAGGAAGGTCTGCTTTTAAGGTGGCCCGGTAGTATTGACTTTGCAGGATAAACATAATTTTGTAACGCATTATTTTGCATCTAAACTTTGTCCGATTTCTACGAAATTTACACATATAGATCTCAAAACTTTGAAGTTTGAGCTAGTCATATTTTAAGTGCGATTTGTAGAAACTATAAAGAGAAATAATGTTTTTTTAAAAAGCACACGCGTTACTTAAATTGTCAATAAATCAAAACTTAGAAGATGAATTTCTTTCTTTTTTTGAGAGAATATTATTTGGTTATATGGAAACATATTGTAGCAGTTTTATTCAAATATTGACCTTGGAAGTTTTTTTACAAACGTTTTTAAATTTTTGCGCGCAAAATTAATATAAAAATTCAATTGCTCAAATCTCAATAAGAATTAAAACATAGTTACAGATTTACCTGTAGAAAGAAAGACCAATACCTCTTGTAACTTCTAATCACAAAATAGCGACTTTGAATCCAACATTGCTAGCTCTGATTTCTTGAAGAGCTTGTCGACATATTGTTGTTCACTGCGTAGTGAGCATTTCGAAAATATATCTACTCTATTTCTTCAATTGTTGACCTTGAGTTTTCTATATAGCGTAGATACATGCTTAAGAGTCATAACTGTGAAATGTGGTCTTCTGTGCTGTTCTAAAAATGACAAAATTAGCGGCCAACGTACAGCAACCACGTTGCGCGTTCATTATACCTCGTTTGACTTCCAAGGAAAACCCTTCGCGTTATGTTTATTTACATCAACTTAACAACCTCATAATCCGTGAACACCGGTTCTGCACGAGGAATGTCTTTTTATGCAAATACAGAGACAATTCAGGCGTAAACACTGCGTCTTTTTTTCTATTTCTATTCGCAAAAAAGACATTCCTCGTGCAGATCTATATGTGTAAATTTCGTAGAAATCGGACAAAGTTTAGATGCAAAATAATGCGTTACAAAATTATGTTTATCCTGCAAAGTCAATACTACCGGGCCACCTTAAAAGAAGAAAGAGGACTGCCTTACTCATTCAGATATATCTTTTACTCCGACGAAAGGCTAAAGCTCGAAAAGTCAGTAAAGTTAAGTCAACATTTAATACGGTGTTACAAATTTCATTATAGTACCTATCGTTTATATCAAACACCGGCGCATCCTATACTAGTTCACTCGCTAGTTTTTATTTAGATAACGGTCATGTATACTGATAACAAAACATAGTGCTCCTGAGTATACACCATTTCCGAGAAACTTTGTCACCCGTGAAGTGAAAAGCCTACAAGCTTGTAGCGCAGGGGATTATGGGTAACCTATGTATACTTGATTAGAACGCAGGGATTTCATGGCCACATTGCTACACTTGTCAATGTGTTATTGAGAAATGTCCATTTTGACTTATCAAACAACAAGAAAGGCGTTCCTAATGCACATTTAGTTTCTAAACTGATCCATGATCCTTTGCGCCACTAGCTTGTGTGCTTTCCACGGGCGACAAACTTTCTCGGAAAGGGTGTATAATCAGAGTAATATCAAATACACACTTACACACTCTATCAGGTTACTGACGTTGTAAACGTTATCTTATCAAGGTTAACGCAGAGAACTGAAGACTGCACTTCCTTAGACACACCGACGCAGTACAGTTACCACCGCTAGAGTAGATTAAATCAAAGCAATAATATGATAGAAATTACTTGAGGCGAGTCTTTAACTTTCAATTACGCATAATCGTATCTAGACGATTCCTTTCTTTATGCGCTGAACACATGGTTTGGAGTGGTTTGAAATATCAGGGGGAGAGAAAAACACTAAAGTATATTATAAGTAGATTAAATCAAAGCAATAATATGATAGAAATTACTTGAGGTGAGTCTTTAACTTTCAATTACGCATAATCGTATTTAGACGATTCCTTTCTTTATGCGCTGAACACATGGTTTGGAGTGGTTTGAAATATCAGGGGGAGAGAAAAACACTCAACTTGAACTACACCTTTATCATATTAGTGAAATTGATAGTATACAAGTTGTAAATCGTAATATTTCAAGTAACAATAAATATAACTACCTATTTATCTTAATCGCATCAAAGAGTTCGTGATCGTATTCATATCGTAAGCCATTGTACATTTTTACTGTATCTTAATTATTTACGTGAGTTTTTATATCAAATCGTAAGCTCGAATTCATATCGTAAGCCATTGTACAATTTTACTGTATCGTAATTATTTACGTGAGTTTTTATATCAAATCGTAAGCTCGTATTTATATCGTAAGCCATTGTACAATTTTACTGTATCGTAATTCTTTACGTGAGTTTTGATATCATATCGTAAGCTCGTATTTATATCGTAAGCCATTGTACAATTTTACTGTATCGTAATTCTTTACGTGAGTTTTGATATCATATCGTAAGCTCGTATTTATATCGTAAGCCATTGTACAATTTTACTGTATCGTAATTCTTTACGTGAGTTTTGATATCATATCGTTAGCTCGTATTTATATCGTAAGTCATCATCGTATCGAAAGGTATTGCGTTGTGAATGGTATAGTACGATATCATTTTCACTTTATCGTTACGCTGTGTCGTGAGTCTTCATTCTGAGTTGCTTTATATTTGTATATCATATCGTAGGCTAGTATTAATATCGCAAGTCATAATCGTATCAAACGACATCGCGTCGTAAGTGACAATCGTACGATATCATTTTCATTGTATCGTTATGCTATATCGTGAGTCTTCATTCTTGGTTGCTTTATATTTGTATATCATATCGTAAGCTCGTATTCATATCGCAAGTCATAATCGTATCAAACGACATCGCGTCATAAGTGACAATCGCACAATATATTTTTCACTTTATAGAACTCGTATCCCGTACAATCTTTTTCAAGTTATAACTTTAGCTAGTATTTGAATGGAAACTAGCGAGTAAACTAGTATAGGCTGCGTCGGTGTTTGATATAAACGATAGGTACAATTATATTATTATATTACCTATCTAGTATTTGACTCGATCATAAGTCATAATCACAGGTTCTTCAAGAAAAGCAAATAAATAACAATTGAACTGATTGACTATTTGACGCCAAACACCTATCCAAAATAGTTATACTACTTTACGCCAATCATACCATACTATATATGGTCATAACAAACTATCACTAGCGTGGGCTGCGTGGGGGAGTCTTACGTAACAATTTTACAATGATAGTAAAGAGGTTAAAATACATGTACGGTAAAAATAGCGGATCAACGTCACCAAAGTGTACAAACCCATTAACCATCTTATCCGTACAGCTAGTTTCAAACAGGTTGTCAAAAACGATCGAGAATGAAATCTAGATATAATGTATATATATATAAATATATTTTTAACATGAACTATTTGGATGTCTATAAATGTTTTTTTTTATGTTTTATATTTTTATAAACAACACTTGATGTTCAAATAACTATTTCTACGGGATGAAGACAAATTCGTCTGATTTTGTTCAATTTACATCAATAATTTACGGATGATGTGAAAAGAGCCAAAATCTTATCAATAACCTCTATGATATTCTTGACGCCAATAACGATAGTAAGCACCTAGGTTATTTGTGTTTAGATGTATGCCTATTATATCTCAACAATAACCTCCATGTTCTTGACGCCAATAACGATAGTAATCACCTAGGATATTCGTGTTTAGATGTATGCCTATTATATCTCAACAATAACCTCCATGTTCTTGACGCCAATAACGATAGTAATCACCTAGGTTATTCGTGTTTAGATGTATACCTATATCTCAACAATAACCTCCACGTTTTAGACGAAAACATTCTCCCAAGCACTTCGATTATTCATGATTTGACAATTAATTCCTTTTCGTCCTAGAATATAATGGGCGATCATTCACGTCAACTTTATTGAAAAAGCTGTAATGCTTGCATTGTTGGATTTAGTTCTGAAGATAGTCTTGAGAACCACCTGTTGTCCATAATTAAAATGAGAGCGTCCCTAACTAACGAAGTTAAACGCCGTTATGAAAATACTTCAATAATGAACTTAAAATAAACGAAAATCAAAAAATATACGCTAAAAAACACGAGAAATGATTTTGTGTTATCCAGTCGTAGTCTCTTCCTGGGGAATTACAATAACCTCTTTAAAATTTTCTAATAGACAGAGTAAAATTATAGAACAAAAGAATCAAAAATTGAACTTAAAATCCAAAACTACGCTAAAAATCTGCACGAAACTTCATGAAAACGTCACTAAAATGATTTTTTTGTGAATCCGTCGTGGTCTCTTCCTGGGAAATTACAATTACTTCTTTAAATTTGTTTAATAGACATAGTAAGATTATAGAACAAAGGAATCAAAAATTGAACTTGAAACTGTTATAGCCAAAATAACATTCAACACAACTGATTTATATGAAAACTGAATATGTAAAATGTTTTTAGCATATGAATCTGTGTAATTTTAGCCAATAGCTTAAGAATCATTGATACGTCAAAATATCAACGTTATAATACGTTTTAATTGCAAAGAGATAAAACGGGACACAGGAACAAAGGATCGAAACAAGGTATTAATGTCAAAACAGCTTTACAAGAATACAGAAGATTATGAAAAGAAACGAAAAGGATACCCTAAGAAGCCATTGAAGGTTTAGCGGCGGTTGTTTGCAAGTATATATAAAAAGCTAAAACGGTATTCTGGATACTGTTAAACCGTTATATAAATAAATAAAGAGTTGAAAAGAAAGAACCGATGAAAGTTGCGATGAAAGCTATTGTATAGACTATCGTTAATCTTGCAAGTTTCGCTAAAGAACTTAGGCTATAAGGCTTTTTGTAAATACGTAACATTTATGAAAGAAACGCGAAAGAATAGTGACAAAAATAAGGAACAAAAACCAGAGTAATTTATGATATTGAGAACAATGATAAAGCATCCTAAAAATGGAAGTTTATGTCTTAAAAAGGGATAGAATGTTCTTTTTTGGAAATTACACAAAAGATGGAATAGAAATGAAGGAAAAAAGAAGGAAAAAAGAACATAATTATTGTAATCTATTTTTCCAACGGTGAATTGTGAGTTTATCAACAACAATTTAGTATAATGATGAATTTAACAGTTTTAAACATAAACAGGAAAAATGTAACTAAATGATCAAGAATCGAGAGAAAAAGAGGACAAAACTGACAATTACATCTTGGTGAAAATATTCCGAGATCAAGGCAGTTTAAGCATTATAGCCAAAACTTTTACAAAAGAAATGCTTATGACTTTTTCTTTTCACTATTACTATGTGTAGATAAAAAGAAAGTTAATTATTATTTATAATATCATACAATATTGCGACTCTAAAAGCTTTCTATGAAATTCCTATTTTTCAGAATTTAGGGAACTAAATTCTGGATATAAATTCTGAGAAACATTTCTACAATCCGAAACTATTTGATCAGTTAAAACATAATAATGAAACTGCTAGTCGAACGGGTTTAACATGATACAGATGTATGAAATCTAAAACACAAGTAAAGATTACCTCTAAAAAATCTTCTTTCAGACCGGATCCCGTTTGAACTAGTTGCTCTTGAGTGGCGCGAGTCATATAGTGGCGAGTGGTAGATATCACGGCCTATTTATCACAATGGTTGATGGGCAATAATTGCTGGCTTTTGATCATGATTTGCCACAGGTCAATAATTACTTTGTACCGGATAGAATAGATGAAATAAACCTCTTGATGCCAGTATCAGCTGGCTTAGATCACTCGAAACCTGCGGCCTACTCGAAAGACGCATGGCATCATTATGGCTTCGTTCAAAAAGTTGGCGTCGCGATTTTTTTCTCCCGTGATTAAGAAGTGACGATTTTAATTTTTTTTCACCTGTGATTTAGAAGGTGGAGATTTTTTTTTTCCCTGTGATTTTGAGGTGGCAACTTTTTTTTTCCCTGTGATTTAGAAGTGGCGATTTTAATTTTATTTTCTGTGATTAAGAGTAACGTATTTATTTATTTTTAATCAGGATTTAGATGAGGCGACTTTCTTTCTGTAATTTAGAAGTCGCTGTTTTTGGGCTATCTAAAAATAAGCGAATTTACTAATCATGTACGATTTTATACAAGATTTTCCGCGATTTTCATTTTCTTGGGCCACACAATACGAGATTTTTGTAGCGTTTTGAGGCGTTCTTTCTGTGATAATTCAACGTATATTTTTTGCTATTTTAAGCGCGGTTTTTTTCTGGAATGTAAGAAAAAGAATTTGCAGCTCGATACATAACTTTCAATTGGGATTTAGCTATAGATTTAGCGGCGATTTTGGAATTAATATAAGTTGTAATGTTTTACTTAAGGATTTATCATTCTTTGTGTATTGTCTTTTTTAAAAAGAAACACCAAAGAAATACATTTTTTTGTGATAAAATTCACATTTAAAAACTTTGAAAAAATGATCCGGGCGGATGCATTGAACTCTGAAGCGTTCTTTGAAAGAAACCCAAATAATCTATACTACTCCAATATGGAAATTGGAAACACGACTCACATTTCATTAAATTACTGTCAGGCTGAAAGCTTTTTAAAGTGACATTTGGGAAACTCACTCTGTTTTAATCATCTTTGATTTAAATTTAAATCTCAAATCGTTCAATAACGATAATTATAACAATGTTTTTAGGCGCGCAGTGACGTGCAGTGTTCTAATAATATATCCCGACATGAACGCCTTCTAAATTAGTTCACAATACTTCAAAAAGAACGAAATGAAACTAGTTGTTTGGGATGGTAAGGCATGACAGTTAGAAATTGACAGTAAAACAGATCAACAGCTCATCTGATTGTCGATCTTAAAAGCCTTTTTGTTGAGAAAAGATTGAAGATTATAACGAGATGATGTCTTTTATAAAATGATAAAAAGTAACAAGTTTCTAGTACTAGGATTAAAACTAGAGCACGGATACATTGGAAGAGTGATATTTAATGTTATATGACGTCATGCAATAAGTCTCCGCGTAATCTAAGCTATTTCAACAACGTGTACCAAAGTCGTATATACTATATCTTTGATTGGTATTTTTTCCTTCGCATTCCTTTTCTTTATTTTGCTTTCATTCTTTATCTGTATGTTTGTTAATACGCTATATTATTTAATATATTGTTTAATGTTTTGTGTGTGGATTCTTTACTATTTTAATATTCTTTATTGTTACTTTTACTATACTTTCCTGTCATTTACAGATATATGAGAAAAATGTCATATGCCCTTGGCGGGAATTGAACCCTACGGTTTCGGCTTTCTAGTCCGATGTGATTTGTTCATACTATCCCCTTTTCTTTCATTCTTTATTCCTTTCTTTTCTGTTTCTTTCTCAGTTGTCTTTTTCCTTCCTTTTCTTCTTACCCTTCTCTCTATCCCTCCCTTTTTTACCCTCGTTCAATCGTTTGTTTCTTTATATGTTTCTTCGTTGATAACGTTGCCATAACGCAAGCCGTACATAAATCCCCAAGTTATAGTAACCACCCACATGTAAAATCAGCGTCGCCGTGTATATTGCCAAACAGCCCTCACTCCCCCACTATAGCGTCGCGTCGCAGTTCAAATCAATTAGGTATCTTTTAACACTAATTCACATGCTATAACCTAGCCAACGGACTCTAACTATTACTTGTGTTACCGTTTGTTTTTAATTGAGTAATTAAAGTGATGATGTCTTGCTGTGGGGCTATTACGACTACAAACTACGATAGAAAACTACGATAGAGAGGTTCAAAAACAATGCAAGCCATGTACAGGTGGTTGGTTTGATTTGTAATTCCGAAGTTTTTACGAACAATTAAAGATTATTGTAGGGCTTTACGAGTGAACAAACCATTAACGAGCAATTGACGAGCAAAAACGAAGCATTTACGAACAATTTTAATTAAAACGTTTAAACTCATAGTATCGGTCTAGGGCTTTACGAGTGAGCAAATCCTTAACGAGCAATGACGAGCAAAACCGAAGCATTTACGAACAATTTTAATTAAAACGTTTAATAAACGGGCACAACCGAAGCATTTACGAACAATTAACGATTAAACTCACAGTATCGGTCTAGGGCTATCCTTGACAAGCAATAAACGAGCACAACCGAAGCATTAACGAACAATTCAATTTACGATTAAGCTCGCAGTATCGGTGTAGGGCTTTACAAGTAAACATATCCTTAACGAGCAATTAACGAGTACAACCGAAGCAGTAACGGTTCACTTTCGAAATAGTGTCTACTATGTAAAAAAAGGATTTAACAAAAGCTTATGTCGTCATTTTCTCACCGAATAGTCCCCTTCACAGTTTCCTGCGCCATCTTAAAATCTAGCCGGGCCTTTGCATCGAAGCGAGACTAACGTTGAGCTTGCAATGATAGATACCTTTTAACACCTTGCCGGACAATTATTCACGTGTCTCTAACATTGCAAGCTCAACGTTCGTCTCGTTTCGATGCAAAGGCCCGGCTCTCTTTCAAGATGGCGAAGGGAACTGTGAAGGGGACTATTTCTCGATCAGATGCTCGTCTTCTACGTGTGTTGGGATTCCTGTTGTAAACATGGCGGCTTCCGTAAAATGATAAAACATGCGATGATAGATCTTTAAAAATTCGTCGGAGTAAAAGAGATAGACCATAGTCGGAGCAAATTAAGTTAATTTTTTACCTATGTTAAAACCTATTACTTAATTCATTTGCATTAGATTCGGCACATGTGAGATGCAACGTTCGAACCGTGCCTATAAGTAGCACCATCAGATGTAATAAGTTTGCCTTTTTGTTCAAAATGAATGCGTTTTGTTCTAATGGCATTGCTCATTTATCACAATAGTATAGAGTATAGCCACTGATAAAGTTGTAAGAAACCCTTTTTTCGTTTCATATTTATACTTGGTAACTCTCTTAGTTTCTCTATTTTACTCCGACAAAGGGCTAAAGCTAGAAACGTCTGAAAGCTATTTCTTTACGATGTTACAAATTCCATTCTATTGCCTACTGATAAAGTAGCTCACTTGAAAGGTGATGCAAAACACAATCACTATGAGCCGGGAGCTTGTATGCTACATTATATCTATTTGAAAACCTGTATTAATTTTTGCTCGAGTAGGTTTTCACCGACATAAAGAACAAAAAAATAACTTGCATGCTGGTTACTGAAAAAACTTTCCAATCTGAACTCACACACCACAATCAGTCTAAAATCCCCCCTTCTATCCCCCCTCCCCCTCTCCCACAAACAACAAATAGCTCGTCCCTGATACGTTTTTGTAAATTAAGTATATTATTCAAACACGTGTTTTTGTCAAGCATTTTTGAAATGAGCCTCGTGCTCGGGAGATTGGGCGACCACTCCCTATGTTATTGACGTAAAATAAATTATCTTATCTTGTAAGCTATCTAGATTTTCACAAATTAAAATAAATAGGAACGCTTTGGGTCAAATGAACATGTATATTGAATAGCAATTCTGATAAGGTTCAAGCTAACTTAATTAACACTCGAAATAAACCAAGTTCAATGCATACAAAGTGTTTGTATACACCCATTTCAAAAATAGTTGTCGCAGCCACACTCTGAAGCCTGCAAAGGATGTCGGTAATATGAACTAAAATATGTGATTTATTACGCGCTTTTTAAGAAATATTTGTTTCAGGATCTATACCACTACAACAATTTGTTATGTTCATATATCACAAACACTTACAATCAAAATTTGTTGTGAATAAATCGATAACAAGAGTAGAAATACCAAAATCCTTTGCAGACTTCAGAGTGTGGACTGTGGCTTTGTTTGTGACAACGATTTTTGAAATCGTGTAATCGTGTAATTACGTAAGTTATGAACGACATGTCTTCAAACACGTTTCTTAAAAGCTCTGGAAATTTCACCGAATATTTTTGAAAAAGAACATTCTTATAAGACTCGAGGCGAAATAGATTTGCTATTAAAACATATAAAATATAGAAAAGTACAATATTCAAGTACTAGTGAAAGTGTATCTTTAGTAGTAAAAGTAATCTTTATAATTTTATTCAAGTACTAGCATTTGTACGATGTCCAAAATATCATGAGTCATCTCTCATTGTCTAAAAGTAATTTACTGTGAAGTAGATTTGGACATATTTCACAGTCCGTAATTCAAAGACCAAACCAGTACATATAAAATACCTTTTTACTCCGACGAAGGGCTAAAGCTCGAAACGTCAGTAAAGTTAAGTTACCATTTTTTACGGTGTTACAAATTTAATTATATTACCTATCGTTTATATCAAACACCGACGCACCCTATACTAGTTTACTCGCTAGCTTCCATTCATATAAAGGGCCCATAAATCGAATAAACATCTACAATAAATGGCAATCTTGGCAAAAAGGATAACAAGAAAACGAACAGTGGCTAAAAGCGTGTGTTACAGAATATCTACTTAGTGTAAATCGGTTACAGCATCCATAACCCATTATTAACTTAAATACACGGATTTGTTGTTGAAAAGGCTTTAGGCCAAATTAATACGCACTTTAAATACCACACAATCAATAAAGATAATGTTGTTGTTGTTGTAAAAATACCTTAGAGAAGTATTCATAGTACAACAAAAGGCCTACCTTTTTTTTTAGAAAACCGACATTCAGACTTTCTTGATTAATTTGAGTAGAACGTTTAAATCGAAGTAAATGTTTGTCAATATCTGGATTCTAATTAACTATACGGCGTAGTTTTATTCATATGTCTGAAAAAATTGTCAGGCAATTTATAACACGGCGTATCTACGGCACGCTACGGCATAGCTACGAACGATTTTGTAGAGATTCAGTGACTAGACAACCCTGTATAATGTAATGTGAACTTAGCGCATTTGCACATAGGCATTACAGCTGATTATATTAACAAAAAATATGACTTTGTATTTTCACTGTGTAGAATTACGAGGGGAGCGTAAGGATTTGCGGTGATGCGGTTTCGCATTATTTTTGGTGCGGTTTTGCGGGTTTTTTCTTTTGTTTTTTTCTTTGTCATTTTCGGGCTCGGCGAAAGGTGAGAAACCTTTTTCTACGGTGAAAAATAATCATTCAGATCATTTCACTTCCGTTTGTTTTGTTTTCGTCAAGTTTTATTTATTTATTGCGGTTTTTGTCTATTTTTTGTGCGCTTTCCAATCCCCCTTACGAACCCCTCAATTACGAGGAGTTATTAATTAGTGTGTATTGATTAGTATGAGACAGTCACTTGGGGTAGTCAAGGGCGGGGTTTGTTAGGTCCTGAGTGCGTCTTAAAATGTTCCTCACATTGTAGCTAGTGAATGTAGTGTGTGCAATCTTGATACAGTTACTGTAAGATGTTTCTTAAAAGGTGTTGGTATACACGTTGTTCAAGTTTAGCTTTGTCATTGAAGTGTAATCCTTAAATGGGGATAAACTCAATTAAAGAATATAGACACGCAAAAAGTGAAGAGTACTTAAAAGATTCAGAGTTTAGCCAGTGTGATAATGAATGTTTTCTAAAGCCGATAACAATTGTGTCATGTAATTGATACTCGGCTCGGCGAGGACTCCTACCTTCATGACGTAAACATGGTAACTATGAATTTAGAGTTTTGGTACAAAGTTTTGACCACTAAAGAAATGAATGCAATTGTTACTGATCAAACGTTCTAAATGTATCATACTAATGAAAGATTGACATGCAGAACTGGGCAATTCGTACTGATCAAACGTCCTAAATGTAACACACTAACGAAAGAATGACAGAACTGGGCAATTCCTACTGATCAAACGTTCTAAATGTAACATACTAATGAAAGAATGACAGAACTGACTTTGAACACTCACTATGAGGGATGGACCATTAGATATTTGAGGGGGGTGGGGTTGGGCAATTAAATAGAATATACCGCACCAAAAGCCCAACCTGTCTCAAATATCTAATGGTCTAGTGGCAAAATTCATGGTAATCAATCATTCTACATATAGCAATCAAAACTGGATGAATTTCACCTTGATCTAACGTTTCAAAAATAGACAACAAAGAAACGACACGAAATGTATTTTGATCGAACGTTCCAACAAAACATTAAAAATCGAATTAAAAAGTACATTTCATTTTTACATGGATCATTCGTTCCAAGCAAATAAATCAAGGGAATAGATCGTATTGGTCAATCGTACGGTCTACACAATACTATGTTGGAAGGATGATCGATTTTGGTTTGATCAAACGTTCTATATACAGAATATGCGGAAGGATGATTGATGATGATTGATTTCATTTTGATCAAACGTTCTAAATACAGAGTATGCGGAAGGATGATTGATTTAATTTTGATTAAACGTTCTATATACAGAATATTCAGTAGGATGATCGATTTCCTTTTGATCAAACGTTCTATATACAGAGTATACGGAAGGATGCATATGGTTGATTTATTTTGATCAAACGTTCTATATACAGATTATTTAGAAGGATGATCGATTTCATTTTGATAAAGTGTTCGATATACCAAGGTGAAATTGATGCAGACGCGGCGGATGGCTGGAAATGGTTTTAATTTGGTAAATATAAAAAGTGAAACTCTAATTAACATTGATCTTACAAACACAGACGCAAAGGAAATAGTCATTACTGGTGAAGCAATATATCCATTCACATCACCTGGAGCGATATTATTTCAGTTTTGCCGGAAACAGTTGAGCGAAAGTTTTAACGATTGGGTTGCACAAGTCTTTGTCGTCAACTAAAAGACCGGCGTTGATGAGTTGCAATGACAAATAGTAATAATATGTGAATCGTGCGAAATCATACTTAGGGAAATGTCACTCGGATTTAGCTACGATTAAGGCTGAGGTTGTAGAAGGTCGTGAAACGAAGTTATAAATGAGAGGTTTTAGTTTAAAGTTTCGCGTCACGTTGCAAATTAGTTGTTTTCTTTCTTTCTTTCTTTCTTTCTTTCTTTCTTTCTTTCTTTCTTTCTTTCTTTCTTTCTTTCTTTCTTTCTTCCTCTCTCTATTTCTTTCTTTCTTTCTCTCTTTCTTTCTTTCTTTCTCTCTTTCTTTCTTTCTTTCTTTCTAGCCACGCGGCTTTTAATCACGAGGTGTTAGCATACATTAGTATACAAAAATGGAGTTTGGGGTTCCTGGGTTATCTAGGTACCCGCGAGAAACATGGCACCTAGACAAAGAAGGTTCCATTTCTCGCTCGTGCAACACAGGAACCCCACAAATCCACAAGCACGCTTGTTTTGAGTGCTTATATGGTGATAGGAAATATAATGAAATTTGTAACACCGTAACAAAAATGTTGACTTAACTTTACTGACGTTTCGAGCTTTAGCCCTTTGTAGGAGTAAAAAAAAGGCTAGATAACATGATATTATTATTATAATTTTTCTCTGCCTACATATACACACACACACCAATATATGTATAACGTGTCTTCCTGTATACGTGGTTATACTACTATCTAAAGCATCGAACATGACAACTTTTCGCACTGAATTTTCTTTTCATTTCCATTTTGTGAACTTCCTGTTAGTATTATTTACTCAATTTATCGTAAAGTAAACCCATCAAGCAAAAGAGATAACCTTGGGGTTTAATAAAAACAACGATCAAGCACTGACATCCAGGTGATTTCACGCGCGCACTACCGGTTAGTATAAGCCAATCAGAAGCATTTCTGTCGCATCGCCAACAGTTCCAAGATGGCGTCGTTCGAGAGAGTTGATTCCCGTGTTCACCTTAGATAAATACATCCTTAAAATCACTTAACATTAAAAAGTTCTCTGTTAATTGGACAATAAACGTTCACTGCTGCTCTATCAGGGATACAAATGAATAAATACAAAACGCAAATACCTAAAAGTAACCGATTGTTTTTGTGTCGAGGCGCCATTTTGGAACTATTCGTTTTGACAAACAATCCTTTGCGCGCTTCGATGCGAGATCACCTGGTTATGACAGTGGTAGACAGACTCACACGTGCAGACAGCCGCGTGCAACTAAACTACTTGATTATGCATTCGTACATGTGGAATTTAACATATTAGTCAAATATAGCTCTAGAAAAAATAGCTTCAAATAAGTTATTGTTGTAAGGATTTCTGGGAAACGTTCCCCTGCCTCAAAAAAAGAAACAATTGAGTAATCGTTGCTCAATCATCCGTAGTTATACTCACTGTAAAAACGATTGAGATGTGGTTACTCAAAAAACTAATTAAAACGATGCATCCACATTTACTCACTGTAAAAACGACTGAGTAGTGGTTACTCAGATACCTAAGTAAATCGATGAATTCACATTTACTCGTTGCTAGTACGAGTAGTGGTTACTCAAATAACTGAGTAAGTCGATGTATCCAGTAAATCGCACACTTGACACAAATAAGTGAATAACCGTTTCTCAATTTACTCATTTATCTATTTTTCAATTGTATTTATCTTTTAAATCGGGGAAGTGGGAGTAGAATACATTGTTTTCTGAAATATTAAAACAACCGAGTATACAAAAAAGACGCCACTTAAAAAGTTTCTGAAACACTATGAAGAATAAAAAGCATAAATTAATATTTAATTTGAGAATAATGGTTTGCTGTCGAATAGTACATATTTGAAAAAAAACTTCACGTGTTAAAAGATCAATTTTTTTTAAAAGATCAATTTTTTTGATAAACTGTACTATTAAAGAATTATACAGAATAGATAAAATTATAATGGTGTTATTCTAATTTGAAGTATCGCAATTATCACAATTGTTATTATTTGTCCTCATTATTTTGTCCAATAATCATCACGCAATGAAACATTTCTATAGCCTTCGAACAATTAACTAAATAATTATACATACTTGATATAAATATCATGGTGTAAATTTGAAATGTTGTTTGACGTCCTAGGGACTGTTTATATGAAAGCGAGTTGTCCCTGCTAGCAGGGATAACTCTATTGTCTTGAATTCTCCGGGGAACACAAAATAATAGAGTTATCCCGGCTAGAAGCGACAACTCGCCATCATATAAACAGCCCCCTACAATCATCCTTATTTCAACAACTTTTACGCAAGACTAATCCTAACATTTTTAGACCTAGAACAGGTGATTGTAAACACAAAAAGACTTAATAGTTCAATAAAAGAGTAAAGACTGGAAGCAATGAGGTGATACCCACATCAAATTTAGCCGTGTGTTCAAAATAAATATTTATTTTTGGACGCTATGCACTGCTAGAATAGGATTTTTTTCTACTAATAGTGAAAATGGAGGATGGTTTTTACTATATGTAAAAGAATATAGTACTCAGTATAAGTTTATACGGATGATTTTGAATACATAGAAATAAAGGGGAGTGTACATTTGTGTGTAACCCGTCACATTTATTAGCTGACTTTAGCGGTTATTGCAATATTGCACCTACTTAGCGGTCTTTTACCAAAAAATTGCGATTAATATTCAGTATATAAGCCACATAACTATACGTTTGTGGAGGTAAATCAGTAAAGGAGAGTCTTACAGATTTGTTTTTGATGATTTTATTTCCCACGACTATGTGTAACCATTTAGCCTTAATTTCTGATATCAGTAAAATTTGTTGAAAATAATGTGTTAAAACTGGTTTATCAGTTGTCAAATTTCGATGGAACATGAACTTTACTTTATCTTCGACAACTCAGTGCAAATTTGATGCTGATCGACCTTGATGATCAGGAACAGTGTAAATTTTTTTTTTTTTATTTACAGATTCGACACGTCAAAAAATGAATTCAATTTTTGTCAACATTTCGTATTTCGTATATTTACTCTAGTTACAAAGCCTTGATTTCTATAATACTTCAGGATGTATTTGTCGTTTACTTGTTTGACATATTTCTACTGATAAAAGTTAGGCTAGCTCTTAAAGTAATTGTATAATTATAGAAGAAACTTTGTTGAGTTATTTTCGACAAGCGAATACTCATTTGCATATATTGTAGCTTGGTGCAAAAAATATTTTTTGTTATTACAGAGAGATCATGCGATGTGTTAATTTGAGAATTATTTTACATGTATTTCATGTTTAGAATGAATTTCGCATCAATATCTATCATTTTATTACAAAAAAGTACACATTTCAAATTGTCGGGAAAATCGTTCTTGTGACGCTATTGGGTATCACCTCATTGCTTCCAGTCAAAGCCTCCACATGATTTATAATCGATTGTTTAGAAAATAATACAAGGCATGAAAAAAAAACGGGAAAGAAAGAAGAAATCCACTTTAAAATGCTCAAAAGAAATGTCGTTGATCATTGATTAGAAGAAATTGAAACAAAAATTTTGGATTTTTTTTTTTTAAGAAATAAGGAATTAAATGAAAATCTTTGAAAAAAAAACGAGGAAAAGTAGACAAAAACTTGAATGTATTTTTTTTACAGAAAATAAATTAGTTGATTTGGAATAACTAGACCGTATTCATATTCTTTAAAGAAAAACAAATAAATTCGGTTTTTTTAATAAATCGTCTTCATTCGCTTGCCTCAATATTCAGATTATTACCAATGCAAGTACAGCTCTTGGGAGACTGTTCTTTGTTTAGCACACTATTTTTAAATACACGAAACAAAATTCACCATCGACAAAGAAACTTCTTCTCAAAAAGTTTGTATTGGGACCAGCGAGCAAGTAAGATATCCTAAAGATATAACATCTAAATGGAAACTGGCATAAAAATTTGTAAAACAAAATGAGAAAAAGGTTTGAATAAATATTGAGTAATTAATCAAAGAAAGAACTGAGGAGAAACAAAAGAGTAGAAGAAACATAAATGTGCTCCCACTCCTATTTATATAATACAGCCTACATTTGAGTAATCGTTTCTTAATGCATAAATGATTTCAAAACCTTTAACACCTTTAATAATGCTTTGAGAAATCGGGCGAGAAATATCAAATAGACTACAAAGTAATAGAGTTACGTAATGGAAAATCTTTCGTATGCTTATGTTTCAATATTTTCTCTCAAATATGCTATCTATTTATTTATTTTATTCATTCGTTTATATTACCTTTGTAAAACTGTGGAGAGAATTGAACGAAATTAAAGTGAAAAATAAGTTTTTTCCCTTAACGGCCAAAACATCTAACATTCGTGAGGCAAGCGAATAACGTTTTTTAAATTGTTTTTTAATTAAAATTGTTAAGTTTTTTTTTTCATTTTATTCATTTGTTTATATATTACCTTTGTAAAATCATGGAGAGAATTGTAAGAAATAATAGAAAAGAATAAAGTATTTTTTTCTTGAAACGTCACGGTTAATATCTACAACATTCTACTTATAACTGGTAAAAAAAATCATTTTATTTGCCAGGTTTATATATTACCTTGATATAATTGGGGAGAGAATTGTACGAAATAAAAGAAAGAAAGAAAGATTTTTGTCCTTGAATTGAAACGTCGCGGTCCAATTCTACGGCATTCTCGAGACAAACAACTTGTCTTGTCTTGTCTCTTGTTTCTCTTGTCTTAAATCCACAATGGAAAACAACCTTTATAATTTCATTAACTTTTCTCCTGTTTTAACTATCTTCCTGTTATAAGTTATAACAGTAAAAATATCATTTCATCGTTTTTTAATATTGTGTTAAAATTATAATTCTAATTTCAGTCAGTTTTGATTTATAATTATACAATGTGTAGGAGCTACGAGAATGTTGATTTTTTTTTTGTCCCCAAACAACTGAGTTTACAAACTATTAACCTTCAAAACTTCCAGCTGTTCTTTTAAAAACAAGATAGATCGTAAAAGACATTTCGCTGACCTTGATATACAATTGATAATTTGTATGCAGGCTTAAAGACTACTTCTCAAAATATCTCCCTAACTCACGCATACAAGCCCCAATTTTTTTTCCTTTGAAAAATCGATTTTTTTTTTTTTCTAAATTGGCCGGGTTTTTTTTTTTTTTTTTTCTAAATTGGGCAATTTTGATTGAGGAACGCCAACTAGATTGAGACAGCCGGGACTTGGCGTCTGTAATATAGAATAGTTTTAAGCTTCGAAATAATTCTCCTAAGAGTCTACGTGGTCCCTAAATTTACGCCTCACTACAAAAATGTCGTCATAGATAACATAGAAAATACGAAAAATAAATAAACAAAAAATTTAACAAATAGGAGCAACATTTTTTTAACTCATTTTTTTTTAAAGGCCTGACATTTTTGAGCTTTGTTTAGTGCTGGTGGATACTGAATAGTTACTATGTACGTTTCCCTTCCATTCGATCAAAACCTGTGGGAACAAAACTTTGAGTTGTGTCCCAAAACATTCTACGTGATATCGAAGTACAAAAGACAAAGAATATTATTCCCAAAAGATTTGTATTGGGCGGAAACGTACATAGCAACGAGTTAGTCGAGTAGGTATATATAGGAGGATTTTGAATGAAAGTAAAAAACAAATCCCTAATTAATTCCTATTCATTCTTTCCTTTCTTTTTTTCTATTTCTATTTTTTTAGTAGTACAATATAGGAGGATTTTGAATGAAAGTAAAAAAAAATTCCTAATTAATTCCTATTTTTCTTTCATTCTTTCCTTTCTTTTTTTTCCATTCTATTTTTTATCTATGTATGATAATATTATTACTTTGACTTACTTGCTTCTGGAAAGTACTTCTATGTGTTTCGAGGAAGAATCGCGCTCATATGATTCAGAAAACTTTGATCACTATTGATATACGTGACCACGTGATCAATGACGGGGGACGGGGGACGGGTAGGAGGAGTAAATAAAATGAAAAGTTTATTTTTAACAAATAAGGTATTGAAAAAAATTGGCATTTTATTTGTGTAAGAGACGAGAAAAGGAAGGATATAGTATAAAGACACTTTGAATGGCAATATGATAGTTGGCTAACTCGAGAACTTCCCAGTTGATTTATCCCTTAGGCACTAGAGCTACTTTATAAAAACTCTATGTTCTTAGCTTATCAACTATTTCACGTTTTCTATTAACTTCCTTCTATTATATTTGTAAAATAATGTGTGCAAATAAAGGATTGTTGATGTTGTTGTGAACATGAAGATACTACATTCCGTGTACTTTGCGTATAATATAAATGTTCCATGTAGATTTCGGGCCGTTTTTAGTTTAAAAATAGTATTGTTTGTCTATATGTAGTTACTTCCTGTTCAGCTCTTAATTTAAAGTTTCTTAATTTAATTATCAGTCTGGCCAGTATATTGGCTTGCCCGATTATCACTAATTTACTTCTTTGTGACAAAATCAACAACACCTTTTGTGAATTATTCTTATAAATCAATCTTGTAATACTATACAAATAAAAGTACTTGTAAAAAAAGTGTGTTATTAACTTAAAGTTAATGTTTCTTCTACGTGTTGATATATATATATATATATTTATTTATTTATTTCACAATTCGCAAAGGCGGATAAATTTACAATAGGACATTCTGTCCCCTACTAGGTAAATATACATCTATATAGATATCAGCAATTGATCGGCTACCTAACTTGGGCTAACCAAAATGGTTATTATAGGTAGCATGTACCTATAATAACCTTATGTGAACATTTGTTTTTACATTTAAATTAAACAAATGTATATTACGATTATGGTTATCGGATGATGACCGAAATATCACTATACTAGTAAAATGTTTAAAAGATGGCTTCTCGTTTTCACATTCTTAATTAAATTATACTAAATATACTAAATAAATAGTTTCGACCAAAGATTGCATCGAAATGAAACAAATTGGATCCAACATTTTTTTCATTTAGTCGAAATTTTGATTTGATATACGAAAAAAAAACACAATAAAACAGAACAGAGAAATCTACCAATAATCGATATAATGTCAGTTGAGCTCCATGTAATTTCAATTTAATGGATAATTGAAATATAAAAAATAGTAAGAATACAAATTAAAAAAATTAAAAACTATCAAGAAACGTCTTGAAGTGAGATCCATATTTCATATATACTTATATGTTTTTCATTTGATTTACTAGCTTGACACCACGTATTTCGTAGGGGTATATTATATCCGGCTTAAATAACACCGTCGATTGAATGTAAATATGTTTTTAATATGCAGATCAGCTGCATAATGACTGTCTTTTGTTTCTAATTCATTAAAATATCATTTTCATACAAAACAGTTCTTTCAAAACCATACATTTTCTTATATTAGGGGCATAAACACACCTTAAATACCACCTATGAATGAATGTAAATGTAAGTTTAATAAACAGTTCTTTTTAGACCATAAATCTTCTTATATTAGGGGTATAAACGCACCTTAAATACCACCAATAAAGGACTGTAAATGTAAGTTTAATAAACAGTTCTTTTTAGACTATAAATCTTCTTATATTAGGGGTATAAACGCACCTTAAATACCACCTATAAAGGACTGTAAATGTAAGTTTAATAAACAGTTCTTTTTAGACCATAAATCTTCTTATATACTAGGAGTACTGCATGAAGCACACGCCTTAAATACCCCCTATAAATGACTGTAAATGTGAGTTGAATAAACAGTTCTTTTTAGATCATATATTTTCTTATATTAAGGGTATAAATACCACCAATAAATGACTGCAAATCTAAGTTTTTTATAGACCATAAAGTTACTTATATTAGGGGTATAAACACATCTTAAATACCACCTATAAAAGGCTCTAAATGTAAGTTTAATAAACAGTTCTTTCAAAACCATACATTTTCTTATATTAGAAGTATAAGCAAGCCTCCAATACCACCTATAAATAACTGTAAATCTAAGTTTAATTTACAATTTTTTTTTGAGACTATATATATATTCCTATACGACTATACGAACCATGCAGCAATAAAGGAGTGCAAATGTTTATTGATGGACTGATGAGGTGTGTAGTAATTTCCTACTTACTGATTGACCATTAGACA
Organism: Metridium senile; assembly: GCA_949775045.1. Lineage (NCBI taxonomy): Eukaryota > Metazoa > Cnidaria > Anthozoa > Actiniaria > Metridiidae > Metridium > Metridium senile. The sequence goes on from OX459098.1 coordinate 11,345,350, forward strand.
TTTGCCACACAGGCTGTCAATCTACGGCAGTAATTTCACTATTCTTTCAAGGAATATCCGACAGAGTGACGTATGACTAAGCATAGTCTAACAAGTTCTTAGTTTAGTTAGTACAAAGACAAATTATTATCCGTTTTAATTGCGATGTGCGTTTACGATGCAGGAAGTGCGGATCACTCTGTGTCAGTTTTGATCACCTGTGACTTCATGATTTCATGTGAATTTGGAAGATGACTTCAGTTGTCAATTCGCAAAATTTAACTGATTTAACATAGTATAAATGAGCTAGTTTTCTTTAGGCTTTTTATCAAACCCAAAAATATAGAATATCTAAGTTATTTGGAGTATAATAGAGAAGATTCAATTAACTTATGAATAGATCTAGAATGAACAAAGAGAGTTAGTATTTATTGAGTGTATAACGCTGAGATAAACACCATCAAACAACAGAATCAAGGAGGTAGAACGTGTTTTGAATTAATGTAGCGTTTTTATCAACCAAATGAATAGAGTACGTAGTTTGTTATGTACACGTTAATAATAGACTAGTTTTAAAAGGAGAGTAATAAGGAAAGTACATAGCTGTGAGCTAAACACAACCAAACAACAGAAATAGGGAGGTAAAAAGTGTTTTGAATTCACGCACGGAATGTAGTGTTTATATTAACCCACGAATAGAGTACGTAGTTGTTATAAACACGTTAATAGAATAGTTTTAAAAGGAGAGTAATAAGGAAAGTACATAACGTTGAGATAAACACAATAAAAAAAGCAGAATAAGAGAGAGATAAAAACGTGGTTTTCATTCGCCCACAAACTCTATGAAAGAGAAATTATCGGAGTAAGTTACAGAAGGTTTTGTAAAAGACAATAATTAGAGGAAAACAATGGTGTCTATAGACCGAAAGGAAGGAATATGACCTTCTATTGTTGCACTGTCCTTCTATTGCGAACTTTTCTTGTTCTTGACTGTCTGGCTACCCTCGTGTTCACGGAGTAAGTTACAGTAGGTTTTGTAAAAGACAATAATCACAGAAACTGAAAAATAGTGTTTAAAGACCGAATATGAATATGACCTTCTATTGTTCCCCTGTCCTTCTCTTGCGATCTTCTTTTGTTCTTGACTGGCTACCCTCGTGTTCACGTTGAAAAATGATAGAGTTTTCTCATATAAGAGAAGCTAGACAGTAAAACACACTGAATAGTTACTTCAATTGGTCGTCATTCTTCGATTCGGTTTATTTTAAAAAGTTTGAAAGTCCGAATTGAGTGAAATCATCAGTAATAAGTGATCTTCATAAACTCACGAATGATTGTAACATTTTCTATCGCTTTTTGATTGGTTCATCTCTCTTCTCGCTTCATATTTATACTTAGTATCTCTTCATTATACCCCGTTCACACTACAGCTAAAACATGTTTTAAAGTAGTTTAACTAAACATGTTTAGAACATTATCTACAAACATTGTTCACTCTTTGATGAAATAATACATATAAACTATCCTTCATATTGTACTGAACAGATTAGAGATAAAATAATCATATTGAAGCTTTCTAGTCTCTAAACATTATGTTTAATAAAAAACTCAGTTTAACTAAACAGGTTTTGGTGTGAATTTGGTATTAGTCTAACTCTTTTGCTCCGACGAAGGGCTAAAGCTCGAAACGTCATTAAAAGTTAAGTCAACATTCTATTACCTTTCGTTGATATCAAACACCGACGCAGCCTATACTAGTTTACTTGCTAGTTTTCATTGTAATAGAAAGCCACGTGACTAGGCTTTGAGAAGTAGTTTGTATATACACCTATTTCAAAAATGGTTGACGGAGTGAACGGCGATTGTACGACCGAAGGGAACTATGGGTCTTTGATTGTTCATGCGTCTTTGGTGACAGAAAACGAATTTACGGCACAATACCAGCCACACATAGTAAAAAGGGCTTAAAATTGATGAAACTGTGCTAAGAGTGCATTCAGTAAAAGCATGAAACATTAGTAATACTATTTTGTGCTATTTTATGCTAATTCTATTGTTTTCTATTGTTCAACTTGCACTATTTTGCACAATTTAGTAATTAGTGTTTCACGCTTTTAGTGAATGCACTCTAGCAATCCATAAAAAACACTAGGATATCAGTTGTATGGGTAACCACAATTCCTTTCGGTCGTGCAATCGTCGTTCATCGTTCGCTCCATCAACCATTTCTGAAATAAGTATATACTGTAAAGTGCAGGCATGGACGATATCTAATGTACTGATCCATTATTGATTACTCTGATTCCATCTAAGTCTAATACGCCAACACTCGTGTTTGAAGTTACGTGGCTGTAGTTCGACTTATCACCATATCAATCACATTGTGTTGGGGAGAAACACATTTTAAAACACCTTAAAATTGACTGCGAGATGGGAGAAATAACGCACTTAGAAGATGTGAATTTTTAGAGTGGAGAGGAGTGAATTAGAGGGAGGGAGAAACACATTTCAAAACACCTTGAAATTGACTGCGAGATGGGAGAAATAACGCACTTAGAAGATGTGAATTTTTAGAGTGGAGAGGAGTGAATTAGAGGGAGGTAGAAACACATTTCAAAAGATCTTAAAATAGATTGCGAGATGGGAGAAGTAACGCACTTAGAAGATGTGAATTTCTAGAGTGGAGAGGAGTGAATTAGGGGGAGGGAGAAACACATTTTAAAACACCTTAAAATTGACTGTGAGATGGGAGAAATAACGCACTTAGAAGATGTGAATTTTTAGAGTGGAGAGGAGTGAATTAGGGGGAGGGAGAAACACATTTCAAAACACCTTAAAATTGACTGCGAGATGGGAGAAATAACGCACTTAGAAGTTGTGAATTTTTAGAGTGGAGAGGAGTGAATTAGAGGGAGGGAGAAACACATTTCAAAAGACCTTAAAATGGACTGCGAGATGGGAGAAGTAACGCACTTAGAAGATGTGAATTTCTAGAGTGGAGAGGAGTGAATTAGGGGGAGGGAGAAACACATTTACACATTTCTTTATTTCAAAAGACCTTAAAATAGACTGCGAGATGGGAGAAATATCAGGAAAAAAATAGAGAGCAGGAAGAAATGTATTAGTCTAAAGAAATGTGGGGGGAAAAATCTCTCCTCCTTCTAATATCATATCAATTATCGGTTGTAATCCACGTGGCTGTAGTCCGACATATGCCTTGTGGCTGCAGTAATATGGATAGCGTGCTGAAACGATGTTTAATGAGCTATCTAAGTTAAAATGTGTTGTTTTATAAGTAGAATTGTCTCACGAATGTCGAAGCTTTGGACTGCGATTGCTACTGCTAGTCTCCATCAGACGATGAGTAGATTGAGAGTAAATGGTTAATATATGTTTATGATACTTCTAATCCCTTGTAAGCCGCGTGTTGTAGTATCGAAAGCGTGTATTAAGATGCATAGTAACCTAGACTAATCTAAAATATTGATTCGTGATTTTAAGCCACGTGGTGGTAGCGTGTACCTTGAATAGCAGTTCGTACACAAGTGCTTTAGGAAGATATATATGTGCTATTACACTACACTAAAATACATTTACTATGAGATATCTCTACTCATCGTGATTGTAAGCCGAGTGTTGTAGTATCAAAAGCGTGTACTAAGATGCATAGTAAGCTAGTATAAACAATAGGTAAGTACACTAAAATACATTTAGATGCCTCAAGTCGTGATTGTAAGCCACGTGGATGCAGCGTCTATCTTGAATAGCAGTTCGTACACAAGTGCTTCAGGAAGATGTGTAATGTACTATAATATACACTAAAATAAATTTAGATACCTCTTATTGGTCGTGATTGTTAGCCGTATGTTGTAGTATGAAAAGCGTGTTCTAAGATGCCAAGTAAGCTAGTATAAATAATACTAAAATACATTTAGATACCTCAAGTCGTGATTGTAAGCCACGTGGTTGCAGCGTCTATCTCGAATAGCAGTTCGTACACAAGTGCTTTAGGAAGATGTGTAATGTACTATATAAGTACTAGCTACATACATTGATATTGCTAAGTATAAACGATAGTATGACTCAATATTAAAAATGTATCAATAAGAGTTCAAACTCTATCCATTTCTCACGCAATTGTACTTGCAGGTAAAATAGAACAGTAGCAATGTAAAAGAAATTGTTTTGTTTTATTTCGCTTCGTTTCGTTTCGTTCCGTATCGTTTCGTAGCCTCATTTCGGTTTTGTTTTGTTTTTTATCTTTCAAAATAATCGTTTTTAGTATAAAGGATATCAATTTATTGACGTTTCCGAAGTGAATTATTACTAATTATAGTCGTGGATGAAAGCAGCTCAAAACGTCAGTAAGTTTAGTATATCTTTGTTACCCTGACGACGGCCTTTGTTGATTAAATACTTCAATTGTTTACTTAAAAACACCAACGTAATCTACTTAAAATATCTGTTTGACGTCATGGTACGGCTGCCTAGTCTCCCTAGCCAGTGGCGAATACTAAAGTATCCGGCACATTTGTATTGGCATTTTGTGAAAAATTGTGAATGTATATAATATAGTCTATGCAAGGTCTACAATACAGTACACTATAGTAAAATAAGGGATCGTGATTTATATTTGTCTACTAAAGCCTCCGGGACCTCTGCACAAACGTAATAAGCTCGTGTACTTAATTTACAGGGCAAATTCACTCTCCGTTTAGTTCACTCTCCATTTGCCCTGTACATTAAGTACAAGAGCTTCTTACGTTTGTGCAGAGGCCCAGGAAGCTTTGAAAAATATAACAAAGATGTGAACGACCATAAAAGCATTTATTGTTATTAACAATTCCATTAAGTGCGAGTGAAAGAGACGAAGCTTTTTAGCAAACTGAACTGAATGAAATGAATGGGAAACAGAAATTTCTCACATAAATCATTATTAAAATATGCTTTTCAAATGGAACTTACGGTAGAAACACAAAACCACAATCGATGAAAATAACGACAAATCGATAAAAGAAACAACAAATCGATAAAAGTAACAACAAATCGATAAAAGTAACAACAAATCGATAAAAGTAACAACAAATCGATAAAAATAAAAACAAATCGATAAAAGTAACAACAAATCGATAAAAATAAAAACAAATCGATAAAAATAACAACAAATCGATATAATGACACTCGAAACCATTGTATAACTAGTATGTATTGTCATTAAAAATATATACAACTTATAAATCCAGTTATTAGCAGATTTCATTCAGCAAATTATGACAAGAAATGATATAAACAATTCCCATTCCTTATATTGTCAATACAAATAGATATAAAATATATAAATATAATATCCAGTTATAGAACCAAAGATTAGCCGATTATATTCAGCAAATTATGATAAAAAAATGACAAAAACAATTCTGAGAAATTTTGCTCACTCCACATATCGTCAATAAACACAGATAAAAATATAGCTATAAATCCAGTTATAGAACAGAATATTAGTAGATTTCCTATACATTATGACAAGAAATGATTGAAACAATTCTCTAATGCCAATGGGATATTGGTCACTATATTTCTAAAGACAAAAATAGTCAACCTAACTCTATATATAAACGTTTACCGGTGTAAATGGATGGTTTTATAAAGGAAAAAGGAACTCACATTAAAATATCTCTTATCCCTATCTTTTATAGTGTTGTTCCATTTTCTCAATTATATAGCACAGCGGTCAAACGAAAACGCATGCGTACGGGCAAAATTTTCACAGCGGTAAATTGCCATTGTAAACATTTAGGAATTGCGGACTACAGTGTTTGAAGTCGATTTATTAGAAATTCCCTGAATATATAAACTTGAAGTTTCGTGTACATTACCTTTGTTATATTGTGAAGCTACCATTAGTTTATATTTTTGTATTTTTGTTTATATTTTGAGAAAAAAGCGATGAAAGTCGTCTACTCCATTGTTTTTTTCTAGAGTTCGTACGAATGTCAGGTTTGTGTGCTGGATCATTTTACTTGTTTGTTTTTTTCGCGCATGCGTTGTCGTTTGACCGCTGTGTTCAATTATATCATATTAATGTCCCTCCTCCATATTTTCTGCCAGTGATTTCTCCAATCTCGTAGTCTATTTTATGGTGTTTTGGACTGTTTTTTATAACTCCTCCTCGATCCTCATTGTACTGTTATTTGTAATTTTGTATCAATATGTGTGTGAATAAACAAAAGGTCAAAGTTCAAAGTTCCCTGATTCTTTATACAGTGTATATACAATGCAATTGGGGGCGGACAATTTGACTTTTGAGGAGGGGGAGAAGGATTGACTTTTGAAAGGGGAAGGGGGGGGGGGGGTGTTGTTGATTTTGAAAAAAAAATATCCTGCAGTCCTCTGAGCAAGGAAAGAAAATATCGTACAGTACAAGCTCTGGGAAAAAAATATCTTGCAAAAAAATCTTATAGTTATTGTGGATAGCCTGTACTAATAAAGTATTGTCGAAACCTAAATAGCAACGAATCAAGATTCTTCAAGTTCATTTGTCCTAGGCGTGTATGTACGTTAATTAAAGTGCCATCATGGTTAACCCAATATATTCTATACAATATACATAGTTATTTACTTGATTGTGCAATATAATTATCCAATATTCCCAAATATCGGCTGCGCATTTTAACAAATGAAAGCATCTACAAATACTAATATGAACATACATGACGTCATCGGTACAACACTGAGATGACGTCATCGGGGTGATTATTCAAACAATCTTTTGTAACAATATTTCATCCGGAATAAGTCATCTTGTTTGTATCTTTGGATTTCTAGCTCTTTGAATTACAAAAAATCTAATATCTAATGATATTGACTCATTGTAAACATGCCTCATGGATCCATACATTGAATGGGTATTGTATCATACAGACAATGCCATTAACACTACCACTACCAGAAAAAACATACGTTGATAACAGATGCTAAGCATGAAAAAAAAAAAAAAACAGACATAAACACTAAAGACATTTAATCCGACGAAGGGCTAAAGCTCGAAACGTCAGTAAAATGAAGTTAACATTTTTTTACGGTGTTACAAATTTAATTCTATTATCTATCACTAAAAGAATGTCACGTGACACTGCATGTCATAAGTTGAGAACATAGATATCATAATGCAGTCTTACTCATTATAAAGTTGAAAATTTCAACCACTGAAAACAAATAAACAAAGAATCACTTGTCACTTGTTGTAGTGTTAATCTCTACTTTATATGGACAACGTTAATAACATCGACTGTATATAGTAAAGGCTCTGTAAACAAAAATTGGGGTTTGTTGTCAAGAAAAGCCCTTCAAATTGAGTTGAGATTGATACGAGTTAACTGTTTGTCGAGAAGGAATGGTGACAGAAAAGAAAGACGCGCGGAGACTAAGACGAGAAAATGTGATTTATTTCGATAGAGTTTTAAAAGCGTTCTAATTGGCTGTTTTGCGGTCCAGAGTCTAATATAGCAAATATCAACCCATTTCCCCTTCGCTTAAAGCATCTGAATAAACAGCCATATATCATTGTGAATATCTTAATTAACGGTGGATTTGACTCAAACTATACTCAATAAACCAAGTGATTATGGGAAAGCTAATATAATGCCTTTTACAGTGTGTCATATTGTGTTAGCCTCGATAGCAAGTGATGTATGATGATAACGATTGGTTCTGAACGAAGTGAAATAGTGTTGTGTTTAGCACAGCCCGAGGTCAGAAAAAATAACACCTACCAGTTCTAGTTGACAATTTTATCGTATTAACTAAATATTCCTTCCTTTAATCATTCCGACATTCATTTATTCATTCATTTATTCCGACATTCATTCATTCCGTCATCCACTCATTCCGACATTCATTCCGACATTCACTCATCCATTCATTCATTCGTTCATTCATCCATTCCGACATTCATCTATCCATTCATTCATTCATTCATTTGGTCATTCCGACATTCATCTATCCATTCATTCATTCATTCATTCGGTCATTCCGACATTCATCCACCCATTCATTCATTCATTCATTCATCCATTCCGACATTCATCCATCCATCCGTTCATTCATTCATTTATTCATTCATCCATTCCGACATTCATTCATCCATTCATCCATCCATTCATTCACTCATTCCGTCATTTATTCATTCAATCATCCATTCATTCATTCCGACATTCATTCATTCAATCATTCAATCATCCATTCATTCATTCCGACATTCATTCATTCAATCATCCATTCATTCATTCCGACATTCATTCATTCATTCATTCAATCATCCATTCATTCATTCCGTCATTCATGCGGATCAAACAAAAAGCAACAAAAGCAGCTCACAATAGTTACAAATATAAAAACGTTGCATGTTGATGGACAGTGCGTGTGTTAATATCGGTTATGAAAACACACCCTCGAATATATAGATTAGCATATCGAGTAAAACGGCTTATACGGCGCACAATACGATATCAATTGCTCCTTTTGTTAACGTTTTCTCTGTACAAGCGAATTCTCAGTGTTGTAGATAACAGACGAAATATCACAATTCACTCTGAATGAATAAGCTCCATAGCAACGCAAATGAAACAAAAACAAACTAGAAGGCATAATTCTCATTACTCACTACTACAGTTATCGTAATTATTTAAACGTCTTTAGTTCTCAATAGGGTTTCCCCAACCTACGACTGAAATAACTCAATTCAAGAATAAAGTATTTTGACACTCGTCTGGCTAGTTCGTTGTCTTAAACAGACTTGAATATAAACGGTATTTTCCCCCATCATTCTCCCTTTTGGTTGCTCTCAACACGAAGTAAGCAAGCTTACACTTGGATTAATGATCTGCTTTGTTATCTTGCCGAATATCTATCGGATAATAAAGTTCCTATTTGGGTTCCTTTTCAAGGAAAAAAACTAATTTACACGCCCTGTACCGTATATAAGTTAAGACTATTAAGACTAGCTAGTGTTACCTTGTGATTCTTAGGATACTCTAGGAGACTCTGGACTCTAGTTCTCTTTACCAAAGAAAGACACGTAAAACTCCGGCACTGGAAGTTCTTGACGGTATTTCTTCACAATGTCTTGAATCTTTAGTTTACGACACACGGATGGCGGGGAGTACCTGAATAACCCAATCACGATGTATTAATATTCTACCAAATATCACGTGATATGACAATATTCGCTTTACAGCTAAAGACCAACAGTATACGTATGTGTCAATCAATATTCAATAGCTTTATGCTGTTACCAACATTAAGAGAAAAAAACTATAAACAAAAATACATATTTTTAATTGTGACAGAGATTCATTGAGTACATAAAAAACTGAGTAAGCTCTCACGGTATACTATCAACCGACCTCTGTATTGCGTGCTTGTCACTCCTCCACTGACTGAGCTTATCGCTTACGACCAACAAATGGCTTAGAATGGTCTAAGTTCGTATTGTATCATACAAAATGTATTTGCCTGTGTTCGTATTGTATCATACAAAATGTATTTGCCTGTGTTCGTATTGTATCATACAAAATGTATTTGCCTGTGTTCGTAGTGTATCATACAAAATGTATTTGCCAGTGTTTGCCATTTTTAAACAGTGTAGCTAGTTTACTTCAAAGTAAACTGGGTTACACACTGGGAGCTCTGATTGCAAACAAAAAATATTCTTTGTTGGGGTATTGTGTAATAGGCTTTCTACGTGGTGAGCAACGTCAACGATATTGATTGTATGTTTTAGAATAGCAATACTTGTTAATAAGAAAAAAGAATACCTCACATTTTGACCACACACACAAACAACAGAGACAAACAGACAATCGACAATCCCGGGACATAAATTGTAATTACATTATACTATTAAGAAATGGAATTGAAAAGTCATTACAGATAAACATATAAACAAGCAAATCACGTGCTATTTCTGTTGCTTTACTTAATTGGACAGCGAAATACAATTGGCGCCATATCCATTAAACGACACAATCAAAATAGAGGACCGGTTTTAGACTAAGCCTCGCAGATACGGTCGATGCAAATATATAATCACACTGAAAAACTCACTCCAACTTGTCCCAGCTCACAAGTTTCGTTCACTGTTTTTATTCATTTCTTTTTTTACGCCTTTTTAGTGGAAATAAAGTGGGCAAACAGATTTTTGTTCAGAACTACACGTATTTTATAATAAAATGAGCCACTAATTGCAAACAGGAGAAAGATCGAACAACAACAAAAGATTATCATATGTTTGATAATTTGTTGCAAAATTCTCGCAAATTCAAGTACAAACACACGAGACGTCCACACGAGAGCTATACTAATCTTATTAGCCCCCAGCATAGCAGGATGCGTGCGAAAGGGAGGCCAATCAGCAACGTAAAGAAAAGATAGACGTAAGTAATTAATTGGCTATTCAAAACACTGGGTTTCCCGATTTAGTTAGAGTGTAGTGATTGTTGTGTAAACCAACCCGTTGCCGTCACAATCAACACTAGTTTGACAAAAGCACATGGTTTCTGGATAGTTCAGAAAGCGCTTTTAAAGGTTCCAGGTGTTTCAAGAGGATGAGAATTGCTAGAGGGTACCACCTTTTATACACAAAAACACACCGTCGGTTCTCTGGAAGATCAGCTGCGGCTGAAGGGACTTCCGACGTCAAATACTATTCTTTACTTTACACGAAACCCAAAGCGCAGGTAAAAAGATGAAAATCAGTTCTCTTAGCCTCAATACTCCAGCTTCGTGTTATCTAGCACCGCTGTACTGTTTGTACAAAGGGCGCATTTGACAGGGATAACCTCGATTCAGCGAAAATTCAAATGTGATTTCTATTGTTAAGCGATATCATTTTTCGTGCTTTGCTTTGTGAATATTTGAACAACAAATCGAGGCTTAGACTGTGCAAATGTGCCTTTTGTCAAAAAGTACAGCGGTACTAGATAACGTGAAACTAGAGTATTGTTGACAAGCAATGGTTTTGTGTAAACTATTTTCCACCACATTCAAAATAGTTTAACAATATCGTATATATTCTAGAGAATTCAGAGGGCGGAACCAGGTGCTTCAATAGTAGGATAGTTGTTAAAGAATACAGCCTTGTATCAACAACACACTAAACACACAACACAGGAAAAGGATCAAAATTCACGCTTCCATTTGAAGACAAGCACACCCTACTTTTACGCGAATACTTCAATGAAATGATTTACAGCGCGACGCGCAAAAGTATGACCACATTTAATGTATTCGCATACTTCATGCACGGAAGTTTGTACTTTAAACATACACATTTGATGTGAAGCTGTCTGATTTTACCGAATAAGGCGTGTAAAAACTCGTTTCACAGCATAAAGTCCGTGCATAGAAGTATGCGAATATAAAAAGTGGTCATACTTTTGCGAGTCGCGCTGTAAAGTTCAAACAGGAATCATGTTTTCTATTACTGAATTTCTACTTTTGCAAGATCAAATTTCAAAAGAGGGATTTCATGGCAGCCATGTTTGTGGGAAAGTTCAAAAGAAAGTTTTTCAATGACAAAGGATTTCAGTTCCCTTGAGAGAAAAGCTCTACTGTCTTGACCACAAACATGGCTGCCATGGAATCCCTCGTTACCACTTTTGCTTTTTAAGAAATAAATAAACAGACTTTTGTTAATCAAAACCAATTTCCAAATACTGCATGGAAGAGAACAGCATAGCCGTTTGCAGCTCTCGACAACGTTTCGGTGTTGAATAAAAAAATAAAATAAATCACTTTTTTAACGTCTCAATTCTTCTAGACTGGACATGTGTACCCTACTGAGGGAGACTCAGACACACACTCACTACCTCTATGTTGAATTATTTTGCACACAATTCAGCTCACATGTTCATTTTTTAATAAACGAAAATAAATTGATACACTTTTTATGCACTTCTGATAAGACATTGAACTGAATATATATATATGGTGTTATAGTAGCAAATGAAATACTTACGAATCGATTTCAAGTCGTCGTCTGTTTGCAATGTGCATTGCAGTATGCCGTACCATAGTACCTAGGGCACGTCGACTGACTACCATCCCGTCCACTAATGGACCAGCTATTGGAGATCTGGGCACAAAATAACGTCATTGATAAGACTGCTAAACATGACAATGAATGATGTTTGTGACAACGATTTCGATGAGGAATGGCGATAAAATGGCGAAGGTGTGACAATATAAAAATGGCGAGGTCTTTACTGACGACCCCTATGATTGTAATGATGATCATGATGATGGTGATGATGATTCATGGCCTAATCACGATGCTGCTGATGAAAGTGATTGTGATGATGATGGCGCCGGTGGTGTTGGTGATGGTACAATCTCGAGCCCAGAGTCACGTCTGGCTTTTTGTCAGCGGTCTTATGGCGCCCGACTTTAAACTCTGGGGGAACGGAATTTTCAGCTCTGATTTTGGAGTTCCGGTTTCTTTTGCGCATGTCTTGCAAATCAAAATAGCGTGTAGTTGCTTTGTTTTTTTATTTCCGGTAATATTTTCAGCCAATCAGCACTATGTTATCTTTATTTCCGGTTTGATTCATTGTTTTTTAAAAATTCCGTTCCCCCAGAGTCTTACGTTGCTCGGCTGGCCAAGAGGAACGTAGACGTATGTATATGAAACGCCCACGGCACGATCGCGGTCAAGGCACGCACACGGCACTGTATTTCGAACGTCATACGAAATCTGCGCTAATGATATCTCACTTACTTGATTGTAGACCTGATATGTACTCGATAAAGTCCGTTCTGCAGGATATGTATGAATATAACTACAGTATCTTTATCTACCAGACCTCTCTGTGTACCACTGTTACCGAAGTCCATCTCAACAAGAATATCATCAATGGGGAAGTACGAATGATCAGGGAAATGTTCCAGCCAGGCCACAACAACGCTAGTCTCTGATGATGTAGTGTGAGCGTTTGGTCTAGTTATGGGCTTCCTGTGTTCAAATCATAAGAAAAACTGTTGAAACATTTTAAATACTAGACTTTTCATAGCGTCCAACCCAAACAGACGACTACATCATACAACGAACATCTCCATTGAAAAATCACGTTCGCAAGCCTTGTGATAGCGTTCACGTTTGAAAAAACACGACACTACGGACATTTCTTTTCTATAGGAAAATCATACCTTCCATCGTCAAAGTTAATAAGACAACTACATTGTAACAACAGCTATTTATCTCTATTCAAAAACACGACAATACAACGACACGCAACGAAACAACATCACACCGCGACACAACACACACGGCGACACGACGCGACACAACGACACAACGACACACCAAAACACGACACGCCGCGACACGCCGCGACACAACAACACACGGCGACACAACGCGACACGCTGCGACACAACGTAACCCCAAAACACGACACGACGACACGCCGCGACACGCTGCGACACAACGACAAGACGCGATACAACGTCACACCAAAATACGACACGACGACACGCCGCGACACAACGACACACCACAACATAACAACAATGACCATTACAAATAGTAAAATACATACACTGTGTCTGGTTCAGGGAATCTACTTCGACTTCCAAAGGCTGCGAACCCATCAGATGCTTGTCTAGATAATGGTAACCTCAGTTCTGTAAAACTACTTGCACTGTTACTCTTGATCTCCAAGCTGCCCATGCTTCCTGACCGCGCACGTGGCCGATCCTTTAGAGACTCGTCGGCTTCTTCGGTATCTTCGTCGGACGTACTCTCGCCTCTCACGATCATTTTACGAAAGCGTTGGTATTGAGGCAGTAACGCGGGTACAACGAAGGCGATTTCTCCGCTTATATCGGCGTAGTAAAGAATCTGATTTGAATCCTTTTCAAAACTCTTTGCAGAACTTGTCATTTTTGCGCCAGGGATTCGTGGAGAATCGTAATTTCCAGAAGTTGGTCTCTTCGTGGTTGAATCTTTATGTGTCGAGGATTCCTGTTGCGTGGCTGGATCCTTTTGCGTGACAGTAGCTCCTTGTGTGACAGGACTCACTTGCGTGACTGAAGCAGTTTCCTTTTGCGTGATCGATTCCCCTTGTGTGACAGATTCCTGTTGATTGATTGAGCTTTTTGATTGGGCTTTAACACCAGCATCAACTTGCGTGACAGAATCAACATCAGAAGCAGACTCACTTTGCGTCCTTTTTTCAAAACTCTTTGCAGAACTTGTCATTTTTGCGCCAGGGATTCGTGGAGAATCGTAATTTCCAGAAGTTGGTCTCTTCGTGGTTGAATCTTTATGTGTCGAGGATTCCTGTTGCGTGGCTGGATCGTCTAGCGTGACAGTATCAGATTGCGTTTCCACGCTATCTTGGCTTTCCTTATGGGTTTGGGTAAGAAAACGGTCACGCACGAACCAGTTTTCTTCGTCTGAACTTGGCGTGACATCCCCTTCGTGACCCATGGTTGATGTACTGCTGGTTATAGTTGACATACTGCTGGCGAACATATTGGATCTTTCTAGTTTACTGCGTTGTTGTTTAGTTTCTGTGTCTGTGTCACTGGGTATCCATGACTTATGGACGTTTCCTGTCCACCCTGGATGGGTGTCAGCGTCGACAGGCCAACCCAGTGACAGCAGGAACTCGATAAATAGCTTGTTGTGTTTGCAGGAATTGATCTAGTTGAAATGGAAAGACAGTTATTGCAAATATAGAAATTTATATATATACCTGCAATTTAAATCTTTGTTCTTCTATTGTACCCAGAAACCGCTCAAACACTTCTGATTCTTCCATTTTAACATTTTTCACTCATTCCTAACTTTTTTGTGTTCATTTCTTTATTGTTCTTTGTATTTTATTTTCTTCCTATTTTTTCCGCCCGTTCATATGTCTGTCCTTTCCTTTCTTTCTTTCATACTCCTTTCCTTCCTTCCCCTTCCATCATTTCTTCCTCTTCTTCCTTCTCCCCTCCGTCCTTTCTTTCTTATTTTCATTATTCGTCTCCTAATTGTTCCTGTTTTCCTTCCTTCTTCCCTTGCTTTCTACTTTCCTTCCTTCCTTCATAATTTCCTTCTCCTTTCATCTTTCATTCCTTCCTTTCACATTTTGTTCCGGCTCTTGTCTTCTTCTTTGTTGTCCCTTCTTTATTTCTGCATTCCTTTTACCCTCCATTTCCTTGTCAATCTTACCTCGTTTTCAATGATTTCATCTGCTTCATGTTGACCAGATTTCACGTAGAACACAAAGACAGTGTCCTGGTTTCTTGTAGGTACGTTGTCCAAGTCCTCGAGGGCCGCTCGAAATCCATGTCTCGTTGAGTCAAGAGCAACAAGAGATGGATCTTCCGACGAATTGTCAGGATTGCCCTGAAAGAAACATGTATTTGAAGTGCTTATCGCCCCATGTGGTTTAATCAAATATACTTATTTCAAAAAGCGCTGATTTTAAGCAACAAGCATCAAACCAAGACCGAAATGAATGCTGGTTTGTGCTGCTAATCTATTGAAATCAGACTTGTTTTCTAAAGAATTCGAACTAATATCAAAATGTGAGCATCATTTCACATGCTTGTTATTGTATTACAATCAATTTTGTTGATAACAAGTGTAATTTCAAGTATATTAACAAGTTTTGTGCTCCGCTTCACACAGGCTAGGTCTAGGTGACCCTTAAAAAAACCCTGAGTTTATTATTTTTCAAACCAGCCGAGTTGATCGCCTTCCCCGAAAGGAATTATGGGTCACTTTTTTTGATTAGCACTTTTTGAGCATTTTCCGAGTATACAATGTAGACTTTTCTTGTTGATTGAAATATAAACCAACCATGTGTTTGACTAGCGTTTACGATTAATTTAAAGAAGGAAGAACTTGTATTTCATAAATTCTCTTGGCAGAATAATGGGAAATGCTCATCAAAATACGACATTGAATTCTCAATTCTGATTGGTTGACCTTGTGTTTGTTCTGAAGGTCAACAAAGCTGGAACAAACTGTCCAAATATTTGCTGTATGTTTTAGCCACAATTCTTACCTTCAGTCCTTCGATGCTCAAAAGCCCGTGGTGTGACAAAAACAGTCTTGATGCACGGAAACTCTCACAAGGTCTGAAAACAAACAGTACATCAATTATTATTAGGGGTTGTGTCCGGCCGGGGTTTGAAATGCAAATCAGATGCTCTACCAATTGAACCAACCGTGATGCGGTACCACATTATATAAAATAACATTAGCCATATATAGACCGAATCGAAATATGGCGTACTCTTATTGTTCTTGACTGTCTAGCCTCATGTTCACGTTGGAAAACAATAGAGTTTTCACATGTATGCGAGGCTGGGCAGTCAAGAAGAATTGTTATTCAAATTGGCCGCAAATAGTATAAAGGTTTGCAACTGTTTCGAGTCTTCATCAAAGTAAAAACAATGTACAATAGTGAAAAATAATATTAATGTTGTATGGGAGCAGTCATTATTTATGGTAGGGAAGGGGGTGGGTGATTGTGAGTAGGGGTTATGGAATTTTCAAGGCTTTTGCAGGAGGGGTTACTAATTTTCCTAGGCAAACGAAGGAGTGATCACGATTTTGGCAAACGTCAGAAGGAAGGGTCATGAAAAACATGTTTATGGCAGGGGAGTGGTTGTGAAAATTTTTTAATTTGAAGCAAAAAATCACCCACCCGCTACCCCACCATAAATAATGACCGCTCCTAAATTTTGGTTAGTCGGTAAATGGCAATATTTTTTAACATATTTCGAACAAATCCTTTGAGATATCTATACTATAAAATCTAGTAACGATAACAGAACACGTTAATGATATAGCTGCTATATTTAACGATAGCCATTAAAATAAAAGAAATAAGATGAAATTTCATTTTGTTGCCTATTCTTAATATCAAACACCAACGCAGCCCATACATTCTATTAACTGCTATATAATATAAATAATTTGGATGCATATATAGTTTCAACTACGTTTTAATTAAACAAAACGACCAAGCTTTCGGACAAATTGTCCATCTTCAGGGTCACAAGAAACAAGAAAAGAATGATTTAATATAAATAATGTTTCTTACTCGAGAGGAATGCTTTCAGTATCAGCACTAGGGAAGCGCAGGTTTGCCTTCTCCCTGTCAACACGAGTTTGCTCGACTGCTTCATGTTCGGCCTGTATGAAGTAAAACAAAAAAGTGATCAAATATCGATCCTGTGTCACACACACACAAACACTATAAGTCAATCCGAATACATAGATTCATAATCAGTAGTTCAGTAAATACAAAAACATCAATTGTCAATGCAAACACAAACAGAGTATGTTAATGTCGCATAAAATAGCGGTACAGTCGACTCGCTCTGAACGACCACTCTCGTAAGCGACCATATCCCGTAAGCGACCACTATTTCAATTTCCGGTAAAGGAGGGTTTTATGATGTACGGCGGATCATTTTTACTGTCTTGATCACATGGAAATACATACAAGAATCTTAATGTATGTCCTAGTTTCTTAGTTATTTACAATTAGTTTTATCGTTATTCACAATTCGTCGATATTAATATATATATATTTTATTGTCATTTACAATGGGGCTGCGCCTCACATGGGACCTGTGTCCCGTTCGCGCAAACCCCATTGGGCTCGTTTAATTAATCGTTTGTGATCAGTCCTGTGCATTTTCATTTCGTCTGTTTTGATAGTCTGTTTTGTAAATATGTTGTGTAAGTCAAACTAATACGTCAGTGCCCAATAAAGCTGATAAAAAAGAAATAGCAGGTTTAATCTGTATTTGAAAAGTTTCCAGTGACAACAGTCCCTTTCACGGTCCTCATCGAACAACCTCAACCTCGATAACGTGTAATATATTCTTTACAATTTGACTACAGCTCGCGGTTATTTAAGGACTGTATCAAACAATTGAAATTAATGAAACACTTTAAAATCCAACATGCTGTAGTCAAACACGCTATCGAGGCTGAAGTTGAGGACAAGAACCGTGAAACGATCTATTGGCCCACAAAGGAAACAAAAAGTTTGAGTTTGAGTTTATCTCAAACCATAGCCTACGTAGCAAGCGTTTCTTTTGGGGGAACGGGAGAAAGTTGTTGTTTGGTTGTTTTGGGATAGCTGTGTTACCGATATTGCCGCGCGAAACCTAAGACGAGTGCTAACTTGATTTTTTGTACTCGTCTTAGGTTTCGCGCGGCCATAACGGTAACACAGCTATCCCAAAACAACCAAAAAACAACTTTCTCCCGTTCCCCCAAAAGAAACGCTTGCTACGCAGGCTACTCAAATAATTACGATTCTACATATTCATGGTTCACTGAGATGTGTTGTGCTAGTTTGTTGATCAGATAATTGCAAATAATTCGAGACATTGGAGGACCGTGTACCTGTTTTTGCATCAATGTCCTCATGTGATCCTGAACTTCACTCAGTTTGTTGTCTAGAATATCATCCAGCTCAGGAATACTTCGATCTCTGTAAAATACAAAGAATAAACAGAAGTTGACAGTAGTGAAGACGTTTGATGATGCCTTTTTCCGTTGCACGTTTTGTTCATTCATCTCTGTACCCTCTAGTGTAAAAAGTTAAGTTAAAATTATTCACAGTGTTACAAACTTCATTCTATTGCCTATCATTGTTTTACACACAAATCGACAAATTCATTTGATCACTTTTTCCCTATCCGTCACAAAAAAGAGAACTCAGAGACATAATTTCAACGCAGCGATCGTGAGGTAGTGAGACCATTGGTTAAATAATGTTCAAAAGCCAATAGTTCCCTTCACAGTTTCCTGCGCCATCTTGAAAGGTAGCCGGGCCTTCGCATCGAAGCGAGACGAACGTTGAACTTGCAATGATAGATACCTTTTAAGACCGTGCGGGACAATTATTCACGTGTCTCTATCATTGCAAGCTCAACGTTCGCCTCGCTTGGATGCAAAGGCCCGGCTACCTTTCAAGATGGCGGCAGGGAACTGTGAAGGGGAATATTTTATATACACCTATTTCAAAAATCGTTGTCGCAGCCGAAGCTACGGTCCACACTCTGAAGCCTACAAAGGATGTCGGTTATATAGACTTGTGATTTATTGCACGTTTTTAAATAAATATTTCTATTTATATGTAGCTTGATTGCGACAACGATTTTTGAAATAGGTGCAGATGCTTTACTTACGCATTGGTTAATGGTACACTGTCGACTGCAGCAGGGAAGTATCGATGTGATACTTGTTTTGGTGGTTTAGGGACGTCAACAAGTGGCATAGGACGACCAGGATCAGTTAGATGAGCTTCAATTAAATCCTGAAAAACAGGTTATTGAAAACTTATTTTATCAAAATATCGAAAAAAACGTTTCTCTACCGAGACTTTCTATGTACATGTTAGACCAACAAATATAGGTAAGACACCGACACTGACAGCCTTTCTCAAGACTAACCACATTGTAAAACAATAACAATTCATCATAATCATCGCCGCAAACTAACGGATTTAAACCATTCATACGTCATTTATATAAACTGAACTGCAGCATTTCCAAACGCCACAAACACCCCACGAAAACAACGACCATTATTACTTACTCCTATAGATTCAACCAAATAAAAAGTCAAGACTACATACACCCGAATAACCCCAATTCATCATCATCATTACAAACGCCACAGACACCCCATGATAAAAACAAACAACGACCATTATTGCTTACTCCTAGATTCAACCGAATAAAACATCACTTGGCAAGACTACAAACACCCAAACCGATCCCAATCCATCATCATCATTACAAACGCCACAGACACACCATGATAAAAAAAACATGACATTTTATTACTTACTCCTAGATTCAACCGAATATAACGTCACTTGGCAAGACTACAAACACCCAAACCGATCCCAATCCATCATCATCATTACAAACGCCACAGACACACCATGATAAAAAAAAACATGACATTTTATTACTTACTCCTAGATTCAACAGAATAAAACATCACTTGGCAAGACTACAAACACCCAAACCGATCCCAATCCATCATCATCATTACAAACGCCACAGACACACCATGATAAAAAAAAACATGACATTTTATTACTTACTCCTAGATTCAACAGAATAAAACATCACTTGGCAAGACTACAAACACCCAAACCGATCCCAATCCATCATCATCATTACAAACGCCACAGACACACCATGATAAAAAAAAACATGACATTTTATTACTTACTCCTAGATTCAACAGAATAAAACATCACTTGGCAAGACTACAAACACCCAAACCGATCCCAATCCATCATCATCATTACAAACGCCACAGACACACCATGATAAAAAAAAACATGACATTTTATTACTTACTCCTAGATTCAACAGAATAAAACATCACTTGGCAAGACTACAAACACCCAAACCGATCCCAATCCATCATCATCATTACAAACGCCACAGACACACCATGATAAAAAAAAACATGACATTTTATTACTTACTCCTAGATTCAACAGAATAAAACATCACTTGGCAAGACTACAAACACCCAAACCGATCCCAATCCATCATCATCATTACAAACGCCACAGACACACCATGATAAAAAAAAACATGACATTTTATTACTTACTCCTAGATTCAACAGAATAAAACATCACTTGGCAAGACTACAAACACCCAAACCGATCCCAATCCATCATCATCATTACAAACGCCACAGACACACCATGATAAAAAAAAACATGACATTTTATTACTTACTCCTAGATTCAACAGAATAAAACATCACTTGGCAAGACTACAAACACCCAAACCGATCCCAATCCATCATCAATACAAACGCCACACACATCTGTGTTAAAATTCAATCATTATTACATACTCCTGGATTCAAACGAATCAAACATCAAGACTACATACACCCGAACGATCACAATTAATCATACACACCTTAAGATAAAATTCGACCATAACTCATGAATAAAAATCAACGTTTTTTCTCAATATTACATGGACCTGGACAAACATGCACAATCCACCATCAATGTATATATACACCTCCGTACTATTTCTTGGTATGAACACTATATCCAACTCACGTGTTTCTTCCTGGAAAACTGTCTCAGTTCCATTGTCCAGACATGTCGTCCAGTCGGTGCTCGAATAATGGACGAGATGGTTGGTAGTGTATCTGGTAAAATACATTGAATTGAAATGTGTTAAGTGTATAAGTGAAATAAAGATACATGAGAAAAATATCATATGCCCTTGGCGGCACTCGAACCCAAGGTTTCGGCGGTCTAGTCGGATGTGCTGACCACTACACCACAAGGACCAACCACGTTGGATACGCAGCCAGTCAAAGAAGTATAGGGAAACTATGGGGGTCCCAGGATAAGTTGAATACGGTAAATGGGTAAGCAGAAAAGAAGTCAAATACATTACAACCAGAAATGTTACTGCAATCATCACGCACTTTTCAGTAAATGTTTGGTATAGATATGTTTTACATGAAGCGGGAGTTGTGTGGAGAAGGTAGGGAGGGGAGGGGAGGGGAAGTCGTGCTGGAGTTGGTGGGGAGTGAGGTAGAAGAATACAGTGATACAAAGGTACAAAAAGGACAAGTCATGAACAACGCACTACCTCGTGTTTCTAAAGAGTCTTCAAGAACTCCAAGAATGTATGAGTTGTCTCGGATCGCAAAATAACGAAAACGGCCATCGTACTAAAAGAAAATACAGAACAGAAAAATCGTTGTAAGATTAACACCATACTCATAACTATAAATATAATAATGATAGCTTTGTTAAATGACAATTATTATGCATCCTCGGGAACCCATGGGTAATCTTCTGTCGCTCGTTTCTCGCTCCCAGAATAAATACCCCTGGGAACATAGTCTGTTGGAGCTTGTTCCGGAAGACAAAATTAATCTCTTTCCTGATTGGTCGACCTTATTAAGTCAACCAATGAAAATCAAGATAACCATTCAAAGAAAGTCGTTAAATAAGTTTGAATTTTGACTTAACTCCAAAAGACTGGTATTTATTCTGGGAGCGAGAAACGAGCGACAGAAGATTACCCCTGGGTTCCCGAGGATGATTATTATGTAGATTTTTACAATGATAACAACAATCCCATCATTGATAATTAGTATAGGAAATCGCACGATCTTGAGTACAATTCGTAGTTAATAGGTACGAGTGTTGTTTTGAAAGTTTTCAAAATTGGACGAGCCTTTTAGGCGAGTTCAATTTGATAAGTTTCCAAACATCATGTGAGTATCTATTATTTACAAATTGCACGACAAAATCGTGCCATTTTTTATTTATAAAAAATATACTGAAAAACTAATTGGTACTCTGCAGAGTACAATTTACGATTAAATTGTACTACTCTCGTCCAATCAGAATCGAGTACAGTGCATTACAACGATACAAATGATATTGACGATGAAGATGACATTGATGATGATAATGGTATTGATGATATTAATAAAACGTTGATGTACATGACGACGATAATGATGATGTCGATGATTATGATGTTGATAATAATGATAACGATGATTATGATGATGTCGATGATTAAGATGTTGATAATAATGATAACGATGATTATGATGATGTTGATGATTAAGATGTTGATAATAATGATATCGATGATTATGATGATGTTGATGATTAAGATGTTGATAATAATGATATCGATGATTATGATGATGTTGATGATTAAGATGTTGATAATAATGATAACGATGATTATGATGATGTTGATGATTAAGATGTTGATAATAATGATATCGATGATTATGATGATGTTGATGATTATGATGTTGATAATAATGATATCGATGATTATGATGATGTTGATGATAATAATGTTGATGATTATCATGATGATAGCAACGATATAATGTTTACCTTGGTCACGCCTTTGTTTGTTTTAGAATATTCAAGTAAAGACTCTTCGTTAAGTAAAGAAGACTGGGCAGACGGTCCACACGGCGAAGGAAACGCGCCCTGAGATAAAAATAAATCTGCTATAAAACAAGGATCTTCTCCCTCTTTTCTTCTCCTTTGTTCGTTCCTTCCCCCTTTCTTATCCGCCCTAATTCTTTTCTTCCTTGTGAGCACATTCGTGTTCATTCATTCAAAGAAAGTGAAAGGTTAGAGGGAAGGAAAAGAGAAATAAATTGATAATCGTAGAATATCTATTTCTATAGGTTATTTTATCTTCATTTACCAAATGTTCCATAATACAGGTCAGGAGGCCTTCTGCAGCCTGACGAACTCGAAATGAGACGGGTTTAAGCTCTTTGACACCTGGAAATATAGTAAGAATTCAATATAAAACCGCATCAAAAGAGCGTACACGCAAGAAACCTTACTTACAATCATTGCTGTTGCTGTAGTTGTTGCAGTTGATGATGTTATTGTTGCTGCTTTTGTTGTTGTTATAACTATTGCTGTTGCTGTTCTTCTTGTTGATGTTATTGTTGCTGCTGTTGTTGTTGTTGTAACTATTGCTTTGCTATTGTTGTTATTGTTGTTGATGTTATTGTTGTTGATGTTGTTGCTGTTCGGTTGATATTAGTGTTGCTGCTGCTGTTATTATTACTGTTGTTGTTGTTGTAACCATTGCAGTTGTTGTTGTTGTTAATTTTGTTGCTGTTGTTGATGTTAGTGTTGCTGATGCTGCTGTTATTGTAACTGTTGTTGTTGTTGTTGTTGTCGTAAATATTGCTGTTGCAGTTGTTGGTGTTGTTGTTGATGCTATTGTTGTTGCTGCTGCTGCTGCTGCTGTTATTGTTACCGTTGTTGTTTTGTTTTCGTTATTGTTATTATAGTTGTTGTTGTTGCTGATGTTGTTATCGTAACTATTGCTGTTGCAGTTGTTGTTGTTGATGTTATTGTTGTTGTTGTTGATGTTGCTGCTGTTGTTATTGTTACTGTTGTTGTTTTGTTATTGATATTGTTATTGATGATGCTGATGCTGCTGCCACTGATAGTAGTGATAGTGGTTGCGATGGTACAACTGCGTGGTTACCATATTTAAAGTTATTGCTGCTGGTGGTGGTAGTAATAGTGATAGTGATGATGCTTGTGATGGTAAGTAGTTGGTGGTTGATGTCTAATTCTGATAATGCATTATACCTTTCAAAGAAGGTTCTGTATTTTCTTGTTCCTGTTCAGGTCTTACATCTTTAGATTTACTTCCAGAAATACCGAGCTCCACAACTTCCATGACAGCTTGAAGACAGTCCTGTAGAAGAAAAGTATATGACAGATTTGATCGTAAGGCTTTGCATTTTAAAGTGAAGACACTCGAACCTTGAGTTTTTTTTGTTACGTTTTTGACCAACATCACACTAGCGAATAAATAAGAAATAAAATTTATAATGAACACTTAGTGTATTTGAACTCACTACTTTATTTTTAGAGGTTTTGAAGAAGTAGAAGGTTCAGAAAATAATAACAAGAAAACATGAATTAATTAAGTCAGGTGTTCACGGTTTAAGTATCCTCACTGTAAAAAATCCGAAGCATTTCTGTAGAATTTAACGTTCAAAATTGTTTGGTGGAACGAAATGATTCTGCTAGTTCCACTGTAAAGTCAATTTACTCTTACAAATAATATTTTCGTTTGTAATTTTACATGTATACAAGTATCCGATTGAAGGAATTGTACTTATAAAGTGGAAGTAAAAGGTGCAAATATAAAATGAACTTGAGTGAAATGTAAGTATTAGTGGCGCTCAGATTATACAGATTCCAGTTGCTTTGAGTCCATACGGGTATCTGAAATTACGGAAGTCGTCTGAATATAAGTTTATGTAACTGCACTAAATAGTATTTAGTAAAATATATAATGAGCTGAATCAATCTGAACTCCACTTCAAACCATCTGAGATGGTAAATAGACCACTTTCATGTCATCACCGCTGTCCTATTTGACAGAAGGCTCATTTGCACAGGCTTAGCCTCAGTTAAGAGTAAATTCAAAATTGTTTTTTATTGTTGAGCGATAACATTTTATCGTCTTTTGCTTGGAATTTGTGAATATTTTGACAACAAATTGAGGCTGAGCAAATGCGCCCTTTGTTAAATAACACAGCAGTGATAGATAACACGAAACTGGAGTATTCAGTGATTTGCGTACCTCCGCGTCCAATAGCCGTGGATGTGCCATCACCCATGTCTTGATACAATGAAACGCTGCTACTATCATGGAGTGTAGGTCACGTGAATGATGGGTCGCTGGCTTGTTTGCTTGTAACGACACATAGTCACACAACCAGTGGATTGTACTCTGGGACTCGGTTGGATCTAAACACAAGTACAGTTAGCTTTGGCACTTCACCAACAGTAAGAAAAGAATAAAGACCGGAGAAAGTAGAGGCAAAACGAACAGAAAGAGGGTAGAAAGGGGGGAGGAAAAGGCGACGTAAGGGGGAAGTGAGCAAGGCTAACCGGGGTAGTCTCCGCCGCAGCCGTGTTTAGTTTCGGTCACGCAACGCTCCCTGGGTGACGGAAGGGGAAGTGAAGAAGAAAATAATAAATTAGAAGTGAAAAGGAATAGACCCTATTAGTTCTGTATGCAACTTGCACATTTCAGACCACATGGCATTCACCTGAGAGTTGTTCTTTTATGTCAAGTATTAAAATATTTATACATAACAAATGATTAACTCCAAAGGGAATGAACACGTGGTTTGAAATGGGAAAATAAACATTGAAGCTGAATGTAAACGAGGTAAGACTCTATGAAAAAAGGAGAGAAAAGAAGGTCGACAAAGGGGAATCTTGAATTAAGAAATTAAGGAAAGAAAACAAGAAATCAAATATAGAGAAAAAAAACAGGAAAAAAGGCAAATAGGGAATAAAGAAAACAGGGGTATAATGCCAAATAGATGGAAGTGACGCCCTCATGCAGATAATGAACATAAATAGTGATTTACCCTTACCAAGATAGTCCATGCTTAACTGTGCCATCCCTGACAACACTTCGAAGGCAGCTAGAGTCACGTGTAAATCAGGCTTCCATTTACTACTTCTTGTTACAACTAGTTTGTTGCACAACAAATGAGTCATTTGTACAAACAATCCACACACTGTAGTAGGGTCTGTTATTGAACATTAACAGAAGACATAACGTTAATATCATATATTGAAGAAATCGAAAACATGCGCGCGTGCTGTGTGCAGTTATAAAGCACTAGGGGATTCGCACAAGAGAATTGTTAAGATATTTAAGCATGACGTGACTGATGCATGGCTGATTCTTGACTGAAATCTTCCTTAGTCATCGTTATCATCATCAATCATAATCACTTATTACTTATCAAAATCACCAACATTGTCATCGCCATCGTCTTTAAGTAATGATTTCCCGTTTCTTGGTTTTGGTTTAATACACTTCTTAATAGTTCACACTAATACAAGAAGGAAGTTTTACTCCCCATTATCGGCATTATTGACATCATTACTGACATAATCATCACATTTATTGATATTTTTGATTGTCGTTATCATACTGAATCACTGTCACCATTATCATCACCATCATGATTATAATCAAATTGATCATCATCATCTTTATCATTTTTATTACCATGACACTAATCATCATAATTCGGAAACAAAATTTTGGTATTGAAACATCGTGAGAAAAAAACACAACAGACAAAACAACTAACAAAACAAAGAACGCCAATTATTACCATAAGATTCGTTTGTAGTTTTTGGAAACGTTAGGTTCGCTTCAGTTTCGTCCATGAAGGTGCTAGCTTCAGACATCATACTACTCCCTCCAGTACTAGCACGAGTTCTGTTTCTAGCTGCAAGTTCTACCCAGCTTGGAGGCTCTTTGTCTCCTTGTATCGGAGGGAAATGGGCTGGTGGTTGGGTAATACCCATAGAGTGAGCAATCTCTGTATCTTGCACAAGGACAGAAACACCTGCAAACCATGATGTTTGATTAGTACTTTACTGCGGTTTTTGTCTTTCTTTGAACTCAGACAATCCATGATAGCCTCCTATGCAGCCGCTCCTTTGTGTCGTCACGCAGCTGCATAGGAGGCTAATAATCCAACAGCTAGTTGATAATACGTTTTTGGATGCTGCTAATTACTCGGCACCTTTTATGTTTATGATTGACGGCAGCCAAAAAGGTGTTTCACAAGTAGCCGTTGGAATGTCTGAGTTCGTAGAAAGCTAAAAACTGCAGTAATCACTAGAAATTATACTAAAAAACGATCAGTAATAAGATGATGTGATATTCATACAAGTTTGCGTATCTTAGAAAAAGGATGGAAGGAAGAATGTGAAGCTAAAGCGGAATGAAATTAAGAAAGGAAAGAAAAGAGCAAGGAGAGAAACAGAGTAAAAAAAGGAAACAGAGGGGAAAACGTAATGGAAAAAGTCCTTAGTTCAAGTTATAAAGATCAGTAATAAGATGATGTAAAAGTCATATCAGTTTGGTTATGATAAAGAGCTAAAGAGGAATGAAATCAAGAAAGGAAAGGAAAGAGAAAGAAAGGCAAACACATTGATGGAAAAAGTGCTTAGTTTGAGTTTAATTTGTTTCACAGACAAAGAGTCTGTGTAGAAGTCCAGTCATTGTTACTCACCTCCAAGAAGGATTTGTACATTATAAGAGTCTGATTCAACTTGCAGTGCATCTAGTAGAAGTCTTGTTATCCTTGGTTTTAGTGAGAGGAATGTCAAGGATGTGGTCTCTGTGGGTAAAGCATCACATGCTGGCTGCTTCTTCTTTTGATAACTTGCTGTCATGTCTGATATAAACAGAGATTAAATAGAAGAAAAATGTTAATCATTAAGGATTGAGGAGGAGGAGGAGGAGGAGGAGGAGGAGGAGGAGAAGGAGGTACAGGTGGACTGTGTGATGATGATCAGGAAGAGAAGGAGTAAGAGATTGTGATGTTAACCATGATTGGGAGGTGGGGAAGGATGGTGATAATCTTGAAGATGATGAGTAGGCGGATGATGTTGACAACAATGTTGAAAGTGATGATTTAATTATTATTATTATTATTATTATGAGGAGGAGGAGGAGGAGGAGGGGGGTAGAGAAAGACTGTGATGATGATCAGGAGGAGTATGATAATGACCATGGTTTGGAGGTAAAGATGGATGGTGATAATGTTTATGATGAGGAGGAGGAGGAGGAGGAGGAGGAGGAGGAGGAGGAGGAGGAGGATGTTGACAAAAATGTTGAAAGTGATGATTATGATGAGGAAAGGAGGGGGAGGAGGATGTTGACAATGATTTTAAAGATATTAATGATGGTAAGGAGAATGATGATGAATGATGACTTACCTTGAATTGGTAGTGACTGGAAATGTAGTGGAAGACATAACATTGATACAAGAAGATGAATGGCTGCTCTACGTAACTCAGTTATTGACACTGGACATCTGTTAAAATAACATAGAAATGCATTATGTAAATACAGGCCACTGCTAGGTAATAAATTATACTGATACTGTTCATTGGATTTTGTGTGCACTACATGCTCTCACTAAGTACTACTGCTGGATGCAAGAATATATAAATAAAATACAAATAAGTATATAAGAGTCAGCTTGAAATTCCTCAGACAGATTTATTTTATCTTTAAAAAATTAAAGAAGAACTACATTTTGGTAGGCAAATTATAAATAATAAATTTATATAAATACAATAAGTCAGTATCTATGCCTGTTCTGTGTGTTATGGCAGCTCTGTATATTCCCTTATAAACTCATTATTAATTTTATAATAAAGTGAATAACAAGAAGTTTAACTATCAAGTTATTTGTTTGATATTTCGGATAGCCTCTGCTATCCATCATCAGAATTTTATTTCAATTTTGCATAAAGTACAGATATAAAGGGCACTTAGGTCCCTAGAGGATGGACTATAAATACTTCAATTGAATTATCTACATAGATGTCAATCTCAGTCAACCTAGTATTATATCAAGTTTAAAGTATGCAGGACAATGATATGTGGTGCATGGTTACCTGAGAACATTGATGTTTCTTTTAGACAGGACTATTTCTAATGCCGCCAAGAGATGTGGTAACAATACTTGTACTCCTTGTAAGTCAACACGAAGTAGATCAGGGGAGTTGAGAAGGATGCTGCACAACACATGGCCAGTACATTGCTACAATAACAATAACAAATTAATATTCCCTTTTTTAGCAACTTATTAGCCTGCAAAACATGCGTTCTTTTGGGTTTTTTGGAAAAATCGGATTTGGGGGTTCCTGTGTCGTCGTGATACCCCGTACAACACAGGAAGCCCAAAACCAACAAAGGAAGCCCAAATCCGATTTTTTGAAAAAACTCAAAAGAATGCCTGTTTTGCAGGCTAGCAACTTATAGTTAGGGCACTTGAACCGTGAACACTTTGAGTTTTTTGTTATTTTTTTTTAAAGCTCGAAACATTAGTAAAGTTAAGTCAACATTTTTTACGGTGTTACAAATTTCATATTACCTATTGTTTATATCAAACACCCACGCGTCCTATACTAGTTTACTTGCTAGATTCTATTTGTTTTAAAAGCATTACCTCATCATGAACAAGACCAATAGCAATTGCCAGGTAGAACCTGGACAAGTACACTGGTCTTATTGTTTGTTCTGATCTTGGACTACAAAAGATACGGCACAGAACACCATAAGCCTCAGCCCTTCCTGGTTCAAAGCTGGAATCATCTGTAAAGTCTCTCTTGAGAAGACTACTGCTGCTCTCCACGCTGGAAAACAAACACACAGTGTAAGAAATATTGTATTATTTTTATCCCACGTCATATAAGATGCAGCCAATCAGAGTGCTGGAAAGCTATTGTATGTTCGGCAGTTTTCAACTGAGTGGCCGTGTTGTATCGACAGATACAATCACAAGCCGAAGGCGCATGATGGTATAGCCAATACAACAAGGACATGAATGTTGTAAACGACTTAAAAAACGTCTAGGTTAGCTCTTTCATATTTTACCAAAATTTTCAAGTTAAAAAGTTAAAACTTATGCAAATCAAGATATACAACACTAATGTTGTATGAAGATTTACAACACTTGTCATGGTCATGGATTCTTTTTCATGAGTCTTTTAATATTTTATATGATGTGGGAATACATAGTTATACAATGTTTTCTCATGACATACCGTGAATACCACACTAGTCAATTGTATGTTCTTTGCATACAAACTAACTAAAGGCTTGTGTGTATACTAGAAAACACAAATGACTTATGGGATATTACATGGTATGCCACTTGAAACCATTGTGTAACTAGTATATAAGTGGCACGCTGGTAGTACTGACTACAATACTATGTGATAGATTAACATATTTTTTTAAAGAGTCTACTTTGCTGATAAGTCATCTATTCCCTTACTCACAGTGGCTTCAGACAAGTCCCATGCTTGCAGCCCCGATCCTGATGGTCATAGTTAAGTCACATGCTTTGAGTCATTTAGATTACATGATTGTATTTTACTTTTAATGTATTTTAATTGATCACATGTATGTATTTTATTTTACATGTAACTTAAAACTACATGTATAGGTCAAAAGACATAAGATTGGTAGTCTAGGTGCATTCAGAGTTACAGCGTGATGCGCAAACGTCTATGCACGGAAGTTTGTACTTTAAACAGACACATTTGATGTGAATTTGTCTGATTTTACCGAATAAGGTGTGTAAAAACTTGTTTCACAGCATAAACTCATGCATAGAAGTATGCAAATATATTAAAAGTGGTCATACTTTTGTGCATCATGCTGTAAAAAAATATCTATTTATATTTAATAATATATTTAATAACCTATCTTCAAAAACATAGCAAAATAATATTCTTACCTAACTTTCCTAGGGGAAATTGGTGGTACTACTTCTTCATCGATTGCTTCATAGCATTTATTATAAACCTCAGCAATGGCATCATAGCTAGCGGCCATGTCTAGTTTACCAAACGCAGCTTCAAACAGCCATGATCCATAAAGATCTAGAAGACTATCAACTGAAGGAGAAGTGACACTGATGGGGAACTTTGAAAACAAAGCTGAAGCAGGTGTTGCTTGTTCTTTCTCACCGTCTAGATCATCCTGAGATGCTATACTAGTCATGGTTGTACCGCTACTGTGCCGTGACGGCATTGTCAAGGAGCGCATCCCTAAGCCTCGTTGTTCACCAAGGCCTAATGCTAACCCTGTACTAAGGGTCTTGACTTCTCGTTTCTTGGAACTGGAAGGGCTTGAGCCTTTCTTTGGTGCACTGATGGCTGTATGCATGACAGGTTCTTCATGAGTAGTGGTGACATTTAGGAACATGTTCACCATCGCAGCAATACCTTTCATTGCATGTAGAAAGATCTGGGGAAGACAGTCCAAGCATGGATGAGCAGATGGGTATGTCACATCTTGGCAAGAGAGAGCAAATTCCTTGAACTTTGGAGTATCGCTGATAAGCTCCTTGTTGCATAAGTCGACTGGATTACCAATGATGTGAAGTATTCTGAACCAGCATTGAAGCAGAGTGCTACCGGCCATCGTTGGAGGTATTAGGACATTATTCTTCTTTGTTTTTAGTGAAGGAAGTGAAAAGGAGTTACCATAAAGATGTTTGATCGCCTTTCTAGTCAGCATTAACGATGTATTGCTCCAGTATTCAATCATTGCATTATGATGTCGCCAAGACATGCACATTTCTTGCAACGTCTTCCACATGGATGGTGGTGGAAAGTACTGAATACTTGCATACAACCATACTTCCAGTAAACTAAGAATAAGAATCTCTCTAAGGTGATCGCAAAGTCCCCCTGGGGTGTAAGGTGGGGAGAGCAGTTGTTCATTTATCACAAGCATAAGTCTCAGTATTGCATCCCAGATTTCAGCAGAGAGTACACATTCACTAGCAATGACTTTGAAAAACTGCAGCACTCTTATGCATAAGGATGCCTGAAGCGCTAGGTTGCTTCCGTCATCGACCCTGATTAAAAAGAGGTTCTTCAAATGTTGGAAAATCTTTCTTATGTACTTGACTGGTTCTTGAATGAGAGGAGCTGGTATCCCCTGCTTTTGTTCATCCATTAATAACACACTAAGCCAGTCAATGTATGTATTTACACATCCCTTGATAACCTCCCCATCAGCTTCAGTCATCGGTAGTGCAAGCCCATAACAAAACACCTCCATTACCCAATCTACTTCCGCCGCTGTGTTTAGCCTGTTTCTGTCTCCAATGGTCTGTTCTTGTAGAAAGGTTTTAGCTACAGTATGGGCTATATCACGGCCAATTGGTCGAGGGAATGTACCCAGTACGCTTCTGTTTCCTTTATCGGCACGGAGATCATGACGAAGTGAGACCCACTCTGAATACATGGTTGTCATTTAAGCTAGAAGCTCATGAGCTGTTAAAACGAATAAGAAGTCTTATTACAACGATATTTTTTGTTCAAAATAAGCACAACCGTCAGAACAAGAGCAAAATGCTGTGAAATGGTTAGAAAGTGTATTTTAAGTAGGCGATGTCAAAGGTTTATATATCTTAACTCCCAGCATATGAGATTATTTCCTCTGTCGATGAAATCCAAAATGACTGAACGTTATCAAAATAAAAAGCATAATTGTGAAACGACAGCTGCGAATTTTATGTAAATCCTGACGTTCTATATGACGCATTTTATAATTGATTAAACATACAAGTTCTACATCTGATAGAGTGAAATTACAGAGATCAAATGATGATGGTTTCGAGTTGACGTCTTTTAAGGCAAGAAACATTTTGGATTGTGAGCATAAAGCTAATTAATATACCAAGGAACTAATAATGCTACTCACCTACTTACTAAACATGCAATATTGGACTGTTATGGTCTTTCTTTGTCGTCTATATATACCTATTTGTCAGAGAGATCGTCACCCTTCCGCCATTTTGTTTGTGTTTAGGGAAGGTTCCAATAACAAGCCGATGGGCTTCCTTTGGTGAGAAATTATTGCATTGGTTTCCCTGTGTTTAACCACAGGTAACCCAGTTAAATAACTAAACCAAAATGGCGGACCGACTGTAGTGATTTTCACCAAAAATTCAAGATCAAGAAAGACTGCAATTTGGGTTTAAAATGGCATTTCTGAGGTATCTCCTTCAAAGGAAACAATCTAAATACCTTATGACAGTGTTAAGAGTTGCTACAGTGTCTTTCAGACATGGTTATTTTAAATCGTTTTCAACCCATCCAAGTCTTCGAAGAGAAATTGGGTTTACTGCTGCAATTGATAAACCTACCATCAAAACTACAGCAAACCCTGCTGTTATCAACTTTGAGAATAATGACTCAGTGACAAGTATTGCCAAACAGGTCAAAGAATGCGTGAAAGGCGTGTTAGACCAAAAAGATGTTATCAATAATTACGTCAAATTCAAGAGAACTGGAAAACTTTCAGAGGACGATTTTGTGCGAATTCTTGTCCGACTTGCAAGATCTAAAGACCATTCACACAAACTAGACCACGAAAGCACTGAGAAATTTTACCAAGTTCTCCTGGAAGACATCAAGCAAAGTAGAACCAATCTTAAACCTTTTCAAATAGCTGATGTGCTCTGGTCTCTTGGAAAACTTGGAAGTCTTGACGCAGAGTTATTTGAACTTTTTGGAAGTCTATTTGAAAGTATTGATGATTTCAGTGACTTCTCTAATGCAGACATGGTGATGATTCTATGGGCACATGGAAAAGCTAACATCCCATCACCAATTGTTTTTAATCTGATTCAAAAAGAGGTTCTAAGACGTGGTGTTAAGAACTTGATGACACGAGAACTCTGTCAAATAGTGTGGTCTTTTGCTAGAGTTATAAAACCAAGTGCAAAGCTCTTTGCAGCAGTCAAAAAAACAATCCAGGAAAGAGCTGTAACACAGTTTAACAACCAGGACATTATCATGTTGCTATGGGCATTTTCAGAGGGGGGCTTCAATGTGAAGTCCTTATTTAGGTTCATTAAAATGGAGCTTCTTAGCAGCTCCCGACTTGCAGAATATAGTCCCAAGGATCTTTCACTGATACTGTGGTCTTTTGCGAACCAGGGAATCAAAGCAGAAGATTTGTTTGCTGAAGTAGAGAAACAGCTACTTACAAGAAGAAAGCTTCTGTTAGATGAGCAAAGCCTTGTGGTTGTTGCATGGTCTTTTGCTCATACAGATAACAAAAGCCCTAGACTTTTCAAGTTTATCAAAGAAAAACTTATGGTAATGAATCTTTTTAGCTGGTCCTTACATAGACTTGTGAGGATCTTATGGGCCTTTACTAAGTCAGGATTCCTGTGCCTTGAGGTTCTTAAAAAAGTCACCAATGCTATACTCAAGCATGATTTAAGTGAGCTATCCCAGAATGCATTAGAGGAGTTGGTTTTTACTTTACAGTATGGCAAGCTTAAAGTATCTCCTAAACTTGTATCTATTGTAGAACTTGAACTGATGAAAAGGGCAGAAGAGAGAAATCGTTAACAATAATATTCAACTACAATGTATGTGTTCCTCTGTCATTACCTAATGTTTTATATTCTCTCATTACTGTAGGCATCAAATCTTGTCTAATCAATGTAATATTGTAATAAATTGTAATAGTTAGACTTTGGAAGAGATTTAATTGTACATTCATTGAAAATTACTGATACAAATATATAAAAATATTTTCTAAAATAATCCCTCATTAACTTTTTGTCTGGTACAATCACAGGTAGCCCAAACTTTGTATTTGAGTTTTTTGAATTTTTTTTTTAGAGAAATACTTAAATAAAACTTCCATTTCTTACATAGAGTGTATTTGTGTGTCGTTTGTAATGTTTGTACCAAGTTTTTCATAACTTACCCTCTCATTACAAACGACACACAAATACACTCTATGTAAGAAATGGAAGTTTTATTTAAGTATTTCTCTAAAAAAAAAAAATTCAAAAAACTCAAATACAAAGCTTGGGCTACCTGTAGTACAACTGAAGAAAAGAGCATAAGAAATGATAATTAAATATATCTCCTGTGTGTATGTTTGTTTGTTTGTTCGTTCGTTTGTTTGTTTGTTTGTTTGTTTGTTTGTTTGTTCGTTCGTTCGTTCGTTCGCTTGTTTGTTTGTTTGTTTGTATGTATGTCTGTTTGTTTGTTTGTTTGTTTGTTCGTTCGTTCGTTCGTTCGTTTGTTTGTTTGTATGTCTGTTTGTTTGCTTGTTTGTTTGTTCGTTCGTTTGTTTGTTTGTATGTTTGTTTACTTTAAAAATGAAATGAAAAATATACACTTCCAGCTGCACCAAAAAGATAGAGGTTATCACACTAGCAACCGTCCATTAATATATTAATTGCTTTCCTATCTATATATTTTAGTTTCAGTTTCAAATATCCAGGGAGAGCAACGCTATAGCAGAAACTAAGGTCAAGAGCTCCATCCCTGCTGATCCGCATTTTTCCCCGTCCTTTTTCTTTGTTTATGTGCATATATTTTACTTCAGTTTCCGATTTTTTCAGGCCAGTTTGGATTACTTTTTCAGGCCAGTTTGGATTATTTTTCTTGTCGATATTTATGATAGGAACTAGTATTTACCAAAAAAAAATGTTACAAGCTGCCTGAGAATTGTCACAAAAAAAGAGTGTGACAAGAAAAAACAATGTGTGACAAGAATATGTTATAAATCATTCAAAGTATTTATGCCTCATACCCATTCAATCAAACGTCTAGTGGCAAATCTATAAATATAGAACTTCAGTCAAATTGCTGCTATTAGCACTTCAGCGTTAACATGGTGTGTCTGTTGGTCAATCTGGCAGTGGTTTTGCTCACGATTGCGTCCACAGTAAATGGCTATGGTAAGCTGTTATTTTAATTGCGATATAATCCTTCATTTGCTGTAATTATTTGTTTTTCAGTATTTAAGTGTTGTTATTTATTTTTATTTTTTTCCCTTTTCTTAAAAGATAACTGTAAAGTGAAAACTCGTTTTCTCATCACATGCAGTTCAAAACAGCATAACTAATATCAATTTGTGGTTGTAAATCCCTGTTTGAAAGTTTTTTTCAATTTTCAAAGTATGTTTGTGTGAGCTATGGCATAAAAATTATGTTGCGAATCAAAAATTACAAATCGTGCAGAAAGTCAGCAACTGAGTTAAAAATATATTTTGACAAGTGGTTATCAAAAATGGTTAATAGCAATATTTCTAAACAGACACTTACCTAAATGAAGCATTACAGTTTCAAAAACGTTAAAAACAAACAAATCGAGAAACAACCTGAACCAAAACTGTTTAAACAAAAACATCTAAGATAATATACACTCGTTCGAGTGTTTGATCTAGCTTTTGAAATTTGTCTTTATTCATCGATAATTCTATGAGCATATCAAAGCTAAAGTTGATCAAATGTTATGCCAATCATTGCCAAAGACAACCGTTGCGGTAGTGATTTACTTAGCTTTCTGCTCA
This sequence comes from Metridium senile, assembly GCA_949775045.1. Lineage (NCBI taxonomy): Eukaryota > Metazoa > Cnidaria > Anthozoa > Actiniaria > Metridiidae > Metridium > Metridium senile. Next base: position 11,381,839 of record OX459098.1, read on the forward strand.
TTATTTTTTCATGAATTTGAGAATGATCGATAGCTCGTGAATCTATGCATGCGTGCTATTTAATTTATTTTATGTTATAATTAACTATAATATCTATAATTATGTATTCTTTGTATTTAAACTATTTTCTTTGTGTGCAAAATAAAATAAAATTGAAATTGAAATTGAAATTCATACATTCAAACGTTTATTACTATGTTCCTTTTCGTTTTCCTTTCCTCCTTCCCTCCTTCTCTCCCTCTCTCCCTCCCTCCCTCCTACCCTGCATTCCTTTTTACTTATTTCGTTCCTTCCTAATATTAGTGAGATCCATGCATCCGTCCATCCACCATGTATTTATTTATTCCATTCACACACATTCAATATATTTTTAAAAACAAAACAATCAATACATCTCTGCACTTATTGTATCCATTCATTTCTAAACATATTATCCATAGTCCCTCTAAGCACACCCGTTTAATTGCATGGTAACCTACCCATTCATTCATTCATTTTATCATTCATTCATTCATTCATCCAATTTATAAGATATTTCTTCACTAGTGGTGCATTCGTGTCCATGTTCAAATGGTGGTACATGCAATTACAGTAGATGTCTTTGCGTCAGAGGATTCACTGGATTAAAGTGTGAAACCAGTAAGTAATCAGACCAACGTTAACATTTTGAAGGGTTTTTTCATTTATTAGTGTAAAGGGGATCGGCAAAATCCTCTGGGACCAGTTGTACGAAGGGTGGATAAAGTTATCCGCGGATAAAAGTTATCCACTGCATAGGTTTTTTATAGATTTTATCCGCTGGATAAGGATTTATCCGCTGGATAGCGCTATTCACCATTCGTACAACCGGGCCCTCAGGTTGTCTTTTCCAAATATTACCTAACCCCTTTTCCTCCTTGGCAAAAATATCATAACTTCCTCTATACAATAATAACACTCTGCATGGAATGTGTCTTTCTCAGATATCGATGATTGTGCTGGGCCAGGCATTCGTTGTCTTAATGGTGGGACATGTGTGGATGGAGTTGGTAGTTTTCTCTGCAAATGTAAGCCTGGGACTGGCGGAAGACACTGTGAAATGGGTAAGTTCTTGAAAAATGTGAAAACGAATGCATTTCGACAATCGAGTCAAACGCGCACATGTTAATTACAACAGATAAAACGTTAGTTTCCCATCATGCTTTATTCTACAAAATATTACTCGTGCAAATTGGCCAGCTATTTAATAGGAGAAATAAAAACTTGAGGCTTATGTTTTATGTATTTTAATTTTTTTTACTATTTATCATAAATAACCATAATTTTATCCTTTGAATATCTTGTGTGTATTTAGACTTTGATGGAGGCTGCAATCCCAATCCTTGTAAAAACAATGGAATCTGCGGCGATGGAGTAAACACTTACATATGCACTTGCTCTGTAGGGTTTAAAGGTCGCAATTGTGAAACCAGTAAGTTAACAAAGTTGTACATAGAGCAGATTTCGCAGGAATGTGAAATATTTATATGTATATACGAAATTTGCTCTATAACTCGAAAATATATTATATAGATGAAGACAGCATTAGCTACATATAACTATTTTTGTTCTTTTGTTGACATAGACAACTTCATTGAGAAACATATATTGTGCCTTTTGTGTTTATCTGGATTTTATTTAATTGAAAAAATATCTATCAAACACACACACATACATACAATGCATCGCAGGGATACCACCAGGATTTTACATGTAACTCAGAACTAAGAATATGTCATTAAATATCGTAAATGTGCCTTTTTCAGATATCAATGAATGTGCTATCAACCCTTGTGTTAATGGAGGCACATGTGTCGACCAAGTAAATGATTATCTCTGCCAATGCAGGCCTGGAACTATCGGGAGAAACTGTCAAATCGGTAAGTTCTTGATAAACGAGCGCGATAAAATGCGTATGGGTAATCGTGCCAAATGCGCACATGTTTATTATTATTATACGTAATAGCATGAATTGAAGCCTCGTAAGGTTTAGTTCAAGTCAGTTAACTTAGTTAAATCAGTTAACTTAGTTAACTTCGACAAAACCTACCTCATTTTTCGGGGACATTTAATCATTAATTAACCAATTAGCATGCTATTAGATTGTAATATTATGATTGCCGAGGAATAGAACTACCGTAAGGAAATATAGTTTATAGTACAGGGTACTTTATTTGAGAAATTTCTAACAGGGTCGTTGCGATCCAGGAATGGTCCCGGTGATTATATTTATGAGGGATATATATAGACTAAATATCCTTCATGACTATTCATCCAAAGGGTTGTTAGATCTTAATATCCCTGTGTAAACAATGGATATAAGGGTATTCATGATATTGCAACAGATAAAACGCTATCTATTTCCCATCATGCTTTGTTCTACAAATTATTACTCGTGTAATTAATTGGCCGCTTTTTGATAGGAACAAAAAAAACTTGAGGTTTGAAGATGGGGTTACCAGTGCACAAGTATTTATATAATAATACTTTTAAAATGCCTCATTTGTCGCACTTTTATTTTTTTGTGATTTTCTACTCAATTATTTCTATAATACTACTGGCTGAATGCAAATGTGTTTCTGTGCAATAAATATCAATGGGGTAAACTGCATATTAATTTATGTTATGTGCAAATGTGTAGAGATTGATGGACCATGTTCTAGAAATCCCTGTCTAAATGGAGCAACGTGCACTGACAGAGTGAACGGCTATGCCTGCATCTGCAGTAGAGGGTGGACAGGAAAATTCTGCGAGATCAGTAAGATATCGTAAAATATGCATTACAATGTTAAAAATGTGTTTTGATGATTGTTTTTTTCTTTGTCTTGTTCAAAGTGGAATTACAATAAAACTAACCACAGCTAGTTTGCGTCAGAAATAATCCTGATTACGTCACACACTAGCTATTCAAAACAAATCACACAAACACGGAAAAGCAAAACCGTAACAATTAAACAGAGAAACCTTTCAACATCCATGTATACTGTCATGTCTGGCTATGAATCGCAGCAATACCATCAGGATTTTACATGTAACTCAGAACTAAGAACATATCATTAAAGATCGTAAATGTGCCTTTTTCAGATATCAATGAATGTGCTATCAACCCTTGTGTTAATGGTGGCACATGTGTCGACCAAGTAAATGATTATTTTTGCCAATGCAGGTCTGGAACTACCGGAAAACGCTGTGAAATCAGTAAGTTCTTGAAAACGAGAAAATACTTCTTTCCCATCATGCTTTGTTCTACAAAATATCACCTTTGCAAAGGTCGACTGATACAATAGGCTATCCGCCGGTACTTATTGAATCTTCTAGTAGCACATACGATAGAATCATCTTAAATATCTCATTTGTCGCACTTTTATTTTGTATTTTGTTAATTTAAAATGTCTTTTTTTATTAATACTAATTCAAAATATTTAATGCAAATGTGTTTAAGTACGAAAAAATATCAATGCCAAAAGATCAATATCAATATCATTTATGTTATGTGTAAATGTGTAGATTTTGAAGATGCATGTGTTAGCAGTCCATGCCTAAATGGAGGAACGTGCACTGACAGAGTGGGCGGTTTTGCCTGTAACTGTAGGACAGGGTTTGCAGGAAAACGCTGCGAGTTCGGTAAGTTACATATCTTAAAAATAGCTAATATAATGAAATGTGTAACACCGTAAAAAATTTAAACTTAAATTTACTGACGTTTCGAGCTTTAGCCATTCATCGGAGTGAGAAAGCATATAATTAATGAATATCTTAAAATATAATATCATCGTTCATCGCAGTTGAATCTCTCTGTACGACCACTCTCGTAAGCGACCATCTCCCGTAAGCGACCACGTTCTTCTGGTCCGAAGGTTTGTCCCTTACGAGAAAGTCAACTGTAGTTAAAATTTTATTTTTTAAAGTTATATATTAACTATTTTTAGATTTTGGAGGTGCCTGTGTTAGCAGTCCTTGTATAAATGGGGGAACTTGCTACGTTGTAATAAACGGCTATGGATGCAGTTGTTGGCCACAGTTTACAGGAAAACGCTGCGAGATCGGTAAGCCACTGCAGAATAACATCACAACAAAAACAAATTCCGACGATATTTGCAAGGAAAACCCGTATTCAAGAATAGTCCCCTTTACAGTTTCATGCGCCATCTTGAATGGCAGCCGGGCCTTTGCATTGAAGCGAGACGAACTTGACGAGCTTGCAATGATAGAGACACCTTGCCGGACAAATTTCCACATATATCTATCATTGCAAGCTCAACGTTCGCTTCAATGCAAAGGGCCGGATACCTTTCAATATGGCGCAGGGAACTGTGAAGGAGGACTATAATTGTGTTTTATGTTTTCACTAGAAATCATCTCAACTACTCAAGTACCGCATCCATCGCCTTCTACTCAATCGATAGACTCCGTGTCAACTCGTGTTGTCTCTTTGTCAGCCACGCCTAATCCTCCGACGTCGTCATCAGTGCTCAGCACATTACCGTCCTATTCTACTGCCGTGACTCCATCACTAACATCTACATCTTTGTCTTCTACAACAACATCTGGTGAACGCACCAGCGAGGGAACCGTTTCGTGTTCTTAATCAATTTTAGCGGTAAAAACGGATTTACAGACATGGTGAAATATCAGTATAATTAAACGTTAGACAAGATATTGTAATAGAAAATGGATAAATATATTAAATGTAATATAGCGGAATGCGAAAATTAAACAATAAACAAATTGAGCATTAACATCAAATGAATCAGTTTCATTTTTATAACCATCACTCGATCCTTCCGACGAGGTTCGCTCACAACCACTACTTTATAATCAATATTTACAACACACAACTCTACTCACATATGTTGATTTTTGCGGAAGATAAACCTGAAGGGCCTTCGTAGCAATGGGGAGCACAACATGTCAAACAAACACAACTCACATATAATCCATGCCCGAAAGTACTTCATGGACTCGAAGCTGGAACACAGTAGTGATAGGCTAGGCGAACGCGCGGTAAACCACAACGCCACCATGGCACGTCACCGTTATATTGCTGGGGCCGGTTGTACGAAGCCTGAATAGCACCAGCCACAGGATAAATCCCTATCCAACGGATAAAACGTATACAAATTCTATACACTGGATAACTCTTATCCAGAGAATAACTTTATCCAGGCTTCGTACAACTGGCCCCTGATTTCGTTCCAAAATTGCAAGGTCTAATTATTTTTCAAGATTGATCTACTTCAACAATGTTGGAAAGCATTCCACAGCAGTATATCAAACTATACCAGGCCAGCAAGCCAAATTGATTGCCAGTCTTCAAAAGTGCATCAGAGAGGTTATTTTCTACTTGCTTAAGCGTTTGTAAATCAGATTGTTTGTGATGCAACGAAAAATAACAAACACAGACGTAGAAATGATAAATACACTGCAAAAATGGCTGAGTAGATACAACTCAGTATATTGAGTTAATCATGCATTCAGGTTACCATAGGTTATTTTCTCCTTGCTTTAGCATTTGTAAATGACGCCGAGAAATAACGAACACAGACGTACAAATTGATAAATATAAATACTAGATCAAGAAACCATGTGATTTCAATTTCCAAAAAATATCCTGCACCGAATAAAATATTTGTTTTTGGTGTGGGGTTTTGTGGGATCAGTCGCAAAAAAATATCGAGTTCAGCTTTAACCTTGAAAACTAATATCGTGCACAACAAAACAAATGAAAAAATATCGTGCAAAGCTGAATACGAATTTCCCACACAAGGGCAAAAAAATATCCGGCACCGAATAACATATTTGTGCAACCAGACTGATGTCCTTGAAAACGAGCGATATGCGAGATGTTTGATTGGCTAATACATACATGTACAATAATTAGAAAGAAACATTTTATTGGTGTTGACAGATAGTAAACACTTATAAGAATGATCAGAATAAGAACTAAGAAGTTGATTGGCTAAGAAACTGAAAATTACATATTCGCATTTTATTATTGTACAGTTTACAATAGTCAAATAAATCAATTTGGCTAATCAGTATCGCTCTACGTTCGCATGCAACAGCAAGGCGACACTTTACAGGTAAGGCAAGCAAACATATAATACAGGTCGAACAACGTTAATTAACAGAAATTATCATTTTGTTCACGAAGAATTAGAACAGCAAAATTTTACATTAAAAATTCCAATATTTTGTGTTCCATTTGTAAATTGTTAAAAATCAAATAATGAATTCTAATTGTAAATATAATATAATATAAGCACACACTGCAACTCCTATAAGCCTGATGAAGATTGATCACTGTGATACAATTCAGTTTACAATAGACGAGCGTAGTGTTTACATGTGCTGGTATTGTGATGCTAATTTGCCAACCATTTTCACAATAGATTATTTAATTTTCTTTATTCGAATAAAAATAGTTGGTTGGCAAAACCATAACAAAATACGTTACTGTAAGTCCACCTATCAACAGTGCATGTTATTAATTTTCTTTTTATTATTCTTAACAGATTCAAAAGGGCATTATTTTAGTACGTGGTGATACTAAGGTAACTCAGGCTGCTTCAAAAATGCGTCTTATACTTATACTAGAATGATAAAACCTCTTGTATCATGTGATCGCCTATGGCCAATTAATCATTTCGCGCAGAATTGGTCACGTTGAAACGAAACCACACCTCGCAAGACCAAATTCTCAACAGACGTTTATTGAACCGCTGTAGTGATTTTCCTATTAAAAATAGATATATTTGAGTGACACTAAAATTATGTTTTGTTTTATTTCCCTAAAAGAGTCAAGATGAATTTCCAGTACTTTGTTTTGGTCATTTTACTCATCTTCGCAGTTCTCAGCACTCATGTTCTCTATGCAGTGGCGCGCCCGCAAATTAACCTACCTGGTCCATTTAAAAGAGAAGTCACTACAAGAAATAATGATAATTATAAATTCTAAGAATCACTAACACTAAAGCGTGCAACACAATTACTTTTAACTAGTTCTAAGTAATATTAAACGTGTGAACTATCTTTAACGTTGTCTGTGGTCTTATTACAATTATGGAGGATTAGTACTTTTTGTAATGTGGGCTTATCATCTTTAAAATCTATTTTCATCACCAAAATATCCAGATAGCAAAGCTGGTCTTATTGTTTACATGCATCTTCCCTCTAGGTCTAGGCGAGAGCTATGCTCTCTCGAGCTAGAAATAATGTATTCAAGCTAGCAAACGCTTAAACAATTCTACACTTTACTGCGCATTAAAGTTACATCGTAGGTATAGAGCCTCTAAAGACGATTTTTTGCCCCCAAACTAAATGCGTTTGTGTTTTAGTCTTAGAAAATCCTTTCAGTCGCCAGAGTTTCAGGCAAATCTATTTTAGAAGTCAAAATGAGCGGGTGGTTTTTACGGAGACAGCCTCTTAAAAATGTGTTTTGACGATGGTTCTTTCTTCGGTCTTGTTCAAACTAGTTCTGTCTTGAACCTCTTTTTTGCACAATGCTGTTGACCGTTGTTTACCATATTTACTCGAATAAACGCCGCCCTCGAATAAGCCCCGCATTTTCTACAAAAAAAGTTAATAAACACTGCCCTCGAATAAGCGCCGCGGTTCCGATCAGGCGCTTATTCGAGGAAATCCGTGTAATTAAAAAACGCTCTAATGTTACTCTAAAACAGCATTGGAAATATATTTTTATCAAAAGCTATATTCTTCAGTTTCATGTAATTATATATATTTTACCGCTCGCCCAATAAGTTCTCTCCCCAGTATTCGTAGTTCTGACCAACATGGGGACATTGAGAACGAAGTTAAGAGAGAGAGAGACAAATTGTGACAATCAAAAGTTCTGTTAAATTTTTAAATACGGTATTATCAAATAAAAACTCATTTTCACTTAAAAGAACCCAGAATACTACCTTTGTCCACGTGGTAGGGGTGAGCATATTATATTTCATATCATTATTATCTATTTTCTAGAATTATCGGTCTATAAATTAACATACTCGCTTTATTAGCTTACACGCAACCATCCTTATCATTGTTGTTAATATAATAACTGTATTATCTATTATAATAGAACTTACATGCTAAGCTGTAATGGTAAAACATCACCACTTATTTAGTGAAGTATTAGTATACTTCACGCTCGCTTATCCTATGACTTTATAAAAAAAGACATTGTTTTCGAACTCAAATTTGAGTTGGAGCGTTATTTTGACAATTTTTTCTCTACACCTATTTTTTTCTCTACGTTTTTGCTCTTTTTCTGTCTGACAGCACTCAAGGATTGTCTCGTTCAAATGTAGATTTTGTCAAAGAACACAAGGAACTGTCGATATGGGATTCTTGAAAGTTGAAGTTGAAGTAGAAAAACGTAATATTTACATGAATTTACATGGATAAAATATATAAACTAATTTACAATATAACTACAAATATATTTATATCAATTACTAAAATATACTCATAATAATAAAATTTGTAAATATTATATAACGGTATCCTCATTAAGGAGCCTACACATTTTAATAAAAAAGGAAATGCTGAAACGTTTAGTTTTAGTATAGTTTTAGGTAAATTGAAATAACGTGCTTTCCTCATAGAACATGTTGGCTTGTGCTTATCAGGTAATAAATTATGCAACATATAGTCAGCGTTATACTCTTAATGATTCGACCAATTTTCATAATTTTCCATTCCACAACTTCATTTTGTAATAAATATATCTTATTAGACAGTTTGATGTGTAATATGGCTGGATATTTTACGAGTGAAACGCTGTATTTTGACGAGCCTCCGGGCGAGTTAACGAGTAAAATATCCAGCCATATTACACATCAAACTGTTTAATAAGTTATTTAGTATCCAATCAAAAGGTTTTTGTTCTTTTATAATGCAAAATATTGTTTTGCTTGAGGGCTAGATAGACGAGTAAAAATATTGCTGTATATTTTTACTCGATCCAGTCCTACTCCTGCGATATTTTTACTCGTCTATGACTAGTTGGATAATAAAAGTCCATATCAGATTCATTCCTACAATACAAGAACATGATGATCGCGCAACCATCTACATTCTCACTAGTCTCCCTCCCCATGAAGCCCGACACAACGGCTGCGAGGGAGACTACGTTCTCACTCAGGCATGCCGTTTTATATCTTGGGCTAATGTGGAATTATTTATCTTTAATTTGAGTTTGAATAATTCCTTAGTTTTAAGCAATATATGTTTCAATTCGTTGCTTTTTCAAATCACCTCGTTAAATTCTGAGTTCATATCAGGCCATTGAAGTATCGAATTGTGTAGTTTAGCCTCAACATCGACTATATTTTGTCTCTAACTATTAGTAGTGTTATCTCTGCCAATGCAGGCCTGGAACAACCGGGAGAAGCTGTGAAACTGGTAAGTTCTTGAAAAACGAGAAAATCCATTTCGACAATCTTGCCAAACGCGCACATGTTAACAGATAAAACGCTAGTTTCCCATCATACTTTGTTCTACAAAATATAACTCGTTCAAATTGGCCAGCTTTTTACAGTAATACTAACTTTCTTGAACTTTCATAATAACCATTATGTGACTGCCTACACCAAGTAGTTACCAAAAAGACAAAGACTTAACGAGGCTTACAAAGAATGAGTTAACCATTACATATGTTATATAGCCATTTAATTGTCGCACTTTTGTCCACAGACAGAGTGAATGCCTGCATCTGTAGTAGAGGGTGGACAGGAAAATTCAGCGAGATCAGTAAGAAAGATATCGTAAAATATACATTACAATATTACAAATGTGTTTTGACGATTGTTTTTCCTTGTCTTGTTCAAATTGGAATGAAAATAAAACTAATGTCGTGTTGTCTCACTAAATTATTGTTCATCTATTAATAGTCAGACCCTTTGACAATATCAGCACTCGGAATAAATTAATGACACTCTTAGGAAAGAAAATGAACAAAAGGTGTTCACGGAAGTTCTATATTTTCAGTAACAAAGAAAAATACTATAAAAATCGTAAAACTTTGATATTAAACTAATAATAATAATAATCTCTATCAACCAAAATTATAAGTTTAATTATTAGTTTTTCGATGTTCCTGAAACGATTGGATGACTATATTCTGTCAGATTGATGAATTGTAATGGATACTAGTCCTTCATGGATCATTACGATGTCCATTATTAGATATTAACGATCCAATTGGCTTGCTCTAAAAGAGTTTACATAGTCGTTATTGTAGACTGTTCATATCACTGACAACAGCTTCAGCATGGCTCGTACCATAGCAGTCATGGCTGTTTTACTTATCTTAACAGCTACAGCAAATGGTAAGGTAGAATTATTGTCATCCTGAACCGCCTTGTTTATTTGTGATAGTTATTTCGGTCATATATGCTCCATATATGTATAAAGAACGTGCCATTTTCGATATTAATAAGGCAGTTTTTGTCAGGATTTATATATATATATTTTTCTTCCGAAATGTCCATATCAAAGTTTCTTTTAATCAAAGTAGTCGTTCGTGCTCTCCATATATAGTATAACCATCCATATTTGTTATTAAAATACAAAGGAACTCACAGATATGTGAATACCTTGATAACAAATACAATAGCTTGTAATTAGGCTCTATTGTTATCACCAAAAATTGATATTCTTGTGATCTATATAACTCGTGTCTGATTAAAAAGGTTTAAAACTACTACTCAACCTAAGAACATTTTCTTTGATTTTAAGGTACAATGTTTTAATTTTAGTAATTTTATCTTCATAAAAAAATGTAAAGAATGTTAAAGATGTCCTTCAGTAGCATTGTGTGTAATTATAAGAGTTGATTTAAGGCCATATTCTACTGTTTTTTATTTAAATCTTAAGCTTTCGTCGGGCTTCGACATCATCAGAAGAGTGGAAAAGATTGTACGAAATTTGAACTTAAGATTTAAATAAAAAACAGTAGAATATGGCCTTAAATCAACTATGGCCTTAAAAAATGTTCCTTGAAGTAAAAGTCTATATTCAATTAAACAAAGTTAACGATAAATTAAACCTATGCATGATTGCTGAAGTTTAGATACGTTCACTTCAGTACATAACTCATTTCGTAGGGAAGACAACTATATTGAGGTGACATTTAGCAACTATAATAATACGGATAACTGTCTGATAGATAATATTACAATTTCAACAAATCATCAATTTTTTTTGCAAACGAATTTTTCTAAGCAACCATATCTAACCATTTGACAATGTACAGTGATTAATCTAGTGCTTCCTGAATATCAAAAAAAAAATGACAAAGCTCATTTCAACTTCCAAACATGGACTGACCAATATAATTTAAGATTTTGAAAAGAAATTTGCTTGGTATGAATAATGATTTATTTGAACAACAGAAAATATCCACATCTAAGGAATTTAAAAAAACAAGAAGAAACACCTAGGAAAAAACTAATAACAAAATCCGAGTAATTACGTGCATGCGACAGAGCGTGTTGTAACTTGTACAATTTATCACGACAGTCAAGGTTCATTATGCGAGAAACGGTGCGTTACATCCAAAAATAACCAGGGGCCAATATCATTGCAGGATGACGTTCTTACTAAAAGCAAAAGTACTTGCATATTTAAATCAAAAGTCTTTTTATATAATCCATATATTCAATTCAATTCAATTCAATTTATTTATAAATATATAATGTTGTACATTTGATTTACGTGCGCAGCCTGCAGGTAGCATAACTAGTCGAGGCAGGCTGTGCAGATACTTTAAATAGAGATTTACATTTTGATATTACAATTATACTTATTATTTCAATATATTACAAAAATAGTAATGTTTTAAATGTTAACCGAAAAGAAATAAATAAATAAATAAATAAATAAATAAATAAATAAATAAATAATAATAATACATTATAATACATTAATATATAATATATATAATACATAATATATAATACATTTTGTAATACATTTTGCGATGAATTCTTCACTTTATTTCACTATATTTTATACATGTTTATAAAGAACGGGGATTTTTTAATCTACGAAAATCCATCAGTTATAACGGATCATGATTTGAATGAGATTTTCATGGCTGCAATTGAAGTTGAGGTTTTTAATATAAATATATCTAGTTTGGCTAACCTGCATGTATGCTAATAATAAGCAATTATTGGACGATGTTGAGCAAAATAAAGACTGACAAATCATGGTATTTTGTGATGACTGAGTTCAATAATTGTTCATTTTGTTTTATCATTTATTTTATGTAATCTTTGACGGAGCAAGACGCACAAATGATAATAATGAATGAAAACGACAGCAAAACGGCTTTGCAATGTCATGCGCGTGATTTGTAGGTAGTTATTTGCAGTTCCTTTAGCCAATCAAAATGACGGAAAATATAATATGAATGATAATGTAATATATTATAGCTGATAACAAGTTAAGTTAAAACGTTTCGTAGTAAATCGGGACAGGTGGCTAGCCTCTAGACTGCAAAATAGTCCCTACTTTTACTCGAAAACTCCGAGGAAACGAGTCCAGGGTGCAGTTAAAACCAAAAGAATGTACAAATTATTGTCACAAATATTTACAAATAAAATCAGGAGTGTAATTCCCAATATCTTGTCAAAATGTCGGAATACCAATAATTACTAAAAGAAATAGTGTTTCTTCAATCAAAATATGTGGGATCAGGGATCACATGCCTGGGATCAAGGATAACATAGACCAAATCAGCTGGAATCCGGGAGCACTGGAGAGGGGTTGGGATCGTATGAATAAATTTAGGGATCAGAATATAGCAACATCATCATATCAGACAATCTACAGCACTGAATAAATATCAAAACAGAAAGATTTTAAAATCTTTTAAAATCTTTAAATTAAAAAAAAAAACTTTGTAACAGTTAAATTTATCAGATATGTGTAATATGTGTAACACACACCAAATCGAAATATGGCGGCCAATTTGAATAACAATTCTTCTTGACTGTCCAGCCTCGCATAGATTTGAAAACTCTATTGTTTTCAGAACAATAAGAGTACAATAAGAGTACAATAAGAGTACGCCATATTTTGATTCGGTCTATACTGACCCTCTTGTAATTCAGTCGTAGGACTGCGATAAATGTTGATAAACCTATTATCATCATCATCATCATCATCATCATTATTATCATGATCATCATAAATTTCATGGTTTTTATCTATTATTGTTATCTTTCTCGGATGGTTTTTAGGTCAGAACTTAATTTGTAAAATCTCTCCATGTGCCAATGGCGGAACGTGTAATCCTGTTGCGGAGGCGGATTATAATTGTACGTGTGCACCAGGATGGCAAGGGAAAAACTGTAGCGTAGGTAAGTATAAAAACAGTATTTCATTAAAATTTCATTTCATTATTTCATTGTTTTTGAGAACACCACTGTAAGATGGGATGCTAAATATATATGCCTAGTTTACTTCATAAGCCAATGTAAATATTTTATTGGCTGAATATATAGGATCACAAATGGGCAATATATTCCAATGCCATAATTATGGTGTTTAGACATTTCACAGTAATCAAGCTTTTTCAGATTCATAGTAATTATTAAAAATTTCGTTATTGCTTTTCACATACATTCTTTGTCTGATGGCGGAAACTTAACTCCATCGATGACCATAAGTACCAACTAGTTCATCTTTGAGGAACTCTGTATCAACATCACAAGTATTGCATACAATAGTGATATTTTTAAAAGAAACAGGGAGAATGTTGCTGGAATATCTAAAATCATTTAAGTAGTCTACTTATTTCAATTAAGGACGTTCGCGGGAAAAAGCAAAGTAAATGTCAATTTCCTGAGACTTTGCCAGTTGATAAAACTAAATTAGACACATCGAATATGCTAAAAAAAATTGGGGGTCACCGTCGTTGTTTTCGAGCAAAATGGCCTCAAAGTCGGCATTTTCGGCATTTTTCGCAACTAGAGCTGCCTGACGGAATGTCTTGGTGGCAAAAACAAGAAAGAAAATTAGTAAAAAATGCCAGCCATAATAAAAGAACGCCATAAAATGTTTTTGAAACTCATAATATTTCGAAATAAAGCGATTTTTTGACACAAAACGAGAAAATAAATACCTTTTTTGGAGAAAAAGGCCGTACGTCTCGAACAAAATGGCCGCTTTTTTGTCGTTTTCGAGGGCTTAAAAAAAACAGGAAAAAGCCGATTTTATGTGGGTTAAAAAAATGTCTTTTTTTTTTCAAAAACTAATTGAAAACTTATTTTTAGTAGTTATTTCGATTTATAAGATAAAAAATGGGGGTCACCGTTCGTTTTTTGGAGTTATTGTGCTTCAAACATCGAAAATCGGCTCGTTTGCTTGTTTTTTTTTATAGAAGCAAAATCACCCAGGCGTTCCTCACCGCGCGTTGTCGTGCGTAGTGGATGCGCGCGAGCATTCCCCGCGAACGTCTTTAAGATAATAATCTCGCAACCGTTATAATATTTTTTTTAAAATAGATATCAACGAGTGTGCAAGTAGCCCTTGTCAAAATGGAGGTTCATGTACCGATCTAGTCAACGACTACAGTTGTAAATGCACTCCGGGATATAACGGCAAGAACTGCCAAAACAGTAAGTTGTCTTTTCACAAATAAAACAATTAAATTGTTTATCCATGTCTTCGGTAGTTAAATCCAATGTCACAAAATGTACAAATTCATGTCACAAATATTTACAAATAAAATCAGAAGGAATATAATTGCACATAAATTTTTTTTCATTGTTGTGCAAGATTTCTTTAAATTACTGGAAGATGCCAAAGTAGCCAATAACAGTTTTTGCTTTATCATTGTAAAAAAGATGAGGGAATCCTTTAAAAATAGGCGTGGCATGGACGCTTTTTTACCCCTTAAAGATACCACACAAAAATAGAAAACGAAAAAAGCGCGGAAACATCGGAACACATAGCACCGTGATTTTGAACATTTGATCTTTCCAAGTAGAAACGCGCTTTTAAAAACAATTAAACATCCAGAGAAGTCTTTCACAACACGATATAATTATACATACTCAGATGACATATAACTGGCGACAAAATAATATATATCATTTAAAGAGTTCTCGAGGCTCTACTGTCCGCTCGATTTTGAATGAAAGTCTTTTAAGAGAGAGATTACAGCGAAGCAATCAGAAATCTTGAAAAGTACGTATGTACGTTTTTCCACGGATAGCCATTTATTACACATCAAAATGTCCGTAAAAGAATGGTGTTTTCGAATCCATAACTACTTTTTTGAAAAGGTTTGTTAAATTTTAAATAACCCATATTGTAACTTGACATGAGAATAGTCGCGCAATCTCTCTTGTAAAAGTGATCAAACCAGTCGCTTTAAACTCCCAAAAGACGTGTACTTTTTGAACGGAAAGTAGATCAAAATCATTTGATAAGGTCAATAAAAGATTGAGGTAGCTGTATCCATGGCTACTACGTCTTTTACTTTTATGCAAATATTTCGAGAAAAGATCGAAAACCCACGATTTTGAGGCCTTTTTTCTACCAGTTTGACTAGGCGCATTGGAGAGTGAATGTATAACGGGTCTATATAGCTGACCAAATGTTAACACGTGTTTTCCGATGCGACGGGATTTTCCTTTTTCGATACCCTAAAAGATACCAAAATATGTCGAAATTCGATGTTCAGATTTTGAAATCTTAAACGATACCAAATCGCTGATTTGTAGAATATTAAGACATATGACAAGCCTACCAGATAACTGTTCTCACTACTGATACGTCCTCTACAAATCATGCATGAATCGAAACTAGTTGCTGTATCATCAGTATCATTTAAGACTTCAAATAATTAACAACATAAAAACATCGCAACAACTATTGCATACAATGTGCAAGAAACATGGATAATGCTGTTGGAATATCCAAAAAAAATTATTTATGAGTAGTCTATTAATCTATTAATAATCTCCCAATCATTATAATGTTATATTTTTTAAACCAGACATCAACGAATGTGCAATCAATCCTTGTCAACATGGTGGAAATTGTACTGATAAAGTCAATGGTTACGAGTGTACTTGTGCACCCGGTTACAATGGAGACAAATGTCAAAATGGTATGTCATCATATTTCCCACTTTAAGCTGTTGTATATAGAAAACTTTGGCATTAATCAATGTTAATATTTTTGACTCCGAACAGACATCAACGAGTGTGCAATCAATCCTTGTCAACATGGTGGAAATTGTACTGATAAAGTCAATGATTACGAGTGTACTTGTGCACCTGGTTACAGTGGGAAAAACTGTGAAATAAGTATGTAATTTAGCAATTTTGTTATTGATTGATTATTGTATAATTGAATTATGAGGATTGGACGAAGGAAGTTTATGTTTTTGGACGTTATCTCGACATTCAAACTCAAAACAATTCACATCTGTATGGTATAAGACAATAAAATATTATTATAATAAGTTCTCTAGGTTTTACGAATGTTGACAAACTGGTAACGGACTTTCGGCGAACTGGTTTTATAGTGTCGGTGAATCGACTCGAATGTCGGAGAACCGGTTGTCGGCGAACTGCCATGTTGGCAAAACGACCGGTTACCGTATATACAAAACTTTGGCATTAATCAATGTTATTATATCTTGACTCCAAACAGACGTGAACGATTGTGCACCCAATCCTTGTCAACATGGTGGAAATTGTACTGATAAAGTCAATGGTTACGAGTGTACTTGTGCACCCGGTTACAATGGAGACAAATGTCAAAATGGTATGTCATCATATTTCCCACTTTAAGCTGTTGTATATAGAAAACTTTGGCATTAATCAATGTTAATATTTTTGACTCCGAACAGACATCAACGAGTGTGCAATCAATCCTTGTCAACATGGTGGAAATTGTACTGATAAAGTCAATGATTACGAGTGTACTTGTGCACCTGGTTACAGTGGGAAAAACTGTGAAATAAGTATGTAATTTAGCAATTTTGTTATTGATTGATTATTGTATAATTGAATTATGAGGATTGGACGAAGGAAGTTTATGTTTTTGGACGTTATCTCGACATTCAAACTCAAAACAATTCACATCTGTATGGTATAAGACAATAAAATATTATTATAATAAGTTCTCTAGGTTTTACGAATGTTGGCAAACTGGTAACGGACTTTCGGCGAACTGGTTTTATAGTGTCGGTGAATCGACTCGAGTGTCGGAGAACCGGTTGTCGGCGAACTGCCATGTTGGCAAAACGACCGGTTACCGTATATACAAAACTTTGGCATTAATCAATGTTATTATATCTTGACTCCAAACAGACGTGAACGATTGTGCACCCAATCCTTGTCAACATGGTGGAAATTGTACTGATAAAGTCAATAGTTTTGAGTGTACTTGTGCAGCTGGTTACATTGGATTACAGTGTGAAATAAGTATGCGACCACATTTCCCACTTTTGGCCGTTGTATATAGAAAACTTTGGCTTTAATCAATGTTGTTATCTTTGATTCAAACAGACATCAACGAGTGTGCACCTAATCCTTGTCTAAATGGTGGAACTTGTACTGATAAAGTCAATGACTACAGTTGTAAATGCAATGCGGGATTTGGCGGCAAGAACTGCCAAACCAGTAAGTTTTCTTTTCAGAATCACAAATAATCAACTAAATATTCATTATAAACATGTCTTATAGTAATTTCTAAACAATGCACGAGTCATTTTTACCAATGTTTTCAAATAAGCCGAAGAAGTTCCCAACTGAAATCTTGGCAAAAAGTACATTTTTAGAATATCAAAAACTAAAACATGAAAAGGGCATTTGTTAATCATAAACTCCAGGTTTCTTACTTTTCGATGTGTAAAACCAGATATCAAAGAGCTCGAGTGTTAAAAATGACCAATAATAAAGTAAAAAATTGTCAAAATGGTAAGTACTTTTACGGATAGGCAGTCGAAATTATCTGCATGTCAAACACTTTACAGCTACAGTTGTAAATGCAATGCAGGATATGGCGACAATAACTGTCAAACCAGAAAGTTGTCTTTTCACGAATAAAGCAAATTATTTGTGAATACATGTCTTCGGTAGTTAAATCCAAACAAATACACAAATTCATGTCACAAATAATTACAAATAAAATCAGAAGGTATTTAATTCCAAATTTTCTTTTCATGAGCCCCTCCCAGGGGGAGTGCATGCTCCCATGCTCCTTTGATCTTTTTGCATTTTCTCCCTTGTTCCCCATAAGTAAAAAAAACTGTCTCCCTAAAATGTTTTACCTTATGCTCCCATGATCCCCAAAAAACTATTGTTTTATCATATTTTGCTCCCTTGTTCCCTAAAAATAAATGCCCGTGCTCCCTTGATCCCTAAATCCCCTGGGAGGGACTCTTTCATGAATCACAAATAATAAACTAAGGGACCGGTCATTATTTATGTGGGGGGGTGGGGGGGAGAAATCATAGGGGGGGCCATGCTTATATTTTTCAATGACAGGGGGTGGGTTGGAATTAAATTTCACTGAGTTGTGGGTGGTCCATTTCTCTTTTGTAAAGAACATACATGAATGTATAAAGTAAGTTGTGTGTTATCAAATTGGATAAAAAACGTGTTTCCATGCAAACCTAGTATATTAATTGCCATGTAGTATGTATAAAAAGCAACATTAATTTTTTTTAGTTTCTATCAGTTTAACAAAGCAAACAGTAATATTTCTACAACATTTGAAGTCTTTCAAAAGTATTGTCAGTAAGTTCATATGCATCCAGAGCAAATAGTCCTTGATTCTTCATTATTTCTAAATGTTTAATGGCACTTCTCTTATTAACCTTTGCAAGGTTATCTTTACTTAGTTCCTCTTCGCAAAGTGCATGTGCACGTAATCGTGTAGCCTTCTGGGAAACAGAGATTTTCAACAGTGAAACTGTCTAGGGTAATGCCCTTAATCAATTTGAAGACAGCTGCCTGAAGGGGGGAGGGGGGGGGGGGGGCTGCCTCTGAAATGAATTCCATTTGGGGTGGGTCAAAAGTTAAATGTAATACCTCAGGGGGTGGGCCAGGGATAGTCTTTTTGATTCAGACAAAAAATTTCCCCCCCACCCCCACACATAAATAATGACCGGTCCCTAAATATCTATTTAAAACAATACCTAACTTTAAAATAGTGCATGGTGTAAATGCACTCCGGGTTATGGCGGCAATAACTGTCAAATCAGTAAGTTATCCTTTCACCAATAAAACAAATGATTTGTCAATACATGTCGTCAGTCTGGTAGTTAAATCCAAAGGAACGTACAAATTCTTGTCGCAAATATTTACAAATAATATTAGCGAATGTTATTGCAAATACTTTGTCAGAAGCCTATTTAAATCCAAAATAATGCAAAAATTCTTTACACAAATATCTACAACTGATAAAATCAGAAGAAATATTACCAAAAGCTTGAAAAAAATGCCAGAATACGAAGAAATGAAATAGAAGAAGCATTTGTTTATAAACAACTCACCGGTTTCTTACTTTTCGATGTGTTAAACCAGATATCGACGACTGCGCAGTTAAACGTTGTCAAAATGGAGGAACATGTACCGATCTAGTCAACGACTACAGTTGTAAATGCACTCCGGGATATGGCGGCAAGAACTGCCAAACCAGTAAGTTTTCTTTTCATGAGCTCCTCCCAGGGGGGAGTGCATGCTCCCATGCTCCTTTGATCTTTTTGCATTTTCTCCCTTGTTCCCCATAAGTAAAAAAAACTGTCTCCCTAAAATGTTTTACCTTATGCTCCCATGATCCCCAAAAAACTATTGTTTTATCATATTTTGCTCCCTTGTTCCCTAAAAATAAATGCCCGTGCTCCCTTGATCCCTAAATCCCCTGGGAGGGACTCTTTCATGAATCACAAATAATAAACTAAATATCTATTTAAAACAATACCTAACTTTAAAATAGTGCATGGTGTAAATGCACTCCGGGTTATGGCGGCAATAACTGTCAAATCAGTAAGTTATCCTTTCACCAATAAAACAAATGATTTGTCAATACATGTCGTCAGTCTGGTAGTTAAATCCAAAAGAACGTACAAATTCTTGTCGCAAATATTTACAAATAATATTAGCGAATGTTATTGCAAATACTTTGTCAGAAGCCTATTTAAATCCAAAATAATGCAAAAATTCTTTACACAAATATCTACAACTGATAAAATCAGAAGAAATATTACCAAAAGCTTGAAAAAAATGCCAGAATACGAAGAAATGAAATAGAAGAAGCATTTGTTTATAAACAACTCACCGGTTTCTTACTTTTCGATGTGTTAAACCAGATATCGACGACTGCGCAGTTAAACGTTGTCAAAATGGAGGAACATGTACCGATCTAGTCAACGACTACAGTTGTAAATGCACTCCGGGATATGGCGGCAAGAACTGCCAAACCAGTAAGTTTTCTTTTCATGAGCTCCTCCCAGGGGGGAGTGCATGCTCCCATGCTCCTTTGATCTTTTTGCATTTTCTCCCTTGTTCCCCATAAGTAAAAAAAACTGTCTCCCTAAAATGTTTTACTTTATGCTCCCATGATCCCAAAAAAACTATTGTTTTATCATAATTTGAATTGCTCCCTTGTTCCCTAAAAATAAATGCCCGTGCTCCCTTGATCCCTAAATCCCCTGGGAGGGACTCTTTCATGAATCACAAATAATAAACTAAATATCTATTTAAAACAATACTTAACTTTAAAATATTTATGAATAAAAACATAAGCAATATGTTCCAAACTGAAATCTTGGCAAAAAATATATATTAGACTGATATCAAAAACCTTTTGATGTATTTAACCAGATATCAACGAGTGTGCAAGTAGTCCTTGTAAAAATGGAGCTACATGTGTAGATCAAGTCAACGCCTACAGTTGTAAATGCACTCCGGGTTATGGCGGCAATAACTGTCAAATCAGTAAGTTATCCTTTCACCAATAAAACAAATGATTTGTCAATACATGTCGTCAGTCTGGTAGTTAAATCCAAAGGAACGTACAAATTCTTGTCGCAAATATTTACAAATAATATTAGCGAATGTTATTGCAAATACTTTGTCAGAAGCCTATTTAAATCCAAAATAATGCAAAACGTCTTTACACAATAATCTACAACTGATAAAATCAGAAGAAATATTACCAAAAGCTTGAAAAAAATGCCAGAATACGAAGAAATGAAATAGAAGAAGCATTTGTTTATGAACAACTCACCGGTTTCTTACTTTTCGATGTGTTAAACCAGATATCGACGACTGCGCAGTTAAACGTTGTCAAAATGGAGGAACATGTACCGATCTAGTCAACGACTACAGTTGTAAATGCACTCCGGGATATGGCGGCAAGAACTGCCAAACCAGTAAGTTTTCTTTTCATGAGCCCCTCCCAGGGGGAGTGCATGCTCCCATGCTCCTTTGATCTTTTTGCATTTTCTCCCTTGCTCCCCATAAGTAAAAAAAACTGTCTCCCTAAAATGTTTTACCTTATGCTCCCATGATCCCCAAAAAACTATTGTTTTATCATATTTTGCTCCCTTGTTCCCTAAAAATAAATGCCCGTGCTCCCTTGATCCCTAAAAATAGATGCCCGTGCTCTCTTGATCCCTAAATCCCCAACGAGTGTGCAAGTAGTCCTTGTAAAAATGGAGCTACATGTGTAGATCAAGTCAACGCCTACAGTTGTAAATGCAATGCGGGATATGGCGGCGATAACTGTCAAATCAGTAAGTTATCCTTTCACCAATAAAACAAATGATTTGTCAATACATGTCGTCAGTCTGGTAGTTAAATCCAAAAGAACGTACAAATTATTGTCGCAAATATTTACAAACAATATAGAAGACTAGGAACACCAGCTCTCAACGAGTTGGTAAGGTTTCTTTTAACTGTTGAGCAAGATTTCTTTTTAAATTACTGGAAGATGCCGAAGTAGCCAATAACAGTTTCTGCTTTATCAATGTAGTAGTGTTTTACAATTCCTTTGTATATCTTGTATTTAGATATAGATGACTGCAATCCCAATCCTTGCAAAAATGGTGCAACCTGCAAAGATGGAGTAAACAATTACACCTGCTCTTGTTCTCCAGGGCTTCAAGGTCGCAATTGTGAATTCGGTAAGTAAACATTAGAGCATATTTTGTATGAATTTGAAAAGTTCAGTGCCGTGTGTGTGTCCCTTGCCGCGACTGTGATGTTTCAGAACTGTTGACGTGCCTGCCTTGCTTGACTGCGTTCGTGCCGCGGTGAGCTTTAAAATTTTCATAGTCATATACATACGAAAGCTGATGTTTGAATATTTTGGTTGCTGATTGTATCACAGGATAAAACGTTGAAAGATGGTCATCAGTCCGATACATCCCAAGATCTCAAATTTATGGCCAGTGTAATGCACGAGATTAACTTCTTATATTCCTTTAGATATATCTTAATGTTCTTACTACGAATGAACGTTTTGGCATTTTTTCAGATATCAACGAGTGTGCAAGTAGTCCTTGTAAAAATGGTGCTTGTTGTGTAAATCAACTCAACAGCTTCTTCTGTTATTGCAATGCGGGATATACTGGCAGATACTGTGAAACCAGTGAGTTGTCTTTTCACGAATACAAACATTAATTGTCAATACATGTCTTAAGTGTAGTTAAATCCAAAAGCATGCATACATTCTTTTCAAATATTTACAAATAAAATTAAGAGAAAGGTTCGCAAAATCTTGGCAAAGATGTCAGAATATCAAAAACTATGATAAAAGAGGATTCACCGGTGTCATATTTTTCGATGTGTTAAACCAGATATCAACAAGTGTTCCAGCAGACCTTGTCAAAATGGAGGTTCTTGTATAGATCAAGTTAACGGCTACAGTTGTAAATGCACTCCGGGATATAGCGGTAGTAACTGTAATTCACCAGTTTCTTACTTTTCGATGTGTAAAACCAGATATCAAAGAGTCTTTGACCAATAATAAAGTATGTTCTTAGTTCATTGTTATAACATTGTTATATGGTTGCATAGATGTCAACGAGTGTGCAAGCAATCCATGTCAAAATGGAACGAAGTGTTTTGATCGAGTCAATGGTTACATTTGCACCTGTCCTGCAGGATTTAATGGATCTAATTGTCAAAATGGTAAGTTCTTTTACTGATAGGTAGTAGATATTTTCTGCATATCAAACACTAGAGTACATTAGTATTAAATTTTAAGATATTTTTTAAGATATTCATTATCATATAGTTTAACTTTTGAATAGTGAAAAATAATTTTCATTATGTTTATAGGATTTTTTATAGGATTAGTTAGAAGAGAAAAATTAAAAGCGCCTTAGATCCTTGGAAACGGCGCGGCGCTATTGAAATAATGTATTGTTATCATTATGAGAAATCAGATTGATTTATGCATATCAATCTAGGTAAAATATAGGTTTTCTTCGATAAACATATTAAATGTCGGGTTTTTTTTCACATGTCTGGTTTAAAAATGTCTTCCTCAGTTCACTTGATAATGTTTATCGCATGTAACGCACTCTTGCAAAAACGAGCAGCAAGCACAATTCCGGGGCGGGATTATATTACCATGATCCGGCTTTAATGGTCACTTGTTCCTTTGCTCATTTAGATATAAATGAGTATATCGCATGTAATGCAATCATGAAAAAAACGAGCAGCAAGCACAATATATTCCGAGGCGGGATTATATTACCATGATCCGGCTTTAATGGTCACTTGTTCCTTTGCTCATTTAGATATAAATGAGTATATCGCATGTAATGCAATCTTGAAATAAACGAGCAGCAAGCACAATATATTCCGAGGCGGGATTATATTACCATGATCCGGCTTTAATGTTCACTTGTTCCTTTTGCTCATTTAGATATAAATGACTGCAGCCCAAATCCTTGTCAAAATGGCGGGACATGCAAAGACAAAGTCAACAACTACACTTGCAATTGCCCACCAGGTTTTACAGGGCGCAATTGTGAAACTAGTAAGTCTTTATTTAAATAGATTTCAGGACGATCATACAGTATTGGACTACCAAAAACTGACTATAATGTTTTTTTTTGTTCTTTTGCATATTTAGATATAAATGACTGCATCCCGTATCCTTGTAAAAATGAGGGGTTCTGCATTGATAGAGTCAACAATTACACTTGCAATTGCCCACCAAGGATCACGGGTCGAAATTGTGAAACTAGTAAGTCTATAATTAGTAACACTTGTGAAAAAGGAGTATATACTCTTTGTTATAAGTTTTTAAAGAGCATCTTGAACATGCTAAGGTGTACCAGTATCAATACAACGTTTACATAGCCATATATATTACAGAAACCTGCACTATTTAGGTTACTGCAGTTTAGTATGATTTTACTTACAATTTTTGTAAGTTTGTACCATGCTCGTGCAATTTACCAAGATTTAAAATAGAA
The DNA here is from genome assembly GCA_949775045.1 of Metridium senile. NCBI lineage: Eukaryota > Metazoa > Cnidaria > Anthozoa > Actiniaria > Metridiidae > Metridium > Metridium senile. The sequence goes on from OX459098.1 coordinate 11,406,329, forward strand.
ATAACGTTTTCTTAAAAAGAACTCCACAGTTTCTTACTTTTAGTATATATATATTCTGAACCAGATATCGTCGGTTGTGCAGAAAATCCGTGCCTCAATGGAGGTTCATGCATGGAGAGACAACAACACAGGCGATTCAGAAAGGAACTTCGCAACTACATATGCAAATGCATTCCGGGATATGGTGGAGACAGATGTGAAACAGGTAAAACCTGTTTATCACTATTATTTATCAGAAATAATAATGCAATTTCTCAAATGACGTGTCGTCTACTTGCAGCAATTATACTCACTAGTTGGCTATACAGTGGAACCCCGTTAATCCGGCCACCGAAGGGACATCCCAAATGAAAATGTATGGGCATGCATTTCGTCGGGACCTGAAAAACGGGCCGGGGTGGCTGTATTAAGCGCGTGGCCGTAAGACGGGGTTCCACTGTATCTGATATAGCAGTTGAAAAAAGTGGGGAGAACAAAAGGTTCAAGACGATTTATTTATTTAATTTATTTATAATAATTCGATTACACGGAAATTGAACTAGCATGATCTGCATAAAATGGTTATTTCTTCTTTTACTTCTCTAGATATAAATGAATGCCTTTCAAAACCCTGTAAAAATGGTGGGATATGCCAAGATAGAATCAACAATTACCGTTGCAAATGCCCAAAAGGGTACAACGGTCGCAATTGTGAAACTAGTAAGTCTTTATTTAAAAATATTTCATTGGCAAAATATCAAAAGTCTGGTACCAAGCTATATTTTATATTGCCATGTTAGGAACTTGTAATATTTGAAAGCCTTTACACCTACTTGCAAGAACGTTGTCATACAACATTTGAACATTTGTAATTTAGTGGATTAGGAATAAATTAAAAGTACAAAAGAAGATCATTGAAGCAGAACTCTTTCTTTTGTACTTTTGTAATTTATTCCTAATCCACTAAATTACAAATGTTCAAATGTTAATGACAACGTTCTTGCAAGTAGGTGTATATCAAAGACACAGATTTTGACTTAAAGAAAACTTAAGGTTATATTACCGTCCACGTTCGCGGGGTGCTCTCAGTTAAAAATTGTTTAGCGCGTCACTTAACAATAAAGATACAAAGTATATATCATTTTAAAGCTTATATAACAGAGAATAAGACTATGTAAGTTTTTTTTAAGACAAATAATATCTTTAACCAATGCTTCACGTAAAACCTCAAAATCGAGCACTTTCATTAAAAAAAGTATAAGTCCAAAAGTTCCAACTCCTTTTCCGTCATTTCTCCATTATGTCAATCAGCACATACATGTGTTCAAAACCGTGTCCATTTTTTTCGATAAAATGCTTCGTTCTTGAATAAATGTGTTTCAAAGTCGACACATTGTTAAAACTTCAAGTTAAATAACAAAACGGGCCATAACTATAAAACTAAGGATTTTATCAAAAAAACTGGACACAGTTTGGAAGACCAATATGTGTTGATTGACATAACGAAGAAATGACGGCAAAGCAGTATGAACTTTTTGACTTTTTTAAACAACTCGCATTGAAGGCGGTTAATTTTGAGGTTTTTCGAAGAGCATATCTTACAGAAAATTGTTTTATATAACAAAACATACGCAGTCTTATTCTCTGTTATATAAGCTTTAAAATGATATATAATATGTCTATTATTATTGTAAAATGACGCGGTAAACAAACTTTTAACTGAGAGCATGTGAAAGCACACCGCGAACGTGGACCGTAACCTTAAATTCCTATGCGAAAATTCAAATGTGAAAAATTCAGATTCATGTCTAATAATGGGGTGACATATTGTAGAGTTGTAGGGCCCGTGGCACGTTTTACTTTAGGAAAATGGATTAACTATTTCATACAAAAAAAACTTTGTAATAATAATTACATATAATTTAATTACTATCAATGTTTTCAGATATCAACGAATGTCTAAGCGATCCTTGTCAAAATGGTGGAAATTGTACTGATAAAGTCAATGGTTACGAGTGTACTTGTGCAGCTGGTTACAATGGAAACAACTGTCAAAATGGTATGTCTTCTAACACTTTTATGTAAAATGGTTACTATGGAATATTGCGTTGTTTTTTGTTTGTTTGTTTTTTACTTTTTCTATCTCTTCATTGCTAGAAATGAACGAATGTCTGAGCAGTCCTTGTCAAAATGGTGGAAACTGTACTGATAAAGTCAATGGTTACGAGTGTACTTGTGCAGCTGGTTACAATGGAAGCAATTGTGAAACATGTGAGTTATACCAAGATAACATTGTGTTTTTCATTTTTTCATTTGATTTTTTTGGTATTTTCCAATTCTTTCTTTAACTGAAAAATGTTTAAACTTTTATGCAAATTTGAAAAGTATCCAAAATGGACAGAAAATAACAAGAAGGAAAAAAAGCATTTACTGAGGCCGGGTTGATACCGCTCAATGAATTGAGGATTTTGGGATTGATTAATTGTCAGGTTTGTCAGACTGCTGCAGCAAACCTTGTCAAAATGGTGGAACTTGTACTGATAAAGTCAATGGCTACTTGTGTACTTGTGCAGCTGGTTACAATGGAAGCAACTGTCAAAACGGTTTGTCAAAATATTTTCCACTTTTGGAGGTTGTATAAAGCAAACTTTGGCATTAATCTACAATGTTCTAACCTTTGACTCCAAACAGACATCAACGAGTGTGCCATCAATCCTTGTCTAAATGGTGGAAATTGTATTGATAAAGTCAATGGTTACGAGTGTACTTGTGCAGCTGGTTACACTGGATACAACTGTGAAATAAGTATGTTTTCTAAACCCTCTTTTGTAAAATATTTACTTTGAAAAAGTTCTCGATAATTTGCTTTGCATTGTATTTCCTTTTTCTATCTCTTCATTCCTATATATCAACAAATGTCTGATAAATTTTTAAATGATATTACACTGAAACCCCTTTAAACCGTACAGCGCTGGAACAAAAAAATGTCCGCTTGTGCGGGGGTTCCGGTTTATTGAGGTTCTATTTGCTGCGTTTGGAAAATTGCAATGGGTACTACAAACTATATCCGGTTTGAGGGTCCGATATAGAGGGGTTCCACTGTGTGATTTTATGTTCAATTAAAATTTCTATGATATAAATGGAAAATAGCGAGTAGTGTTTCACTTAAAAGATAAGAAAAAAAAGGAAATTTGTAACATCGTACAAATGATGTTTAACCTTTCTAAAGTTTTGAGCTGTAGTACTTCCTTTTACTCAGAAGAAGGGCTCCAAAGAAGAGCAGTTTTTTAAGGTGTTATTGCCGATCATATATATTTTCTGTGACTCTTCTCGAGTGTGATATTTTCTATGGTATTCCTCTTCTATAGATATCGACGAATGTGCAAGTAACCCTTGTAGACATGATGGAACCTGCATAGATGGGGTTCTAAGTTACGTTTGTAAATGTCCGAATGAATATACTGGAAGGCATTGCGAAAGCAAAATCAGTAAGTGAACAACTATGGCAGTGATGATGATGGTGCATGGTTTTAATGATGATGGTTTAGTGTTGGTAGTGATGTTGTTGATGATGATGATGATGATGATGATGATGATGATGATGGTGGTGGTGGATAGTGATCGTGGTCGTGGTCGTGGTTGTAATGACGGTGGAATATTGGGTGGAATAATGGGTGGAATATTGCATATTTGGTAATGATGATGATGGTGGTTGAAAATGATGCTGATGATTGTTGCTGGTGCTGGTCATAATGATTATGGTGGTAATGATGATGATGCTGGTGGATAGTGATCGTGGTGGTAATGATGGTGGTGGTAATGAAAATGATGACGGTGGTTGGAAATGATAATGGTAGTGGTGGTGGTGATAAGGCTGGTGGTGATTGGTAGTTGTGGTTGCAATAATGTGTTGTTGATGAAGGTGGCGTTAGTAGTCGGGTTGTGATGATGATGATAATAGTGGTGAATGCAATGATGAAGGTGATGATGATGATGAAGGTGGTAGTGGTAGTGGTCGGATGGTATTGATAATAATGGTGTTTACTTGTCACATCAATGATGCACTTGAAAAACATTGTCTTTTGCGCGCTCTCCCATATAATGATACTGATTTGTTTTGTTAAAAAAGAAATGTAAAAAGTACTTGAACATCTCGACAAAATTACTGCAATGAAGCAAGTGATGAGTTAATCAATAATATATCATTGAAAAATATATTGCATAATAATGTGTAGGTTACACAATGTATGCAATTTATCTTGCCAAGCTAGCCCAGGAAATGATGCTGAATATATTCATATATTCAGTAATATTGCAAAGCATCCTCCCAATATCAATTCATGCCACCGATAGCTGCAAAAATTGAAATTACATAGTATAATTGATATAATCTCAAATTTGCAGGATACAAGGGCTTGAAATTGAAATACATATAAATTGCATAACAATTGCATAACATTGCGATTAGAACTATGGCTCCATAACTGACCATCATCAAAATCTTTGTAACATCAGATAATGATGTTACATATGTGAATGGTTTAGTTCCACATTTGCTGGAGCTAAACGTATTCAATGCACACTATTGTACAGTGCATGCAGTATTAATCAATTCATGCCAGGCCAGTATGCCATAGATCGAAATTGCACATGTGACTGCACTGATGTAGTTTCAAATTTTAGGGAGCTCAAAATATTGCATTTTAATCCAGCAATAAATAATACTAATCAAATCATGCCTAGCCAGATTCGACATATTTTCAGAATTCCTAGGGTTTGGTATGTGAATAAATATACCCAAATCCATAGAAAACTTGTTTAAAAACAAGTTTTCTATCTAAAAAAAACTTGTTATTACACCACTGGTCTTCACAATTGAAATCTCTTTGTAAGCCGCGAAGTTAATTAAGGTTACATCATAGCTGACAATGCCTTGTGAAGGTAAGTACATTAAATGATGGCTTCAGTTTTATATGAAGCAAGGTAATTAAGGTTACACAATAGCTGACAAGGTCTTATGAAGGTAAGTACATTAATTGTTTTTTAGTAAGTACATTAGATGATGGCTTCAGGTTACTAATTAATGATAACTAGCTTTTCTATATGAAACCTATGTTTAGTAGATCAACAGCAAAGAAAACAAGGAAAGGTACAGTATTTTTTGATTTTGTTTATTGAATTACTAATCAAAATTATTCCTTTCAAAATTCAAGGAATACATACACTATATACCAGTCGGAAAATATTCAGTACCAGGATGCCAATGGATGTAATTAATTGTTAATGATGAATTTTTATATTCTTAACGGTAAAGTTCATATATATATTGCAAAATTTCAACTGTCACAGTATAATTATTATTATATTTATTATATTTATTATATTTATTATATTTATTATTATTATTATTAATTGATAACAATCTAACATATACATAAGAAAAGCAACGGTTTACACGGCCGTTATCTCAAGTAAAAGTTTTCCATTTTTATTGAAAACGAAAAGCTTTGACAAGTAAACCATGGAACGAAACTAAAAGTAGCTTATAAAATGAGCTATATTTTTATCTTATTATTATGTATTGTAGGACTTGTAGGATAAAGAGCTTACTATCAATGTCATTAAAATGGCTGGATGATTAGTCGTGGCTGGATTAAGATGTCCATTAGATGTTATTAAACGATCCAATTGACCGCAAAAGGGCACTAGAACGCTAAATTATGTTCAAATTAATGTGTTCTTATCGTTGATAGTAAATAAAGTCGTCCTAGTTCAGTTCTCAAAAATATTTTACTGTAAATAGTTGATACTATATTTTTAAATCATCAGTTCGGTCTCTTCAACGGTTTGATCTTAAGCTACAAATAAATACCGCTGTACCGGTCAACGCCGTCACTCTAAGTGTTAGGGATTGACACTCAGAGAAGAATATCAACTGAATGTCAATCAACTGAGTATCAATCAACTGAATATCAATCAACTGAATATCAATCAAATGAATATCAGCTATATAAAAGACGTTTCGGATAACTAAGACGTTTTTACGATAAGTACACTCTGAATTTGGACATAATTTTAGAGTTGTTGTGCCTTGACTACAAAAGAGTTTACACAGTTAACTGTTGTTGACGGTTCAGCAGTCCAGGAGTAGATTTTATCACAACGGCCTCAACATGGCTTTTACCTCAAGTGTCATGGCGTTTATTCTTTTCTTAACAGCTACAGCAAATGGTAAGATCTAATTAATGTTCATTAATATCAGGCATGCATGCTCAGTATTTGTGGTAATTAGTTCAGCCTTTATAAGATTTATAAACTCCATATAAGTACGGTACATGGAATGTGATTTATTTAAACTGATAAGTGGTTAGGCAGTTCTGTCAGGACTTTTGTAGACATATTTTTAATTTCTTCAAAAAGTTCCTTGTAAATTACAACCACAATATAAATTAAAGTATTCTAAAAAGTATTCTAAGAATTCTACACTGGTAGACCAATATCATTTGAGAATTTGAAAACAAGTCAGAGCAAAAATAATTTATTTGAACGAAAGAAAATATGCTTATCTAATAATAACCAATTATATAAAAGAAAAAAAAGTTGAGATCTATAGTAGAAATAATCTAATTAAACATATTCAAAACCATACGAATGAGCATGTTGTAACTTTGTGATGATTAAGAGCACCATTATGCGAGAAATCATGCATTACATCCAAAAATAACCAACAATGTGTTTTTTTCTAGCATGTCCTATGGCGTGTAATGTTTATTTTCTTCTTCAATTTATCCCTTCCTTTTTGTTAATATTTCAATTTTAAAAACAAACTTATTTCATTAGGAAGAAAGTAACTGAAGTTTTTTCTTAGTGCAGTCTGTACATGTAGAAATGACAACAAATTTCACTGAATAAGTAAATATCGAGGCTAATATTAGTCTTGAATGACGTACGTATAATATTTTATGCATATATTCTTCACAGTATTTGACTATAATACATCAAAAAACGAGATTTTTTGAGATTTTCATTTGCTGCAATGTAAGTTCTAGATCTGTTTTTTTTTTTTTTGTTATATGAAGCTATCTACTTGACTATTAAACAAGTATTGAAGAAATATAGAGGCCTCAGCGTGCTCTATCGAGTTATCGAATCAACGTTTCGTGCTCTGTTGATTTATAGAGAACGTTTCTCAACCAATCACGTTTTTTTTAATAAAATGCTTAGTTTTTGAGTTATGGTCCGTGGTGTCATGTAAGGGGTGGACCATTAAATTTTTTAGGGGGGTTGGGCAATCCAAAAAAAAAATTCGAGCACAGCAAGTTGAAAAAAAACATTCCTGCATACACGTAGAATGGGGAAAAAAATCCTGCCAAAAAAATTTGCATAACCCATCCCCCTCAAAAATCTAATAGTCCACCCCTAACTTGATGTTTTAAGAATGAGTCAACTTCGAAACACGCTTACTCGCTTACACGCTTATTTACAAAATATCAAAAACGTTTAACACAGTTTTAAAGACATATATATGCTGATTGACATAATGCAGAAATGACGGCAAAGTAGTAAGACCTATTTTTAGATTTTGAGCATAAGTTACAGATTATTTTTCAAGAAACATCTGCACGGTCTTATTCACTATTTCAATAATCTTTTACGCAAACAAAGCCACAGTCCACTCTCTGAAGCCTGCAAAGGATGTCGGTATTTCTTCTCTTGTTATCGATATATTTAATATATATTTTGGTTGTACAAGTTTACAAGTTTAACTGAGAGCACCCTGTGAAGGTAGACCATAACCTTAACTCTGTATAACTATTGTAATCACTTAACCGTACCCTGTATACTATTTATAACCAATCATAGCGCGAGTTAGAATGTATCTATGTTATAAAGACATTTCAACCTTATCCAGTTTAATTATTGATAATTTGCTGGTGCTTTTCACAACTGATATATGTTTTCTCATTACAGGAAACATAACAATGACTACTAGTAGCTCACAATCACTCTTATCTGTCAGCATCTTAAACTCAAGCATCGAAGTCACAATCACTTCAACATCATCATCGTCGCCATTGTCACAATCACCACCACCACCACCATCATCATCATCGTCGTCGTTATTATCATCAACAACATCTTCACCACCACCACCACCACCATCATCGTCGTCATTATCACCAACAACATCTTTACCACCATCATCATCACCACCATCGTCATCATCGTCGTCATTATCACCAACAACATCTTTACCACCACCACCACCACCACCACCACCACCATCATCATCATCGTCGTCGTCATTATCACTAACAACATCTTCACCACTACCACCATCATCGTCGTCATTATCACCAACAACATCTTTACCACCATCATCATCACCACCATCGTCATCATCGTCGTCATTATCACCAACAACATCTTTACCACCACCACCACCATCATCATCGTCGTCATTATCACCAACAACATCTTTACCACCATCATCATCACCACCATCATCATCATCGTCGTCGTCGTCATTATCATCAAAATCTTCACCACCACCACCACCATCGTCGTCCTCATTATCACAATCACTAACATCTTCACCTTCACCAACAACGGCAACAGCAGTAACATCTTCGCACTCCAAATCTTCTCCTTCCTCCACCATTTCGCCATCGGCGTCGTCGTCCTCGTTAGCTACTTCCTCGTCAATTGGTGAGTCAAAAATGAGGATGAATAGAATAAACTGACTGACTGTAATTTGTACATGCAATTATATTGTTAGACTACGTCTTTTCGGAAGCATTTTCCAACATGTGTCAGCCAGGGATTATGTTTAAATGATGTTTTTCGAAATCAAAGTCAAAAATATTTTTTTGTTGATAAAAATGAAAAATGGGAGAGTTTGCATACGTTCGAGAACATGGAGGTTGTTATTAAGATGTTCAAAAACTCATGAATAATTAATGAGGATACAATCCAATGACATCAAAGAAATTAGTCACGTGAATGGACCTTTATACCATAGTAATATATCATCATTCTTAAAGCCCGGGGGGGGATTTGATTTCGGTCCCAGGGGAAAGTGGGGCTGAATGAGTAAAATCATTGTTATGATAATCAAGATAATGAATCATTATCTAGGTACTTTATAACGTGTGTACATTTTGTAAGCTTTGAGTCTTTATCAGTGAATTTCTAATGAGAGAAATCTTTATATAAAGATTATATAATGAGAGAAATCTTTATATAAAGATTTCTTTCATTAGAAATTCACTGATAAAGACCCAAAGCTTACAAAATGTACACACGTTATAAAGTACCTAGATAATGAATTCAATGACATATTTTAAAAGTGACTTACACAAACAAAATATAATCATGGCTTGCAATACTTTAATTAAACATTCTATTTATTCAAATATATGTTGTAGTGTTACACAATGCAAAGTACGACATTACTTGAAATTGAAAGTACAATTATTAAACACAGATTTGGTTATCATGGATGATACATTTAAAGTTACAGTTTCACTTTGGAGAATCATGTTGCTTAGGATTTCGTCCGGAATCTCGAAATCGGGTAATAAACTTAAATCTTCATGTTTCTCTTTGTTATTTGAAGTTACAGTTTCACTTGGGAGAATCATGTTGCTTAGGATTTCGTCCGGAATCTCGAAATCGGGTAATAAATTTAAATTAGCATTTATATCTTTCGGAGGTCCTAGAATTTTGCTAACATGTACTAACAACTTGTATACTGAAAACTAAGTGATAAAAGAAATACAATATTTTACCTTCTGTCATCTTTATTTAGCAATCGAACTGCTCCTGCTCTATTACCCTCATCCAAATATTAATGACGTTGCAGTCCACATATTATGCTATACAAAGATCTAGGGGGATATCGCTGTCCATCCTCTTGGACAAACTTCGTCAGCCAAAAGTTCAAGGACTCGGCCGTCATGTTGACAATATTAGTGTCAAGACTTTGAATTTTTCCAATCTCGGCTTTAAATCCAATCTCTTCTAAACCCGGATTTTTATTTGGCCTTCCACTTTGCCAAGACACAAAAATCTTGAATGACCATTTTGTTACATAGCGTGTGGAGCTAGGAAAGCTTGCTCTTCTAATGCACTTTTTGATTCGCGAAAGATCCGCTTTGGAGGCATGCTAGGTCGATCGTTGACGAATGAACACCTATACGCAATAAGTGTTAATTAACCATGCAGTTTTTATAAAATATGTTGATTTAGGTCCATTAAGGAATTTTTCCCTAGAGAACTGATTAATTATAATTTTTCGCTTTATTTCTTTTGTCATTGGATTGTAAGGCCATTCAAACCTCATTAATTATTCCCGTGGGTTTTTGAAGCCGTTCAATAAACTCGCAGATCGTGTTTTATCAGGTCTTAAAAAATTCATGAATAATTAATGAGACATTTTCAAAAGAAATCATGACCATGACGAGTGTTGTAAATCTGATACAACACTAGTGTTGTATATCCTGATTTGCATAAGTTTTAACTGGTAATTTTACGGCAAAATTTATTTTAATCCTAAAAATGTTGGTAAAATATGAAAGAGCTAACCTAGACATTTTTTAAGTAGTTTACAACATTCGCGTCCGTGTTGTATCGGCGATACAATCGCGCGCCTTCGGCTTGCGATTGTATCTGCCGATACAACACGGCCGCTCATGTTGTAAACACTACTAAAACCACTCGGCTACTCGTTTATTAAACACTACTTAAGTGTATAGTCGAAAGAAGCCATTTTACTCCCTTGACCATTTCCTGTTTTATAGACCTTTTGACAAGTGCAACCTTTTTTGAAATTATAATATGAATTTATGATAAATGATATTTTCTACGGTATTTCTCTTCTATAGGTATCAACGAATGTGCAAGTAACCCTTGCAGACATGGGGGTACATGCATAGATGGGATTCTAAGTTACGTTTGTAAATGTCCGAATGAATACACTGGAAGGCATTGCGAAAGCGAAACCAGTAAGTGAACAACTATGGCAGTGATGGTAGTTGTGGTGATAATGATGATGATGATGGTGATATGGTAGTTGTGGTGATAATGATGATGATGATGATATGGTAGTTGTGGTGATAATGATGATGATGATGATATGGTAGTGGTGGTGGTAATGATGATGACGGTAGTGGTGTTGGTAATGAGAATGATGGTAGTGGTGGTGGGCGGTGGTAACAATGATGATGATGGTAGTGGTGCCCGGGGGAAAGGGGGGGTGTACGCTCTTTGTCCAAGTGGTAGGGGTGATCGGCGGAGGTTTTGAAAACGACCCCAAGGTACGCACAGATTAAAATAACTGTTTTAAAAAGTCTTGTTGATTTCAACCCCTAAAGGGTACGGCTGTGCGATGTTCTTGACAGCTAAGCTTACTTTAACAACAAAGCAGAGTAAAAATGACCCGTAAATGTAACTGATTTTTGAGCCATAATCCTAAAAGGAACCTAAAAGGTACGCACATATTTTTAACCCTAAAAGTTAAGCCGATCACCCCTACCACTTGGACAAAGGGAGAACCCCCCCGGATAGTGGTGGTGGTGGCAATGATGATAGAAGTGGTGCAAAATGATAATGTTGGTAGTGGTGGTGGTGATGATAACGATATTGATGATGATGGTAGTGGTAGTGGTAATAATGAATGTGGTGATTATGATGATAATGGCGTTTACTTGATATATCAACGATACACTTGAAAAAGTTGGTGTTTGCGCGCTCTCACATATCATAACATGATCTATATTTGTTATAAAAAGTCAAAGAATTTAAAAAATACGTGAACAACCCGACAAAAATCACTGTTATCAAGGTGTGCATATAAGAACTACGTACAATTAGTCAAAACATAGCAAACTACGGAAAACACAAAGTTAATATGGTATGCAATGGTGCAAATTATAAGGTTATTATCAATATAACATTGAAATATATCGATGATAATTATCTGACCATTTCCATAACATATGATAGGCAATTCATGCATTTCTGCTGATGTGCAAAAATGCAATGAATATCAGCAAAAAGCAAGATTCGATTCGTTTAACGTAGAATCTGTATTTGATATGGAACTAATATATCAAATCTGATTCACAAATGTTATAAATCTTCGTTCTTAAGCACTTTTCATAATTTATGAAAAATATGTTAAAATATGTTTTTGTTCATAAATTAGAACTTGTGCAGAACACTTACGAACCCCTCGTTTACAAAAAAGTATGGGTACGTCTCAAACCTCCCTCAATGCCCTTAACAAATCCTGGGTACACCCCAAAAGCTCTGCCCTCCCTTAAAACAATATTTTTATACCCCAAATAAAAAGTTCCCGTCTTCCCAAAAATCCTGGGTACGCCTTAAAAGTATGTAAGCTTTAGGTGCGTTATGGGCTGTAACATAAAAGGTATGTACATTGTTAATCGTTTATCAACTGATAATATATTTACTCTTTATTCCCATGATCTCAAAAAACTATTATTTTGGGTATTTTTTTAGAAAGATCCCTGTACCCTGAAAATTAATGCTTCTCTTGTTCCCTAATAATGCAGGATATGCAGGATATCAGTGGTGAATAAAGACTATAGACTTAACGATTCTCCAAAGACTTTATTTTCAGATTACCGTGACATGATTTTTACGAGTAAAATATACAAGTACTGGTGCACAGCGGTATTGATTGGTACTAGGCGGTACCATGCACGTGGAGCCACTCCCTCTTACAAGCACTGACTTGTAGGTTGATACGGTAAAGTTGGTTTACCTTGAGAAAGACTCAAGCAAATTACAAAACTTGCTGATATTATTTATTTGTTAAATAAAAATGATACATAGTTATGTGTTCTTTCAGTGTTCTTTGATTCCAAAAATGAGCACAAATAGAGAAAATCAAAGAAGAAGAAAACCTTTTATGAAATAATATTGGAATTTAGTTAAATTATTAGGTAGGTAAAGCTAATTATTTTAAAATAAGTGTGACATTCTATCAATACCTATATCATTACAAGTACTTATGTCAGAATTTTGCTTTTGTTAGAAATCCCTTTTCCGGCTGAGCTAGAGGTTAATGGTTTCTCCATGTTTCCAAGAATATTCCTGGTCAACTAAACAATGTCTTATGGAAGTGGAGATGCAAGTTGCAAGTTATTACATCTCAAATACGGCACTTCATTACATGAAAATGTTCCTGGTCAACTGAAGAACTTATTGTTCAAAGCATAGCAAATGTAATTTCTGGAAAAGATATTCAGTTATATATTTTTGCTAGATACCACATGTTAGTCTAGGACTGACTGGAAATCACTAATATCTAAAGTATATATATAGATTGGTCAGGGCCAATCATATTTAACTAAACTACTTATTGTGGACTGAAATCTGAAATCAAATTCATTCTTATTGTGTTT
>OX459098.1:11422240-11499740 GCA_949775045.1 Metridium senile
TTTCAGAGAAGAATTTTTAAAGGAAATTTGAGTCCACTCCCTTTTTGGATCCGCTTTAATGATAAAAGAGCAATTAAAGTTTGAAAAAATATTTCAAAACAAACATAGTTTCACATTCAAAAGGCCAATAACCGAGGAAGATGATTTTTTTATGTTGAAACTTACGTTTGACAACTATGCTCGACGTTGGGGAAGTAGCTATTGTTCTTGTTGATGTTGGTGTTGGTAGGCTTGAACTCTTAGTTTTTATCGCAGTTGTTCTCAGTGGTGGTTCTTGAGAAATTGTTGGTGTTGGAGCCGATGTGACTATTGGTGAAGGTCTAGACGAAGATTCACTCGACGTGGATGTAATGGATGTAGCTGTTGGATTTGATGCAGAGGATGCTGATGTTGTTCTTGTAGTGGTTGTGGGTGTTGACGTTGAGGTAGTGGAAGGTGGTGTTGGTGTTGCTGTTGCTGTTGCTGTTGGATTTGATGCAGAGGATGCTGATGTTGTTCTTGTAGTGGTTGTGGGTGTAGACGTTGAGGTAGTGGAAGGTGGTGTTGGTGTTGGTGTTGCTGTTGCTGTTGCTGTTGCTGTTGCTGTTGCTGTTGCTGTTGCTGTTGGATTTGATGCAGAGGATGCTGATGTTGTTCTTGTAGTGGTTGTGGGTGTTGACGTTGAGGTAGTGGAAGGTGGTGTTGCTGTTGGTGTTGCTGTTGCTGTTGCTGTTGCTGTTGCTGTTGCTGTTGCTGTTGCTGTTGGATTTGATGCAGAGGATGCTGATGTTGTTCTTGTAGTGGTTGTGGGTGTTGACGTTGAGGTAGTGGAAGGTGTTGTTGGTGGTGTTGTTGCTGTTGGATTTGATGCATAGGATGCTGATGTTGTTCTTGTAGTGGTTGTGGGTGTTGACGTTGAGGTAGTGGAAGGTGGTGTTGGTGTTGCTGTTGCTGTTGCTGTTGCTGTTGCTGTTGGATTTGATGCAGAGGATGCTGATGTTGTTCTTGTAGTGGTTGTGGGTGTAGACGTTGAGGTAGTGGAAGGTGGTGTTGCTGTTGCTGTTGCTGTTGCTGTTGCTGTTGGTGTTGCTGTTGCTGTTGCTGTTGGATTTGATGCAGAGGATGCTGATGTTGTTCTTGTAGTGGTTGTGGGTGTTGACGTTGAGGTAGTGGAAGGTGGTGTTGCTGTTGCTGTTGCTGTTGCTGTTGCTGTTGCTGTTGGTGTTGGTGTTGCTGTTGGATTTGATGCAGAGGATGCTGATGTTGTTCTTGTAGTGGTTGTGGGTGTTGACGTTGAGGTAGTGGAAGGTGGTGTTGGTGTTGCTGTTGGTGTTGCTGTTGCTGTTGCTGTTGGATTTGATGCAGAGGATGCTGATGTTGTTCTTGTAGTGGTTGTGGGTGTAGACGTTGAGGTAGTGGAAGGTGGTGTTGGTGTTGGTGTTGGTGTTGCTGTTGCTGTTGCTGTTGCTGTTGGATTTGATGCAGAGGATGCTGATGTTGTTCTTGTAGTGGTTGTGGGTGTAGACGTTGAGGTAGTGGAAGGTGGTGTTGGTGTTGGTGTTGGTGTTGCTGTTGCTGTTGCTGTTGCTGTTGGATTTGATGCAGAGGATGCTGATGTTGTTCTTGTAGTGGTTGTGGGTGTTGACGTTGAGGTAGTGGAAGGTGGTGTTGGTGTTGGTGTTGCTGTTGCTGTTGCTGTTGCTGTTGCTGTTGCTGTTGGATTTGATGCAGAGGATGCTGATGTTGTTCTTGTAGTGGTTGTGGGTGTTGACGTTGAGGTAGTGGAAGGTGTTGTTGGTGGTGTTGTTGTAGTGGTTGTGGGTGTTGACGTTGACGTTGAGGTAGTGGAAGGTGGTGTTGGTGGTGTTGTTGTAGTGGTTGTGGGTGTGGGTGTTGACGTTGACGTTGAGGTAGTGGAAGGTGGTGTTGGTGGTGTTGTTGTAGTGGTTGTGGGTGTTGACGTTGACGTTGAGGTAGTGGAAGTTGATGTTGTTGTTGTAGTGGGTGTTGGTGTTGGGGTAGTGGACGTTGGTGTTGGTGTTGGTGTAGGTGTTGGTGTTGGTGTTGGGGTAGTGGACGTTGGTGTTGGTGTTGGTGTTAGGCTAGTGGATGTTGGTGTTGGGCTAGTGGATGTTAATGTTGGGCTAGTGGATGTTGGTGTTGGGCTAGTGGATGTTGATGTTGAGGTAGTGGGTGTTGGTGTTAGGCTAGTGGATGATGCTGTTGATGTTGATGTTGGGCTAGTAGATGTTGAAGTTGTTCTTGATAAGATAGTGGATGTCGGTGTTATTGTCGTTGTTGATGCAGTGGATGTCGATGTTGTTGGCGGTGGTGACGTAGTTGATTTTGATGTAGAGGATGTTGGTATCGATGTGGACGTATCTACTGTTGTCTCTATACTACCGTCTTTAAGTGTGGACACAGGAGTATTGGATTGATCTCCACGACTTCTATCCACGACTAGAAGCAAATTGTAAGTGTGATGTTTAAGATTATTGCTTTATGGACAACTGAGGTTGTTACACTATTTGTTATTCATATAAATATTATAGCAAGTGCGATAAACATTTGCTAGTATCGTTTTGTATTCCGACAATATATTTAGATAGCCTTTAATTGCCGGATCATCGTTATATAAACTAATATTGTCATTATCGTACTGTTATCGGTCGATATTCGGTTCGTAATCGTCATATGATCGTAGCATCATCGTTTAATTGTCGTTATGTAATCACATTTTACCACTTAAACTCATACTGTCATTATCGTAATCCATCGATATTCGGCCGATTATCATTTGAAAATTGTTCTGTAATCCGTTAAAAAATAGGTTCGTTCTTTTTTGTGTGTATGTGTGTGTGTGTGTACGATCCTTCAGGCAGTTGTGTTCATGAATGCACAACTGCTCTGTCATTATTTATAGTAACACAAAAAATGTAAATAGTGCATGTTTCTCAAAGATATATATCGATATATATTATTTATAACTATCATATTCTTAAGTGGAAAGTCTATCACTATAGGAAACCAGATCATATGCTAAATTAAGAAGCTATTTTAAGAGGTTTCTATAAATGAATGGGCCTTTTCATCCAAGATAATGCACAAATCGTCGGACGAGGGCTAAAGCTCGAAACGTCAGTAAGTTATTAAGTTAAGTTAACATTTTTTACAGTGTTACAAATTTCATTATATCACCTATCGTTTATATCAAACACCGACGCAGCCTATACTAGTTTACTCGCTAGTTTCTACTGAATATTTATTAAAGTATGAATTCCGATATTAGCATTTAAAATTTTGAAAACTTTCATTTAGGAAAAACGAAACAGCTTTTAAAACTGAATATTTATTAAAGTATGAATTCCGATATTAGAATTTAAAATTTTGAAAACTTTCATTTAGGAAAAACGAAACAGCTTTTAATACTGAATATTTCGTAAAGTATGAATTCCGATATTAAAATTTTGAACACTTTCATTTATGAAAAACGGAACAATTTTTAAAACTGAATATTTCGTAAAAGATGAATTCCGATATTAGCGTTTAACATTTTGAAAACTTTTAAATTTAGGAAGCTGCAAAAATATGCGTTGCTAACGTTACTTTTTGTTTTGTTTTGTTTTTCAATATTTTATTCATGCTTTTAAAGTTTCTTCTGAAGGAATTCTCTCATAATATTCCAAACTAACGGCAAATATAAAAGCTTTAAACACTCTTTAACAAATTTCATATATATTTGAAAAAAGGAACATCTTCAGGAAGTTATTCTTAAAACATTCTTAGGAATTCAACAAAAAAAGTAGTCGCTATAAATAGACCGCGATGTAATTTCAAGGCTAAAATGTTCTCTTATAAAATTTGTGAGGGGAAGTTCCTTAAGGTGTCTCCCAGTCAATATTATTGTTATCACACTGTTTTAATTTATACTTTTATAGTTCAATGAATCTGATTTGTTTAAAGATATTATGTGAAAATATTGAGCAATGCACTTTTTTGTGGATGAACGTTTCCATGGCAATTATAAACATCTTAATGTGAATTTTTTTCCAAAATACCTTTTGATTTGGTGCGACCCTCGAAAAATTACCAAATGGGTTATAATTTGCATAGTGTAGCACTCAGCTGAATGTGAAAGTTTAAAGAAAATCGATCTCTTCGTCATTTCATAATTCGTCGAATCATGAAATACTTTATAGACGTATTATTGAAAAAATGAACATCAGCTAAAATTAATTGCTTGGAAAATTTGTTTATGGTTACTATGGAAACGCCAAATAACATGGTAACAAACTTTCATCCAAGTCTAATATCTATTGACAAAAGTTATTTAATTCACAACGTTGGAGTTTTGTATAATACGTCATTTAGAGCAATAATTATAATATATATAACGTTAATCTATATGTTTTGGCAATCTACCGTTAATTAAAGGTTATTATTAGCGAACCCCGGCAGCTGCATTGTTCTATAATCATTATTGGATGACAGATTAATACAGTTTCAAAAATGATATTTTGCAGGTATTTCTCTGATCGTATCAAATTTCTGTTTTAGAGATAAAGTTTAAAAATAATCAGTGTGACTATGTTGATATAAAAGAGAAAAATATAGGTTAAGAAAGAAAGGGAGAAAGATAAACGAAGGAAAAAAGAAAAAGAAGAAGGAAGGAAGAAAAGAAGGAAGGAATGATGGAAGACGGAAGGAAGGGAGAAAGCTAGACAGAAGGAAGGAGGGAAGGAAGAAGGAAGAAAGGAAAGAAGGAAAGAATAGAGGAAAGAAGGAAGGAAAGAAGGAAGGAAAGAAGGAAGGAAAGAAGGAAGGAAAGAAGGAAGGAAAGAAGGAAGAAAGGAGAAAGGAAAGAAGGAAAGAATAGAGGAAAAAAGGAAGGAAAGAAGGAAGGAATGAAAGAAGGAAAGAAGGAAGGAAAGAAGGAAGAAAGGAGGAAGGAAAGAAGGAAAGAATAGAGGAAAGAAGGAAGGAAAGAAGGAAGGAATGAAAGAAGGAAAGAAGAAAGGAAAAAGGAAGGAAAAAGGAAGGAAAAAGGATGGAAAAAGGAAGGAAAGAAGGAAGGAAAGAAGGAAAGAAAGAAGGAAAGAAAGAAAGGAAAGAAAGAAAATTAGAAACAATTTAAAGAGCAGTAGAAAGCTAGAGAGATGAAAAGAAGAGAAAAGGTTTATTTTGTTTTTCCCGCTAACAGAAATGAGTACGCAGATAAAGTAAAAAACGAATATGGGAAGTTTCCCAGATTTTCCCAGGTGTAGAGAGAAAGTTTTTGTTCATCAAACTCCTCCCAAAAATACATCTTGATTGGCCTTTACAATGTATGAGTATTCCAGACCAACAATCTCACCATTGCCGAGAGGGGGGAGGGAAGAAGGAGACATGAAAGGCTGAAATTTCACTATCGAAAAAAGATGCATAATTTGCCGTGATATCCCGAGGTATTTCGAGTGTAATTGTAGTTTTCCTACGACTATTTTAATGAAAGGCCTAGTCCATTATATTCAACACGTTTCAATTGACAAACAACACAATATAATCTCAATATACTAGTAGAGAAGATTTCGTGTGACCATGAAAAGCTCACGGCAAAAACACGGTCAAGGCACGACAAGGCCCATCAAAATTCTAAAAACAACACGCCACAAACACGGTACTGAACTTTTCACAGCCATGCAAAAACTGCTCGAAGTCTACGGAGTGACAAAAACAAATAACAAGAACTAACAAAATCTTACCATTAAGAAAGACGTGGAAGAGAATGCAAATAGCGACACGTTTATGAAAATCCATCATGTTCTTTGAACTAGCTAGTTGGCAGACTTGGTCAACTTCTCCAAACGATTAATAGATAATTCAAGCCAAATAGGTTAGTAAATAGAATTTTATGTATCAATTATTCATCAATCGTTATTTTTATTCTAGAACTTAACTTTTGGAGAAGTTTCCGAATAAATTACTTCATATTTTATGTGAATGACGTCCAAATAAAATCGTCAAAAAAACATGTCGAAAACACTTCTAAGCTGATACAGTATTTTCGAAAATGTTTTTAAAGCTCATTAGAATTTGTTTGTTGCGCCAAACTTAATGTAAATAATAATTGTTATTGTCTACTATCTTCTCTTATATTTTACATATTAAAGATGGACGAAGAACAATACTGTGTAATAGAACATTCTGCAGTTACGAGCAGAACTCATTAATATTTAATTAATCATCTAGCGAGCAGAAATATATAAAAATAAGAACTAGAAATGTTGATATTAGTCAGTTTATGTTAATTTGTTTGTCACAAAAATAATGCTCATAAAAACATTTAAAAAGTATATAAGGATGCATGTGACAGGAGAAGGAAACAGAACTTACGTCCCAATTGAATATCCTACTCCTACTTAAAAAAACATATAGCTAATAATAGAAATATAAAATGCCAAAAAATACTAACGAATGCAGCAAAAAATACTAAAACGCTAAACAAGAAATATTGTAAAAAGAACTACGGAAAAAAATTATCATATTATTATTATTATTATTATATTTGCTAATGATTATACGCATAATGATTATACATATACAGTATGTGTGTGCAATTCCGAACGGTTTTTAAATAAATTGCCATATCATTCGTTAAATGCATTGTTTATGAAATATATTTTCCCTGGAGATGAGGTAACATCTGATAAAGATTTATATAAAGTATTGGTCAATTTTAGTGATTTTTAAAAATGTTATGGATATATTTGTAAAGTAGTTTGAGTGGTGCAATTCTGGACAGTTGTGTGCAAAGCCGGACACTATTAAAGTAGGTTCTGTTTAATCAATTCTTTGAAGTTATTTCCTAATTTTCGAATGCTTACGATAGATTTTCCATTTCCACAGTCAAATTTGAGATTAAAGCATAAATTTGTGTTAATTAAATCATGAATTACGTTGCTTGTTGAATAAATGATCACTCAAAATGCTGGAAATCGCATCTCTGACGTCTCAATTTCAAAAATTTCTGGGGGGCGTGCCCCCAGACCCCCCTAGATACTCCATTGAACCATTTTAATTGGCCGCCCCCCCCCCCCCCCCCCCCCCTTTCTCAATATCCTGGATCCGCCCCTGGTCTCCTACACTTATTTAAAACTATTAAAAGCTCTTCTTTTCACACAAGATAAAACATTGTTTGCAATTGAAAACGTACTAATTATTTTGGCGTTATCATTTGAATCTGCAGAAAAATCACCATTTCAAGTTTAACATGTAATTCGGAGCGCGTTAAAAACTGACTTATTGCGAATTTGCATATTCACATGCGATGACAAATCGCTCATTTTCCTAGCTGAAAATATCTCGATTGTCACCAAAACTCCTTAAACAATAGAATACATATTACAAATGCTTAATTCTATAATTTTGTTTTAATTTTTAAACAAATTCGATCTCTTTTTTAACGCTTAAATGCCAAAGTGTCCGGATTTGCACACTGTCCGGATTTGTACACACATACTGTAGCTAATAATAGAAATACAAAATGCCAAAAAATACTAACGAATGCAGCAAAAATACTAAAACGCTAAACAAGAAATACTTTCAAAAGAACTACTGAAAAAATATCATATTATTATTATTATTATTATTATTATTATTATTATTATTATTATTATTATTATTATTATTATTATTATTATTATTATTATTATTATTATTATTATTATTATTATTATTATTATATTTGCTAATGATATACATATACATGTATTGTTATGGAGGCAAATATCAATAAGGTGATAGTAACATTTTATGAACAATATCAAACACATAAAAATAATATTTCCAGCGGCCAAGTGATGACAAGTCAATCTTCTTGATGCAAGTATGGCAATATAAATAAAACCCTTTATTTCTAGAAAGGCTATATTGGTAAATGTTAATTAAATAGTAATGAGATACACCCTTTGCGAGAAAGTAAGTCACCCGTTTGAAAAGCAAACAAGCTAGTGGCGCAAAGGATCATGGATCAATCAGTCAGAAACTAAATGTGCATTCGGAATGCCTTTCTTGTTGTTTTATAAGTCAAAGCGGTCATTTCTCAATGTAATAACAGATTGACAAGTGTAGCAATGTGGCCATCAAATCCCTGTGTTCTTATTAAGTATACATAGGCTACCCATAGTCCCTTGCAGTACAAGCTTGTAGGCTTTTCACTTCATGATGGATGGCAAAGTTTCTCGGAAAGGGTATATACACATATTTTAAAAATCGTTTTCGCAACCGAAACTACAGTCCACACTCTATAGCTAAAGCCTGCAGAGGATGCCGGTTACATGGACTAATTTTGTGATTTATTATTTTAAAGAGAAATTTCTATTTATATCTACCACAACAACAACTTGTTATGGTCATATAACACAACACGTACAACCAAAATATACTATGAATCGAATATATCGATAACAAGAGAAGAAATACCGACAACCTTTGTAGGCTTCAGAGTGTGGACTGTGGCTTTGTTTGCGACAACGATTTTTGAAATAGGTATATACACCTATTTTAAAAACGTTGCCGAAGTGATTGTCACAAAGGAGCCCGAATAGACTTGTTCGTCTTTGACTGTACAACAGGTGGGGGCATACAGTGACGTATTTTGTTATGGTTTTGCCAACCAACCATTGATATTATAACAAAGAAAATTAAAATATTTATTGTGAAAATGGTTGTCAAACAAGCATCACAATGCAAACACTTGTAAACACTATGCTCACCCATCACAGCCCAATAGAGTGCAAATAGAATATCCTTGAACCATTAGCAAAAACATAAAATTTCATTTTTTGCTATTTCTATTGTTTTCTATTGTTTAATTTCGCACTCTTTTGTACTTTTAGTTTTGTATTTTACGGATATATTGTTTGCGCTCTAATCCAGTTTCACTTTATCCAGGTGCATTTCCACAGGCCTGAGCCTTAATTCAGCGTAACTGATTCAAATGTGTTTTCTTTTAAATGTTAAGCGATAACAATTTTTCGTGCTTTGCTTGGAATTTGTGAATATCTTTACCTATGCAAGTGCGCTTTTTGTCATATAGTACAGCGGTACTAAATAACGTGAAACTGGAGTATTTAGCCAAGAAGAGCTTACAAATTGTTAAACTGTGCTTAGTAATCCAGAAAAAGCATTCGTGTATATATCCTATATGTATAACCACACTTCCTTTCGGTCGTACAGTCGCTATTCGATGTTTTAACCTTTTCTGATGTAAGTTTGAGCAATTATTACGAGTTTGCGATTATTCAAACTGACTATTTTAAAACATACTTTGGGAACTTATATGGGTTCTTATAATGACACACTTGAAAAATCAATTTTCATTTTATATCTTCTCTGATATTTTACATATTAAAGGTAACAATCTAGAGCAATAGAACTGTCAACATTCTGCAGCCGGTTACGAGCAGAACTCATTAATATTAAATCATCTAGCAAGCAGAAATACAACAAACATTGAGAGCTAGAAATGTTGAATTTGGGTTTAGTTTATTTATTTGTCATAATGATACAGTTACAAAGATAATACTTATAAAAAAACATTCAAAAAGTATATGTGTGAAGGTTTCACTCTAGTTTTACTTTATCTAGGCACAGTTCCACAGGCTGAGCCCCATGCAGAGTAAATTTAAATGTGTTTTCAAATGTGTTTTTGCATTTCATGGTACTAGAGCCGGGGGTACTCCCGTTGTCCAAGTCGTAGGGGTGATCGGCGTACCTTTTAGGATTGAAAATATTTCCTGTGCGTACTTTTTAGGGTTATAAATATTTCTGGCTCAAAAAGCAGTTACGTAACATGCCTCTGTACCTGTAAGGGTTATTTTTACTTGGCTTTGTTAGTAACAATAAGCTAAGCTGCCAAGAACATCGCACAGTTGTACCTTTTAGGGGTTGAAATCAACAAGGCTTTAACAGTTATTTTTATCTGTGCGTACCTTTGATCGTTTTCAAAACCTCCGCCCTACCACTTGGACAAATCTAGCCCAAATTTGCTCGTCCAATGTGAATCAGTAACAAACTCAAACGACTGTTTCGTCTCAAATTTTGTTCGCCTCGTTTTCACAACAAACGACTTGTTCGTCATAAGACAATTTCCCCGTAGTTCTAGTATGAAAAGAGCAATTCTTGAGTACGGTTTACGCTCAATCAATCATGTGGGAATGGAGCAGAGTACATATAAAGGTTTCTATTTAGTTTAAGTTATCTGTCACAATATTGAAGTTATAAAACAACACATAAAATCATACACATCGGTGGAATGAGAAGGGAAGAAAAGTTAATTAGACGCCCTACTGCTATATAATAACGATAATAACGAAGAAATGCGCCTAATTGCAAGAATATAAATGGAAACTAGCGAGTAAAATTGTAAAGACTACGTTGGAATATTAGATAAACTTTATTATGTGACTTAGTAACGATAGGTAATACAATAAAATATGTAACACCGTAAAAAATGTTAACTTAACTTCACTGACGTTTCGAGTTTTATTTTAGCCCTTCTTGCATGATTTTACGCCAACGAAGGGCTAAAGCTCGAAACGTCAGTAATGTTAAATTAACGTTTTGTTACGTTTACAAATTTGATTCTATTACCTATCGTTACTAAGTAACATAATTGAAAATGGAGTAAGATATCCAGTGCTTTAACTAACTAATTGAAGTAGTCTTTAGATCAAGCCATAAAAAAAACACTTTCCTCAAATTTTTTTTCTCTTTATATTTTCTTTTGCTTTAAAAAAAACATTAAAATATATAATATATAATATTGCAAGAACGTTGTCCTGACTTTTACAATTTAGTAGGAAAGGAATTATTTAAAGGACAAAAGAAGATCACTCAAGATCTTCTCAGTTTTGTCTTTTAATGAATTCCTTTCCTACTAAATTACAAAAGTCAGGACAACGTTCTTGCAATTATAGGTGTATATATACACCTACTTGCAGTAGGGTTGTCATACAAAATAGAACATTTGTCACAAGAAAATAGAACATTTGTGATTTGTGAGAGTTCAGCTTGAGTGATCTTCTTTTGTCTTTTAATCAATTCCTATCGTACTAAATCACAAATGTTCTATTTTCTTTATAACAAATGTGTATTTTTGTATGACAACCTTACTGCAAGTAGGTGTATGTATCATATAAGCATTTATGTGTTTAAAGCGGAGGTCAAACGGTTATGATAGTTGATGATAGTTGAAGGCGTCTCAACTATCATCAACTTTCATCAACTATCCTGTACGCGCGGTCAAACGGCAAAAACTATCATCGACTATCATGTGAAATTTGAGCATGTTCAAACCGCCTCTATGATAGTCCATGACAGTCCATGATAGTGCATGATAGTGCATGATAGTTGGTGGTCAAACGCACATGATAGTTGGAACTATCATCAACTATCATGAACTATCATTGCCGTTTGGAAAAATGTTGTAAATAAACTGTTATTTTAGTTCAATAAAAAAAACCTATCGTTCAATTGCAACATGATTGATAATTTTCACATTGAAAAAGAACATTTGTAATTTAGTAAGAAAGGAATAACACAAGACGAGTTCAGCTTAATGATCTTCTGTTGTCTTTTTAAAATTAATTCCTTTCCCACTAAACTACAAGTCAGGAAAACGTTCTTGAATGTACGTATATATTATTTAATTATAAGTTAAACAGGTAATAAATATACTAAAATTAATTGAACAAACCTAAAAATAATCTTAATCTATCGAAAATTGAAATTGAAATTGAAATTATAATAAGTTGGATCATAGCCAATGCATAATCTAGTTGAAAATGAGGGATACAAGTGACAGATGTTTTAAAATCTGAGCACTGAAATAGGCAAGTTTGCGGAAGGTCTTGGTGCTCTGGCTAAAATGCCGATGAAGTTATGCTAAATGAAAAATGTAGAGATTAGTATGTAATTTAGTTATCGTATAACATCTAGATGATACAAGAAAATGCATGTAACTAGCCAATCAGCGCGAAGCTAACAAGCTCAAGCTGTTAGCATAGCCCATGACAGGAAAAAATTGCGCACCAAAACCTGCCTCAGTAGAGTCGGGTACAAATGATTTTTTTCGGTCAGAAAAATCGAAACTAAAACTCAAAAAACTTTTAAAAATCAATATACAACAATATTTACAACATGATATGATTATCGTCAATAAAATAAAATCATCTTTGAAAATGTAAAG
Source organism: Metridium senile (assembly GCA_949775045.1). Lineage (NCBI taxonomy): Eukaryota > Metazoa > Cnidaria > Anthozoa > Actiniaria > Metridiidae > Metridium > Metridium senile. The sequence continues at coordinate 11,434,449 of OX459098.1, forward strand.
CATCAAATAAACTTGTTTCAATACGTCGAGGCTCCCCTCCCTCGAAATGATAATTGGTCAGTGCGGGTTTTACATAGTATTTATATTTAGTACTATTTTCTGCTGAGGCCTTTGTTGCCTCGTTTAGGTGTTTTTCTGATTTTTCAAATTCATATCGATTCCTTCAAATCCACTCGTTTTTTCTCAAACTTTCAACTTTTTCTTATTGTGAATGTCTATCATATGATTGCTATCTTTTTCATAAAACAGCAATTTTCAATATTGTGATAATAGCTGTTATTACAGTTATATGCAAATGATTTCAAACAATGAATTCAAATCGAGGCTTTCGGGCAAACCTATTGTTTTCGCCCGAAAGCCTCGACTTCAACCCACATTGTTCAAAATCATTTGCATATAACTGTAATAACAGCTATTGGTTGCAACCATGAAAGTCGTCTATATCGTATCATAAAATATATTAAATTGTAGTTTAATCTATATGTAACATATGTGTTTTAGTGGATATAATATCGGATTCAATAGCTCTTTAGGCATATGAGGTTCAAAGATATAAAATATATATAAAATATATTAAATTGTAGTTTAATCTATATGTAACATATATGTTTTAATGGATATAATATAGGATTCAATCTCTATAGGCATATGAGGTTCAAAGATATAAAATATATATAAAATATATTAAATTGTAGTTTAATCTATATGTAACATATATGTTTTAATGGATATAATATAGGATTCAATCTCTATAGGCATATGAGGTTCAAAGATATAAAATATATATAAAATATATTAAATTGTAGTTTAATCTATATGTAACATATATGTTTTAATGGATATAATATAGGATTCAATCTCTATAGGCATATGATGTTCAAAGATATAAAATATATATAAAATTATCATATAGTAGTCTAATCTATATATAACATATATGTTTTAATGGATATAATGTCGGGTTCAATCTCTTTAGGCATATGAGGTTCAAAGATATAAAATTATCATATTGTAGTTTAATCTATATATAATATATGTGTTTTAGTGGATATAATATCGGATTCAATCTCATTAGGCATATGAGATTCAAAGTTTGAAGTGATGCAAAAATATATTGGGTCGAGTCACCCTTAAAAATGACAATTTTTAATCCTCTCTTCCGATTGTTGCGCATGCTCTCTTCTTCTATAAAATATTTGTATTAAGCTTAATATCAAATGTCAAACAGCAAATCCCGTAGCTGTTGTTACTTATGTTATATTAGCTATTGTAATGAAGATATTTGTACAATATACACAGGATCTTTCTTTCGTAAGCATCAATCAAGCCCGAGCCCAATCCCTAATGGTATTGTATATTGAAATCAGTTTTTCAAACCTTTTAAGATAACACAGCATTTGACTTTTGCTACTTTTGAACTACATTTTGTTACGAATGAAAGACGATTGTCAAGGCTCATCAGTAAGAAGTTCTAAGAATACAAGGAGAATTTGTTTCAAAACGGTCTTACAAATTTGACAAGGTATTACTGGAATCTAAAAAAGCTTAATTCATGAGAGAACGTGTAGTATCAAGTAAGCTAAACGGCTTACAATGAACTTACAAGAATATCAAAGACTGCAGAACATAAGAAGTTATAGTAATTCAAAATAATTTCCTAGAAAAAGCTAAAAACATTTACAGTAAAGCTCAAGAAAATGCATCACATTTCATATCTTCAGTGATAAAAAAGAGCTCGAGCATAGCAACTTATATCTCGTCACAAGAAATTACCACAAGAAAATCCAAAGAGAAAAGTAAAGAATCCTAGAAAGAAAAGATGGTGAATTATGGAATCTTTGTTGGGTTGCTTGTCATAACGGTAAGAACAGACAATATAAATAACAATTGGTTATTAAAATCTTTTTCTTGATTCGCTTGCGACAGAAAAGCTGTTTCCACCAAAAGTACATTAGGAAAATAGCATAAGATTCTTATTGCTCGAGAAAAAGTTTGTTTTTTTCAGAAGTATAAATTAAGTTCAGAATCAATTTATTGTGGGTCATTCATGTTACATTACTACAGTTATTTCTTTAGGAATACCGCAACAGCTCAAACAGCTATTTTAACCGCCAGCTAACATGCATTAATTGTTTCTGTAAAGTGCGCTTAAAAATACCATCATAATGCACATTTGTTTTACAGCGAAATATTATATTAACGCTTACTATGAATTCCAATTTAATTCTTGTCTTTAAACACCATCGGAGTACACGATAATTAAACTGCTGTATAACGCACATTTTTACTCCAATTATTTACCGCGTATAACCGTCGAGTCTTTCCCCAATAACTGTTATATCTATCATTACATTAATTTAGTTTTCATTTCGTTTCGTTTATCTATAGCATATACAAACAATAGATTTGTTTTGGCAATAATAAGATCTCTAAGGGCACAAGCATAATCAAATATATCACTTTTGCTAATGAAGCTACGCATATAGAATATAACAATAAATATTTTGGAAAAAAACAGTTAGTAAAAAGAAATTATTGGAAAATTTTAAAATAGGTGTCTATTTTAACAAAAAAAAAACATTTCCAATTATCGATGTTATCGCCGTGGTGGCCATCGTTTGAAATAGTAAATTTGACAGCCAAAGATAAATGGCACAATAAGGGGATTTTTGAATAGATATTTCTTGAAATGAACAGGACACTCATTATAGTTAATGTTGCAGTTGTATCAAGCAACGCTATAATAAATATAACAGTTTTTTATGTAACTTTTGCAGTTTTGGACAATTATTGAATATTTTCTTAAAAAAGTTGAATTTTGATGAAATCCCTTTTTAATATTTAGAATAAAATACATTTTGCATAGTTTTAATATATAATGATATTTTTAATCTATGTTTTATAATAAAGTATAGTATGTTATATTGAATACAATGATAATTTTTATTGCTGTATTTATAGTTAAATAAACATAAAAAAAGTATACTAAAAATATAAAATATCTTATGAAATATAGAATTTATTTCATAAATTTAATAATTAAAAAATATTTTCAGATATTTGAAATATTGCATGATTTATTAAACTTTGAAAAAAAAAAAACTGTATTTATTGAAACAAGCAGAAAAATTGAAATGCAGAAAATTAGTTTCGCATTAAAAAGGTACTCTTTCAAAATTCCTTAAGCGAATTCTTTTATACTAATCCAATTAAATATTTACTGTAAGTTTGCACAAAAATTAACTTGCGATACATAGATCTTATTAATGTTTCGTTATCCTTTAAAGCTCATTTAAAGCAAGCTTTCTAGCTGTTTATAATTATATATATGTGTTTCGTAATCTCCCTGCATAGGCCAATTATTGACCTTCGGAGAAAACACAGACTAATTAAACATATATGGCTTGGGAAAAATATATTTGTCCAGTGTACTTAAAATTTCCTTAATTTTTGTATTGAAATATAGTTATCGATATTAAAAATTAGGTAATTTTGAACTTTGTAGCACCGTAAAAATGGTAACTTAACTTTACTGACGTTTCAAGCTTTAGCCCTTCGTCGGAGTAAAACCATTTATTTAAAAAATGATGATTATAAGAGAATGTATTATAAAATATTTGATATAAATCGCGCGCTCTGATTGGCTGTGAAGCGTTCTCTATAATTCAACAGTGCACAGAACTTTGATTCGTTTGGTTTTAATTACATACATTATTTTATAAAAGAAATAGAAAACTTGTCTTCTTAAAATTCCCTCTAACTAGTTTTCTATTTCTTCATGAGTAGTGTATTTCAAATCGTGGATTAGAGGGGCGTTGCTATTATATGTCAACAAGAAACAGAGCAACAAAAAAGTAGATTCCGGCTATTAAGAAAGAAGCCCAGTTGTAGAAGAAATATTATATATATTAATGAAAAGAAAGACAAAATAAGCATCCCCCACTCCATCATCGAGGAGAGATCTAAAGATCCGACACTTTGGAATACATTCTAATTATCCCCGTCTGGAAAAAATATAGGTCTGACAATGCAACTGAATCTGGCTGGAGTTCTTTATTCTTTTGCACTTGTGATTAAAGACAAAAAAGCACTTGAAACGCATAACTTAAATTCTAGTTTTAGCCGGTATAAACTACATCATTCGTCTTTCAGTATTTTCAAATTTGCAGCAAGTTGCTTTGTTTTAGATGTTAGCCATCAACCGTTGAAGTCCCGAATTTTTTTCGGGCTTCTATAATTGCAATTACATAAATTGCTTATTTCTCCGCGACGATCATAATCATACACAAACCATCAACCTTTCTTGGAGCAAATCAGATATATATACATATAAAGTGTAGATACTCAAAATCCTTCTCAAGCTCACAATTGCTATCCCAACTTTAGGAACTATTTCTAAAAATGAATGTAATTGAAGTTATATTTGTTTGATATATTCAGTGACAATATAAGTAAACTTTCTAAATACTAGACAAATATCATATGTATATTATACAATAACGGTTGGTAATAATGTCGGTCAAATATTTAGAAAAGTGAAAAGCTCTTAAAAACAGCTGTATTTGTGATTGCTTTAGCTTTAATAATCATAATTTTCATTTAGAGCTGTATAAATCAGTGTTCAGAGTTCATATAAAGTTATGTAGGACACAAAAGCAAAATAATGGTTACTACATAATTTGTCCAGATTGAACACGACACGAGTGTCAATTAATAGTATTAAAACGTTTGTTTAAGATGTAAGCTTACAATTCAATTTATTTATTGCAGGTACCAGTTCTTGCAAAACCAATATTGAAAGGTAATATGCTATATGTTGTTTTCCTACATATTAACCAGTATTAATGGGAATAGGGCAAAAGGGTTTTCATTGTGAGTGTTGCAGTCAAATTATACATTTTTCTATATTATCCCTATTTCTTTATATCTCATCATCATCATCACCATCATCATCTTTAATTCATAACCACTAGGTATAGGCGTATATACAAGTTTTTCAATATTATATAAAGAATCCTTTTTTTTCATAGATAGACAATAGTTGATTTTTTTTTTACCAAAAACTGATATAGATAATATCTTTATCATCGATATTATCACGATATAGTCATTATCATCATGTCGCCACTTCCCTTGACATCGTCACTATATTCATCCTCACCACCAACATCACAATCACTATCGTATGCACAACTATCATCAACATTATCTCCACTACCACTATTAATGTTATCCCCAGCTTTGTAATTGACGTCAACATCATCATCATCATCATGCATCGCGACTTGTTTATTATCAGCATCACCACCACAATCATTATTATTGCAATAAGTATCGTTATCATCATCCCCTCTCCATCATTGTCATCATCATCACCATCGTGCATCACGACTTGTTTATTATCAGCTTCACAACCACAATCATTATTATTGCAATAAGTATCGTTATCATCATCCCCTCTCCATCATTGTCATCATCATCACCATCATGCATCGCGACTTGTTGATTGTATATATCAACACCACAATCATTATTATTGTCATCATCTACTGTCATCATTCCTGCATGACCCTTGTCACCCCATCATATCATTATCATCGTCATGTTCAACACCACCATTCATTATCATCATCACTATTGTCATCATCATCATCATCATCATCGTCATTTCCTGACCTTTGTCAGCCCCTTCATAGCATCATCATCATCATCATCATCATATCATCATTATGTTCAACACCACTATTCATTAACATCATCACTATAGTCATCATCATCGTCATGTCCTGACCCTTGTCAGCCCCTTCATATCAACATCATCATCATCATCATCATCATCATCATCATATTCAACACCACTATTCATTATCATCATCACTATAGTCATCATCATCGTCATTTCCCGACCCTTCATAGCATCATCATCATCATCATCACCATCATATCATCATTATGTTCAACACCACATTTCATTATCATCATCACCATAGTCATGTCATGTCCCGACTCTTGTCAGCCCAATATTCATATGAACCTATATCATTGTTCACAAGCCAGCATTGTTGTGTTATCGTTTTGCATGTTTAATCACCTTTCCTTTCGTAAATAAAGTACAATATCAAACTATGAAGTACAATTGAACCAAGGAAATTGCTCTCCAATATTTCACCTTGGATATTAGATCACACATAACATTCTTTATCAGTTTGTCAAACGTTTTACAACAATTTCCGTCTTGATAAAGAAAAAGATAAAAAGATGAGTACATGCACGACCGATATTTTTATTTTTAAGACAATTGGGAGGATGGGACGGTATGGTTCACACTGTGCATTTCAAAAGTATTTTGATATCAGTAAAAGATTAGCTTTGCTTGTCAGTCTTGTGTTTGATATACATTGTATACAGATTGAACATTTTGAAAGTTTGTAGAACATATAAGAGGTAAAATAACATAAATATTTTAACACCTTTTGTAAAAGGAAATGACTTTCCGATCCTTTAATTATATTTGTTTATATTTTGTTTTTCTTTTCTTTTCTTTTTTTTTCTTTTCTTTTCTTTTCTTTTCTTTTCTTTTCTTTTCTTTTCTTTTCTTTTCTTTTCTTTTTCTTTTCTTTTTCTTTTTTTCTTTTCTTTTCTTTTCTTTTCTTTTCTTTTCTTTTCTTTTCTTTTCTTTTCTTTTCTTTTCTTTTCTTTTCTTTTCTTTTCTTTTCTTTTCTTTTCTTTTCTTTTCTTTTCTTTTCTTTTCTTTTCTTTTCTTTTTCTTTTTCTTTTTCTTTTCTTTTTCTTTTTCTTTTTCTTTTCTTTTTCTTTTTCTTTTCTTTTTCTTTTTCTTTTCTTTTTCTTTTTCTTGTGTACAGTTGACTCTCTCGTAAGCAACCACCCTTGGACCAGAAGAAAGTGGTCGATTACGGGAGATATTCGCTTACGAGAGAGATTTATTCCAGCTAGAGTTTATATGGGAAACAAAATGGGAAATTGAAATAGTGGTCGCTTAAGGGAGATGGTCGCTCACGAGAGTGGTCTTTCATAGGGAGTCAACTGTATTTGATAACATACACAAGTGCGCTGTAGAGATATATATGTTTTCTATAGGTTTTCCATATCATTATCATATATTGAATGTAGAATTTATTAGATAAATGTAGATATGACTCACCCGACGAAGGGCTAAAGCTCGAAACGTCAGTAAGTTAGTAAGTTAAGTTAACATGTTTTACAGTGTTACAAATCTCATTATATTACCTATCGTTTATATCAAACACTGACGCAGTCTATACTAGTTTACTCGCTACTTTCCATTTATATAACTTCAGTACTTGCTTATCGATAGAAAATTGGTGTCAGACGGTTTAAATCATAACGCTTGCAGTTAAAAAAAGTTTAAAATACAGCGATTAAAATAATATATTTGTGGAACCATGAAAACGTATTTCCATGTGTTTTTATTTTCAAAAAGGCCCCATCGTTTATCGAGGAAGAAATACCATCATGGTGTTTTCATAACAATTACATTTTTGAAACTAATTGTTTACGTATAACGCACTATTAGGGAACTCCGGATATCAAACTCCGTTAGTTTTTTGAAAATAACGCAATGTCTCTAGAACATTCCAGTACAACCACAGGTAGCCCAAGCTATGCATTTGTACGATTTTTTAGCAATATGACGAAATATTTAAACTGCAATAAAAATAAACATGTCTACCTGTGTGTTGTGTTTTTCTTTGCATTCCTGTGAAGTTTCAGGCCGTTTCCTTCAATTTTGAGTGATTTATGGCTGTTGTTCCCCAACGTCCACAGGTAGCCCAAGCTATGCATTAGGACGCTGGGGAACAACAGCCATAAATCACTCAAAATTGAAGGATAGCCTGAAACTTCGCAAAGAAAAACACAACACAAAGGTAGACATGTTTATTTTTATCGCATTTTAAATATTTCGTCATATTGCTAAAAAACGTACAAATGCATAGCTTGGGCTACCTGTGGTACAACTTCGAGTTATAGACTTTTCCCGAAGTCACTTGGAGGATCACAAAACAATGCTTTTTAGTCAAGGTTGACCTCGATAGATAAAAGAATCAAGTTCCGTTTCGACTTGAAACCATTGTTTTGTGACCATCCAAGCGAATTCGAGAAAGATCTATATTATTTTTGGGGAAAAACAACGTCCTTTTAATTAGAAAGCCGTTTTATCTCTCACAGTAAAATAAAAACAATTGTAGACTCCCGATGTAGTTTTTTGTTCTTCTTGTAAAAACATATTTATATAACAAAAAGGGTATTAATTTTTTTTTACAGAGAAGGCTAAGCAAATCAGATCGATACACTAGCATATATTAGTGAGCACAAAATAGAATAGCTGTGAATGCATCGATTTACTCAGTTATTTGAGTAACCACTACTCAGTCGTTTTTCCAGTGAGTAACTGTGGATGCATCGATTTACTCAGTTATTTGAGTAACCACTACTCAGTCGTTTTTGCAGCGAGTAACTATGGCTTTATCGATTTACCAAGTTATTTGAGTGACCACTACTCAGTCGTTTTCCCAGTGAGTAGATATGAATGCATCGATTTACTCAGTTATTTGAGTAACCACTACTCAGTCGTTTTTGCAGCGAGTAACTATGGCTGTATCGATTTACTCGGTTATTTGAGTAACCACTATACTCAGTCGTTTTTGCAGTGAGTAGCTGTGGCTGTTTCGATTTACCCAGTTCTTTCAGTAACCATGCACTACCCGGTCATTTTTTCAGTGATAATAAATTTGGAGCTGATTGTATTTATGATTATTTTAACTATTTTAATCATCGATTTATATATATATATATATATTTCATGTTAATTGACTATCGTGTCTATAATAAATCAACAAATTCGATGTTAATCTTGATGGGCGAATATCTGCTAAAACGTTATTTTCAGATCAGATAAGAAAATTAAAAGTCTAAACATTTTTTTTAATAAACATTGTTATCCCTTCTTTAATTTTGTTTAATTTGTTTGTCTTTTTTAAGTATTTGAATCAAATTATCCAGTCACCATTAAATAGCGGTCATTTCTAATTTCTTGACAAATAAATATCTTATTTATTTCAAAACAATTATACTAATACGCAGACCTATATGTGTTGCCCTAGTATCCTAACCACTATAACGTTTTCGATTGGCTAACTAATTCAATTTCATCAATTACTGTTCTAACTTTGTACAGTAGCAAAGAGCTCTTGTTGCTTCATACTTGAAAAGACAATTATACCCGGAATGTTTTACTTTTCAAGCACTTTCTTTTGACAAATCAAATGAGCAGCTTTTATCTCCTGCTGGCGCAAGTCTAAACAAACTTGAATGTGCGCCATTTATAAATTATCTTCCGTAAAGCCGACACAAACTGTAATCACAGAAGGCAGCATGGGAATTTCTATCCAAAACACTAGCACAAAAGACCAAACGCAAATCATTTTTCTAACGAAACCGTCCTCTTGAAAACCTTTGTGTAATTTCTGCCCGCCGAAAGTGGAATTACGTTTGTAGAATTCGTGGGAAGTCTCTGTTCATTTCCTGTTGCTGTATAGACTTCAACATGATGATCCTAATTTGAAACTAGTTTTCCAAATAGGCTTTTGGCGCTAATGGTTCAGGTCTACATCTTGAAGTATTAACCACTCTAGAAGATGAGCTACATAAGAACAGTCTTCACACTTTGTTGCTTTTTGCTTGGAAATCTACACAATTCTGCTCAAGGCAGCGATATATCAAGTTCATTAGGTAAGCCAGTTAATCAAAATGATATCATAATACCCTATTGAAAACCAAGTCTCGTTTTAACATAGAGTAAATGTGGCGGCGACATGAACATCACACGAAAAGAACTTTTACTTACTAACGTACATTTTTACCATAAAGAGGCGTTTATTTGATTTTTACGCTAAATATTTCACAGAACATTCTAATTTTCGCAAAGTCAATTGTAATGAGAATGCCATTTAAAGGATTAAAAAAAAGGTTGTGAGACTATTTCATTTCCAGCCGAGAAAAAAAAATGTTATGTAATGTTGTGTACACATTTACTTTCCAATCTGAAAGGAATATCTTAGCTCTAGCTCACTCTTTCTTATACACGTTGCACGACAAAAAAGTGACAGTTTTCATAGAAACTTTATACATGTAAAAGTACTTATGCTTCAACGAATGTTTAGCAGCAAAAATTGTATATTTTTGAACGTGTTTTGTACCTCTTTTAAACGAACTATGTATTGAAGCTATTGTACATTGTAAATACGATGTACATGAGGTGTATCTGAGTATACTTAGGTCTTGTGCACTAGCATAGACAAATATCAATCTATTTTCACTAAATGTTGATTTAGAAATACAGAACATTAGCGCAAAAAGCCGTGATGCTGTGAAAAATATGCTCGATACCATTAAAGAACAATTAGAAAGAGCATTTAGTTGTTCTTTTTTTTAGATATTTGGTTGTTCTTTGTTCATAATCATACACACATATTTGTTCTTTGTTGATCTTTTTGGAAAAGAACGGAAAATTGCAGGCGAATTAGTGTTTGTGCGAATTAGCTCAAAGTAATAATAATTTTTTTTTTAAAAAACGCAGTTAAAATTCTCGATGCTTTTTAAATGATATAAAATGTACATAAAGTGAAATCTAGGAAACATTAACTTATGAAAAAAGAACGGAGAGATTTTTAAAAAAACTATGTATGCACATATAAATTAAATATATTATAAATAAATTAAATAATTAAAACCTAAATGGTGATAGCGCAGATAAATACTGAAAATATATGATGCTTTTCTTTATTTATATGTTGGTATAACATTTTGAAATTGTCATCAAAAATTTCCCATATATAGTTGAAGATTGATCTCCACAGATTTTGAAATTTTGAAAACTTATCTTATTCTTTAGATTGGAAAATGAAAATGTAAAATCAAATGATAATTTACGACACAATAAAATCTAGATGTAGAAAAAGGATTGATTAATTATGTCTTTGAGAAAGTTTTAACTTTCTTCTCGATATCATGATTTCAATATTACATGATATCACGATATCAAGATTACACAACACTGATAATGAAGTATACTTCGGTACATGTAATTTTTTTAATGGAAGTATAATCGATGCCCTGCAAGATGAGGGTAAAAATAATGCCACAACTACATGCATGCAATAGCAAATAGCATATAGTTTATATATAGAGCAGATACCTTTGAAGAGTCAGTTCACGGCACGAACGCGGTCAAGGCACGGCAATGTACGTCAAACTTCTACGGTCGCGGCAAGCCACGCACAAGGCACTAAACGTTTCACAGTCACCCAAAATCTACTCTAATATCATAACGTTCAAGAATGGGTCCTTACATTCATGTATGAATGAGCTGAGTAATTAATTGAAGCTCTCCAACGGCAACGACATATAGCAGGTATCAACTGAAAAACAAGCCTAACGGCTTACAGAAGAGAGTAAGAAGAGAGATGTTTATAACAATATGACTAAAAGTATTATGTTGGTAACGAACCACAAATATTATCTTTCATTTTTTTAGTATAAGAAATAAAAAAGCCAGTGAAATAGCTGTAATGATCGTTCCACCTAAAACTAGGATTATATATATATGAGGTTGATTGAAAAATAATTATTCAATTCCTTTTCTGAAAGAACTCCTAATAAATTATAAATCACATTGACAATGACAATGTTCGTGTGCCCAGGAAAATTGAAACTAGAAAAAAAGTATCCCAACTTTCATTCAAAACATTCCACAATAATTATCATTTGGTCACCGGCATTCTTCTGGTTGGGATATTCAGTTTTCCTCTAGATGAAAATTGTCAATTATATTCTCGATATTTTTGGCCATGCACTCAATTCAGCCATTTTTGTACTTTTCTATATATTTATTATTTTTAACATTTTTCATTACTCTTCTATCATTTCAATACTAAACTACGCGGAATTAACAGATTTTCTTAAATCATATTGGTGTGTATTCCGATTCATAATGATTGTATCACAATACTTGCACAAAAAACGTCTACGTGTCGTGAGCAATGTATCATATACACAAGGACCCTTTTGGTCGAGATAAAGGAATCAATTCTTTGCATGACAATTCTCTTTAATTGTTGATTCTCGTGCCTTCCGGTGTTACCCCTCATTAAAATTTAACTATGTTAAATAGGACAGGAAACGAGTATAATAGTTATTGTCTTTCTTCAGACGTCATATCACGCACACATACTTTAACAAACTAGTCTCACGCAGATCTGACATTCAGAGTGTTCGTCAAATCGAATGTTCACGATTAAACATTCTTTTTGCTTCCGCAGGTTGATTAAACATTCTTTTCCTTCCACAGGATGTTCTATTTTTGACTTCGAGAAATCCCCCCTTCAAGGGTGGACGTCAACAAATGACGCATTCAAATATCAGCCAATCTTGCAAGGGAACAACCTGTCTACCAATCACCATGGCAACTGGATTATCAATTCGAAAAGAAGCATGACGTCACCTTGCCAGGCTCCTGGAGACCACGTTGATGCCAAGGGAACATTGACGTCACCATATTTTGAAATTAGAACGTCGAATTTGACGTTTTTGATTGGAGGTAAGTTTGATTGATTGACAGTCTCAGTGTTTAGCTGTAACGACCACTGTGCATATGTTAAATGGGCGAGAAACAGAAACTTTTCTAATAATCTGTATTCTTTTGCTCGGGCTTCCTGTGGTAAATGTCTTGGTTGCGTCTGCCCTGCATGATCTGCATATGAAATGTGTAATTGCACAGGGAACCCAAGCGAAGTATTTTAGTAGATTCGATTCCGAAAAGCGTTTTTCTTGTGTTCGAATGTTTTATGGATTTGTCAATAACATTCAACTCAAATTCATAAACTTTCATGCACATTAATTTCAACAAAATGTTTGTGTTCGATTAATACAAGTAATTAAAATAGTTTTAAAAGTTTTGATTGACAAAACTTTGTACATAAACCTATTTGGTTGATAACACTGGCGTGAAACTAATTTGAACGGACAAATTTAAGCTAGAGTAAAAAAACCTTACCATTATTTTGGAGCCTGTCAAATATCTATCAATTCCATTGCGCCAAAACTAAGCCATTTTGAACCACGCTGCTTTGAAAGTCAAACTTCTAGATCCAAACGACGGCATTAGGCCTCGTCTACACGAATCCGATCCGGCTGAAACCGCATAGAAATATTTGCGTCCACACGAATCCGCGTATCCGGAGGATTCAAATAAAAGTATGCAGTTTCGGTGACCGGATTCAATGGATTCGTGTGGACGATAGGCCGATTCGCATCAAAAAGTATGCGGTTTCAAAAGTATCCGGATCCGTGTAAACGGGGTCTTAGACATTTTCACGGTTCTCGTCCACAACCTCATCATCGATAGCGTGTAATATATTCTTTGCAATTTGTCTACAGCTCGCGGTAATTTAAGGAATGTACACTTTTTCAAACAATGAAGTTATTGAAACACTTCAAAATTCCACGGGCTGTATTCAAATTCTAAAGAATATATTACACGCTATCGAGGCTGAGGTTGATGCGACTAGAACTGTGAAAATTATCAGGAACATCTAGGGATTAAAATACATGCATAGTGAAAACCCCAATTAAGGCCTAGGTTATACGTCGAATCTCACTTGTGCCGAATACAATTCAAACAATAGATAACTAGGCGGTCTTCTTTGTTGTAATTGCATTCGGCGCAAGTGAGATTCGACGTATAACCTAGGCCTTAGACCCCGTTTACACGGATCCGGATACTTTTGAAACCGCATACTTTTTGATGCGAATCGGCCTATCGTCCACACGAATCCAGTGAATCCGGTCATCGAAACCGCATACTTTTACTTGAATCCTCCTGATACGCGGATTCGTGTGGACGCAAATATTTCTATGCGGTTTCAGCCGGATCGGATTCGTGTAGACGAGGCCTTAGACATTCTAGACATTCGCCGGTCTGACGGATTACATTGTAGCTGCATTGCTTGATTCCACTGGAGCACAATATGCGTGAATTTTGTGTTTCTTCGTGCAATAATGATTGATATCTACAAAACGGTATATCCATAAATAAAAATAGAAAATCCTTTCAGCATTTACTGAAGAAGGTCATATTAAATGATATACGATATATCCTTTTTTTCCTAATTAGTTTCAGTTAGCATCTCACACAGGGGTGGATTTAGGGGGTGTCCCCCCCCCTAGTGCAGCAATTACCCCCTATATTTTTGGGACCGGACACCCCATAACACCTTTTAAAAGAGCCCTTCATTTGCAATTGTGACACCCCCTGACAAATTTTGGGATCCGCCCCTGCCACATGCGCCGAATTTTTTTTAACAATTCCATTGAATGATAAATACTACATTAAAAAGAAATTTAATGTTAATGTTAATTCATTAACAAATAGAACAGTCTTTTCCGTGCTCTGTTCAGTTATAAAGCACAGCACTCGACCAATCACACTGCGCTTAGTATCTCAAATATATAATAGATAAAATTATAAATTTACATAAGTATATGTCACCCAAAGGCCGGGAACGCGAATGGGACGTCCCATGCATTCAAGGAGCCCCCTTTAAATATAATGGACTATATAACAGAAAATTGAATCTTATGTAACAAAACCTATTCTTATTTGAATTCATTTGCATTAGATTCGACACATGTGAGATGCGACGTTTGAGCTAGGTGTTATTTGTTTTTATAGGAGGGTGTAACATTGAGGCCGTTCGAGTGGAGCTACTGGTAAACGGTCTGAAAGTATTCATGACGACCGGAGACTGCAAAGATGCAATGACGAGAAAGTTCTGGAATACAGGTCCCCACGTTGGTAAACTGGCTCAGATAAAGATAATGGACGATAGTAGTGCTGCACCATGGGGTTTTATCAGTTTTGATGACTTGAGGACCGCAAGTGCATGTGGAGGTATCGTTCGATACTCCAGTTTCATGTTGTCTATCACCGCTGTACTATTTGACAAAGGGCGCATTTGCACAGCCTCGACTTGTTGTTAGAATGCTCACAAATTCCAAGCAGAGCACTCAAAAATGTTATCGCTTAACAATAGAAAACACATTTGAATTTACTCTGTATTGAGGCTATCCTTAGCTGTGCAAATGTACTTTTTTCAAATAGTACAGCGGTACTAGATAACATGAAACTGGTCAATTATAATATATTGAAGTTTTTGGGTTTACAAAATAATCACGTTCGCACCATGTGAAAGTGGCTCCTTCTCCGTGTACTGGACACAGTCTACGTAATTCAATAGAAATAACAAAAGACTTAATTTAAACAAAGAACAAAGCTAACAAAGAATACAATAGATTTCCACAGGAGCCGTGAACGTTAGATATGTCACCGACATATGAACAAAAATTTCGAGATACTTTCGATTCTTTAAGTCTTGATCATTTACTTCGTACCATGCTGTTGTTAACTTTACTTGCAAAGCGAAAGTCAGACCAACATTGTTTGGAAAGGGGAGCAGGATTCTCTTTTACAACTGAATGGAGCCCACAAAGCATGCACATTACGGTTTTGTATTCCAGTTTCATTTAGTTTATTAATTCATGTCTTGTTTATAGTTTCATCCATTAACTTAGTATTTGACATTGTCGATCTGTTTTTCAGATCTACAGCCTTGCAAGAGTAATCAGTCAATGTGTCTTGAGAAAAACGACGAGAGCAAAGGCGTTATCTGTCGCTGTTCGTCAAGCAATGTGGGACCATTACCTTGTGGATCTAGTGCTAACTGTAGCATCAATGGAGGCAACTGTCACAGCATTTGTACAACCAGCCACTGCGCATGTCAAGAGTGCTCCTGCTCGAATGGTTACCAGTTCAACCCCTCTTCATTAAAATGTGAAGATATTGACGAATGTGCGACCAATTACTCTGGTGGCTGCCAGTACGCATGCGTCAATACCATAGGTGGCTACCACTGCACATGTCAAAATGGTTATCGCTTGGATACCGACAAGAAGCGTTGTGTTGATATAGATGAATGTACAGTTGTCAAGGATGGTGGATGTAAGAACGCACTCTGTACAAATACTCTTGGTAGCTTCGGGTGCGTTTGTTTACAAGGATGGAGGAAGAATCCTAGTGACCCATTAACATGTGTAGATATAGATGAATGTGCAGCTAATGAACTGTGTGATCCATCACAATCGTGTATCAATACCCTGGGCTCGTATAGATGTGATTGCCAACCAGGTTACCATGCATTGTCTAATAAATGCGTTGATGTTAACGAGTGTAAGACTGAGAATGGTGGTTGTGATCATACATGCACAAACACACCCTCATCATTCAAATGTTCGTGTCGTAAAGGATACAAACTCGCCTCCAATGGAAAGAAATGCTTGGACATCAATGAATGTCAATCGAACAAAGGCGGGTGTCAACAGCTTTGCCATAACATTGCCGGTAGCTACAGATGTGGCTGTGACCCTGGATACCTCCTTAGCAACGACAATGTCACCTGTACAGACATTGATGAGTGTGCTGGGGATGTAAAATGCTCGCATATTTGTACCAATAAATTGGGTGGTTACACGTGCTCTTGTCGTCATGGATACAAGCTTCAATATGACAACCGCACATGTCTAGACAAGGACGAATGTTCGCTGAATAAAGGTGGCTGCAGTCATAATTGTCAAAATACTCCAGGAGGGTACAACTGCACTTGTAACAGTGGCTACAAACTCCTTAACGACGAGAAAACTTGCATTGACATCAACGAGTGCCTTAGCAACGACAAGTGTGAGCATCAGTGTACTAATACTGAAGGTAGTTTCAAGTGTTCTTGTTCTTCTGGCTATAAACTGCAATCAGATGGCAAGAGATGTGAAGATATCAATGAATGCATGATTAACCAATCCTGCCAGCATGTCTGCATCAATCTTCCTGGGACCTACCAGTGCACGTGCCAGTCTGGACATGTCTTAAACTCCGACAACAAGACCTGCTCTGACATTAACGAATGTACTAACAATGACACGTGCCAACACACGTGCACAAACCTGATTGGCTCGTACAAATGTGGCTGTAACCATGGATACACCCTTGATAAAGACAAAAAATCGTGTGTAGATGTGAACGAATGTCTTCAAAAAGACATCTGTCAGCAAAAGTGTATGAACACCGAAGGAAGCTACCACTGCGCATGCTTGAAAGGATACAACCTTGCCGCTGATAATAAATCTTGTGTAGACATCGATGAGTGTAAAGATAACAGCGCATGTCAGGAAGTCTGCACCAATTCAGAGGGAAGCTACAGGTGCTCGTGTTCTGACGAAAAGGTTCTTCAGTCAGATGGAAAAACATGCAAAGGTAACTAGTCTCTGATGCAGCCATTTTGGGAATAGAATCAGAGTGAACTACGAGAAACAGCTGCTTCGGAGGCTAAATATTTGCTACAATATACAAAACTCAACTTTTCTCGGGCATGGGTTATATCAGTTAGACGCGTTGGCTTGTAATAATAATAATAATTTTAATATTTATAATGCGCAAAATACATATGTATATGATCTGATGCACAGACTCTAGTGCCTCGAGGTTTTTCACCATGTTATACGGTTTTCCTCCCTTCGCAAAATTCAGCACGTGAGCAGAGTTGTGTGCTAAAATATCGAATGTAGAGGTAGCTAGAGTGTTAGTTTGAAACTCCCCGATTAGTATGACACTTGTGTTTGGCTAAAAAGTGTTGTATTTTATTGTAATCTATTCATTTATCTTTGCAGTCCCAGTTCCTCTAAACCAAGCTTTAGATTCTGCGAAGAAAGATATTCAGGTGAGTTAAATGTTTTGATTCTCCACATCCGCACTAACAATATACCTCGGAAATCCTATGAGTTTGTGTTTTTGAGTTTGCTTGATGTGTTCTTCTCTCCTATGCCACGAGGGTTTTTCTCCGCGTTATCCGGTTTTCCTCACTCAGCTAAAAATGAACATGTGAGCCGAGTTGTGTGAAAAATATGAAACGTAGAGATAGTGAGTGTGAGTGAGTCTCCCCGATTACAAGGGCACAAGATTAAGACGTTAAAAAAGTATTATTATTATTATTATTATTATTATTATTATTATTATTATTATTATTATTATTATTATTATTATTATTATTATTATTATAATTATTATTATTATTATTATTATTATTATTATTATTATTATTATTATTATTATTATTATTATTATTATTATTATTATTATTATTATTATTATTATTATTATTATTATTGTAACACCGTAAAATTGATACTTAATTTTACCAACTGTGTTGACGAAGCGTACTCAATCCTGAAATTAAATCAACATGGCGCACAATTAAAATAGAAGTAATGTTAATATATAGACGTTTGCTTATTCTAACCGCAACAGAGTGCTGACAGTTCCTCAGCGTTGGCTAAAATCACCAAAACACTGTCTGATTCACTGGTTGATACCAAGAAGATCACGAGCAACGAGCTTGAAGACACTGTACAGATTATGGACCAGATCAAGGCGAAGGTGAAGAATGATGATATCAATAGCACAGTCGAAGAAGCACAGACATTGCTCATGGTAATGGTGAAACATATCAACATGTATACATTTTCATTTCATTTTTATAGATAGGAAGGCTTTAGTAGATGTGAGTGACTGATTTGAATGATTTTCAGTTAAAAAAATTGGGATTGTAATGTCACCCCGAGAGCTAGGGATGAGGGACTTCCTTTTGTCAATTGCTAGCGGTGAGTGGCGCTCTTTTTTAGGGTTGAAAATATTTCTTGTCGGTACCTTTTAGGGTTCTGTCTCAAAAAACAATTACGTGAAATGACTCTGTACCTGAAAGGATTATTTTTATCTGGCTTTGTTACTAAAAATAAGCTGCAAGCCAAAAACAGCGCATAATCGCACCACTCTACGGTTGGAAGCAACAAGGCTTTAACAGTCAGTTCTTTTAATATATGCTTACTATTTTAGGGGTCATTCCCCCCTCCCCCCGGGTCATTTTCAAGAGTCTCCACGGGAATGGCATGTCATTTTCGCGTTTAAATAGTGCAATAATACCTTTCTACGAATATTCTTATTCGATGGTACCCAAACATAATTAATAGTTATGATATTGAAGCAGACCAGCAAGCATAAATATCAAATAATTATATTTACATTGTGTTTTATTTCCTTCAGAACTATATCAAAGTTGTTAACAGTGTCCTGGACAAAACAAACATGAAATCATGGAAAAATGTCTCAGACGTAAGTATATGACTTGAGAAAAAAAACATATTTCGCATATTTCGGAAATAGACTCGATATACAAAACAAACGACGCATTGTTAGAAGCCGCGAAAGCTCAAACTGATACATCATAATCAATAAGCAACTGGGATAAACGTTTTAGCTCTTTTAAATGTAGATTTCAACTTTTTCACCTGAAATTCAATTAGAATAGCTGTTATTACAGTTATATGCAAATGATTTTGAACAATGGGTTGAAGTCGAGGCTTTCGGGCGAAAACAATAGGTTTGCCCGAAAGCCTCGATTTGAATCCATTGTTTGAAATCATTTGCATATAACTGTAATAACAGCTATTTATTCCAGTTAAAACTATGGCCATGAATAATCATGAGCAAGAGGACACTGTTGCGGGAATGAAAACAAAACTTACGACATTTCTCTTTGAGAAACATTTTAATAGATCGTAGCATGTGAAACACACGTTTAGACTCCCACTATGTGAGAAGTATTGAGGACCGAAATGCGCAATATAAGCAACTATATATTTGTATAGGAAATCGCACGATCTTGAGTACAATTTGTAATTAATAGGCATATACGAGTGATGTTTTATTTTATTTTAATATAATATACTGAAAAACTAATTAGTACTCTGCAGAGTACAATTCACGATTTAATTGTACTCCTCTCGTCCAATCAGAATCGAGTAATTTTGCACAATGTATTATAATTATTTTTAACAACAATTCTGGTTTTAACAGGGATCATCGAAAATTGCAAGCTTACCAGGAAAGGTGGAGGACATGACAGAAGCCATTTTCAAGTTGGTGAAGAACAAAAATATAACTGATATGAGTGTTCACGTCAGTGATGCAAATATAGGTAGCTACCACTCCTTCACACTTTTAGATAAACACAAATACTCAAATACCATCAAAGCATACACTGATATAAACTGTGGAAGACTTGTACAATAGTCCCCTTCACAGTTCCCTGCGCGGCCATCTTGAAAGGTAGCCAGGCCTTTGCATCGTAGCGCGATGAACGTTGAGCTTGCAATGATAGAGACACGTGACAATTGTCCGGCAAGGTGGTAAAAGGAGCATGTAGAGATTTTGTCTGCGCATGCGTTTGTTTTGATGCTAAAATTAATTCCTTTTCACGTCGAATGAAAGAATTTTATGCTGACATGGAACATTTAGTTTGCAATCTCATCTTGCACAACTATGTTCAAGAACCGAATTAGTGAGATATCAAATGTTGACCGTCTACTAGTGCGCTGTAGTTAATTATTTCAATCGAACAAACTCCGGATGGAAAAATATCACACGTCAAAGTCTGACAAAAGTGAAAAGAAAGATCAGAACTGCGTACTTGCAAGTGGCATGTTTGACGATAAACCAATGTGCAGGTCAAAACTTTTAGTAGAAGTTATAACCAATACGCTACTTTGTGCATTGCATTATATTAGGAGATACTAGACGCCTTAGATCGTCAAGTAAACCGCCGTGTTGATGTCAATATCAGCAATATTGAGTGCGAAATCCTTAGAATTCATCATAGAATTTTTATATCTTAAACATCGTGCCCCAAAAAAACGTTTAAAGAAATTGACATTTCCATGTTTACTTCTCGCAAAACTGAGCTATTTTGGAAGAAACTTGTTGTCCCTGGATATGATTTCAAGCATTGTTTACAACATGGTTTAGGCCCTGTTTCACTGTGATAAATTTGACGAACTTCAACAACCTGTATTTTATAATCTAAAAGATTTATCTAGAATGTAATTATATATTTCAATTTTATGGGAGCCATTAAGGTTTTTGCCTATAAAGCCAACTTTAATTCTTAATTCAAGAATAAAAAATAGTTCGCTAAAATTTGCATGTTGTTTTGAGCGAAAATATGCACAAAACCACGTACACAAAATCGCTTTGGATCACATTGCGGGACCAAAAGTTACTACCTAAAAAGCTTAGTTTTGCAAAATATAAACATGTAAAAAGCTATTTCTGAAGTAAATTCGCTGGGGCACGATGTTTAAGATATAAAAATTCTAAGATGAATTCTAAGGATTTCGCACGCACTCGAGGTAATCAAGGCAGTTTTATTGACGATCGAGGGCGTCTAATATCTCCCAATATGATTAAATACAAACAGTATCGTGTTGGTAATGATTTATACTGTTATGTTTACCAAATAGATTAAATTAGCGGCAAAACTTTTATTCGAAAGTTCGAAGTTCTGGCCCTTTTATCCACTTTTGTCAGACTTTGACGTGTGATATTTTTCCATCCGGAGTTTGTTCGATTGAAATAATTAATTACAGCGCACTAGTAGACGGTCAACATTTGATATCTCAGTAATTCGGTTCTTGAACATAGTTGTGCAAGATGAGATTGCAAACTAAATGTTCCATGTCAGCATAAAATTCTTTCATTCGACGTGAAAAGGAATTTTAGCATCAAAACAAACGCATGCGCAGACAAAATCTCTACATGCTGGTAAAAGGTCTATATCATTGCAAGCTCAAAGTTCGTTTCGCTTCGATGCAAAGGCCCGGTTACCTTTCAAGATGGCGCAGGGAACTGTGAAGAGTACTATTTGACATTGTTTCTGGCAACCTAAAAAGCGCTGTTGTTTTTACTGACTGGATGGTTAGCAAGCATGGACTGGACTGGACTGCATGGCTGTGTGGATTTTCTTCCTGGCTTGTTGAATGAGTTTGTTGGTTCATACATGCATCCAATTATTTGTTTTTCTTTCTCATAGATCTCCAGTTAAATGTCACCAGAAGAAATAAATTCAAAGGTTTTGAGTATAAATCAAGATCTGCAGGAGTCAAGCTCGACGAGTCTTTGGTTAAAGATTCAGACAACAACGGTGAGAAAGACAGATCTTCAGTCGACTTTCACCAGGAGAAATATTTTTTGAGTCAGCGCAGTCGATCATATATTAGCATGTTAGATTGCGCAATGTTAAGAAATATATATTATTATTATTATTAGTCAGTCATATTTATCCTTAACGTTTCATTTTTTGTATTTTCCGTTTGATATACGGCTTTAGAGTCAAGTTGATAAAGAAACTACCGGCTTTAATTCATTAAGTTTCTATAATTTTTCCAGATTTTGTGGGAGTCACTGTGGCTGTTTACAAAAGTATAAGTTCATTCCTGTGTGGTAAAAGCAACCAACAAAGGTAAGCAGTTGAACTATGGGCACTCACATTTACCAGCCAATCAGAAGCAGTTTTGTCGCATTTCGCAAACAGTTCCAAAATGGCGTCGTTCCGGCGAGAGAGTTGTTTCCCGTGTTAACCCTCTATAAATACGTCCTTAACATAACTTTACATTAAAACATTATATGTAACTTGGAAAACATATTCTCTCTGCTGCTCTAAAAGAATAAAAACAAAACGCAAATGCCTAAAAGTAACCGAAATCGTTGCTGGCTCGAGGCGCCATTTTGGAACTGTTCGTTTTGACAAACAATCCTTTGCGCGCTTCGAAGTGAGATCGCCTGGGCTTATTTGCTATACAGGTATTTGCCCCTGAATATAGGATAAACAAGGTTTACCCCATATTGGCAACAGGATCTATAATTTTGACAAAAAGATCGTAGGTTTCATATGTTTGTGTGTCTGATATAGGGTACTGGTCGAACTGCTAAATAAACCTTTCCAACAAGCGTCTTACCATGCAGACATACCACTAAAATAGGATCCATTTTTGATTTCTCTTGAATAGGTAGAGAGTTTTTTAATTTTAAGTACAAGTTAGCGTATAAAATCCAATATTTTCGAATTGTTTGCTACACCTTTTCAAATTTAAACCTGCTGGGAGGTTTTTAAGCAAGTTATACACACAGTTCACTCATGTCTTCACTTTGAATTCTTTTATCTTATTTATTTGCAGTGCTCTAAACCCCTATGATATCAATTCCGATATCGTGTCCGTGAAAGTGATTAACGTCGACCAGAAGTACCTTGCAACACTGTCGGAGCCAGTAGTTATACAGTTTGTTCATAGTAAGGTAATACTACCAATAATAATAATAATAATACGAATAATACGAGCAGTCATGTTCAAAACACCTTGGAACAATACAGTAGCTCCCTTCACAGTTCCCTGTGCCATTTTGAAAGGTAGCCGGGATAGCTTTGCATCGCAGCGAGACGAACGTTGAGCTTACAATGATAGAAACGTGAGTAATTATCACACGAGGTGTTAAAAGGTCTCTATCATTGTAAGCTCAACGTTCGTCTCGCTTCGATGCAAAGGTCCGGCTACCTTTCAAAATGGCGCAGGGGACTGTGAAGGGGACTATGGGAAAGCCTGCAGCGATTTTAATGTGATATCCTTTGTAAATGAGCTTTTGTCTTCAGACTCCTCTTAGCTAGCTCTCCCTCTGCTTTGCTGAGGATTTCACCCGGGGGGGGGGGGGGGGTACTCCCTTTGTCCAAGTGGTAGGGGTGATCGGCGGAGATTTTGAAAATGACCCCTAAAAGGTACGCTCAGATACAAATCAAGCAGAGTAAAAACGACCCTTAGAACTGATTTTTTAGCCAAATCTCTAAATGGACCCTAAAAGGTACGCACTGGAAATATTTTAACCCTAAAAGGTACGCCGATCACCCCTACCACTTGGATAAAGGGAGAACCCCCCCCGGGGGATTTCAGTTAAAAATTGCTTTAATTTACGTTAATTAATTGTAAATGCCAACTAAAGTATAGATTTGGAAGAAGAGTTTTAATGAGCAAATTAAAACTTGATGATGTCGAGGTTTCCATGATTGATCATCAAAAGCCTGTTTGTTAATGTTTTCTGTTTATTACTTGTCGATGTAAAAACCTCTTCATCTTTCTTTCTGAAAAGTTTTCGAAGTTTGAATTTAATTTTTGATACAAATGCGCCATCAACTTTTGACAGGATTGACTATTCCAAACCAGAAAAGGACATATAGAAATATTTCAACTTTGAAATATAAATGATAGACTAATTTACCATGTTTGATTTGGTTTTCAGCCTGTTGGCGACGTAGTGCCTTCATGCAGCTTTATCAATGAATCCGGGTGAGTTACTATATAATGTATACGTATTTAGTTTAATTTAATAGAATTCATCATTACATAATATTACATAATAATATTTGAATGAACAGGTGAAAATCTTTACAGGACGAAAATCCCAATTGACAATTTAAAACTATAAAAAAGTAAAACATCAAATAAACAAAGTTAACAGTTATTGAAATAACTCATATAAACAGAAAAATAATTTAAATCTATGGTTCTATATTTGCAGTCATTTATGTTCAATTCATCCAATCAGAAGCAATTTTCTTTGGAAGTTATTAGTAGTATAGTAAAACCAATTGGCTTCTTATTTTTCGTAGACTTTCTGATGATGTGTGGTCGAGTAAAGGATGCTGGGTAAATAGTACTCATGGCAACGTAACTGTCTGTATGTGTAACCATACAACAAGCTATGGTCTGCTGATGGATGTTCACGGTGTATATGTAAGTAATACTGTATTTTGTAAAAGATGTACTTTCACTAGGTTACACTGGCGATTGGTTGGTTGCATAGCTGATTGGTTTGTTGATTGGTTGGTTTGCTGGCTGGCTGGCTGGCTGGCTCGTGGATTGGTTGGTTGCATGGCCGATTTGTTTATTAGTTGCATGGCTGATCGGATCGTTGGTTGATTAATTGCCGGGTTGGTTGGCTGATTGGTTTGTTGATTGATTACAGTGCTGGCTGGCTGGCTGACTGGCTGGCGTATTAATAAAAAAGTTAGCTTGGTTAACAGTTGTTTGACTGTTCTTCCTTCTTTTCTATACAGTAAATTTATAATCTAAACTGGTTCTTTTTTACAGGACACCCTTCATGACACACACAAAGAAGCCTTAAAATACATCTCTCTCATTGGATGCTGTATTTCTATTTGTTTCTGTGTTCTTACCGTGATTGCACTGACGTTAACAATGTAAGTACGTTTCCTAATCCTGAAAAGAAAACACTCAATGAGTTACATTTCCATATGAAATATAATGTTTTTACTACTATGTTTTTATATAGGCGACATCCAATGGAGAAAAAGGCTCGATACGAGACGTTCAAGCTTCACATTAACCTAGTGGCAGCTATTGGACTTTCACAAGTCTGGTTTGTCATTGGATCCTTCTTAGTAGACGTAGATTTGGTAAGTGATAACTTGCTTCTTTCAGGTACCTCTGTTATCTTTTTTCAAGGAGTTACATCCAAATGGCTTCTTAAACTGTTCACGTCCCTTGCACACTACTCATGTCTATCTATGAATGATGTCCAGACACTTGGCTTTGGTATCTAAAATAAACTTTTTATATACAATAGTATCACAATCAGGCAGTAACCAGGATTTTGCTGGAATATTTTTGATATATTGAGCTGTTGGCTAGTTAACTTGCACCATGATACTATTGGTATAACAAACCACATTCATTTATTCACGTATCAGAATGCTCCATATGTTGAATGAAGCTCACTTGTAAAGCACCATAATGTTCGCTTGCATTTATTTTAACAAGCTTCATTATTTATTCTTTCAGGTGGCTTGTCGAGTTGTCTCGATTTTCACTCATTACTTTCTGACCGCTTCTTTCTGCTGGATGCTCGTAGAAGGAATCAACGTCTACAATAAGATTGTGAAGGTTTTTAGTGTCAAGAAATATGGCAAGTTTTACTTTACACTTGGATGGGGTGAGTCTTCTTATGTTTGAATGCACAAATTGTGTGTTCACTTCCATTTTCGCCTACGTTGAAAAAATGCATTCAATACATAAAAATATTAAGATCCAGATCTTAATCCAAAACCGGCTGACAGGATAGAAATGCGTATGAAGCTTACAGTCGATTTCACATAACTTTTGACGAAAATGTTCCGAAGTTCGTTCGGAACTTCCGAAGTTCCCGCCGAACTTGCGAAGTTCGTTGGGAACTTGCCAACGAACTTCGATGTGAACTTGGGAACTTCAGAAGTTCAGAAGTTCGTAACTTCGTTCGTTGGCAAAGAGAGAAATTGCGCGCCAACGAAAAAAAAACCATGAACGTCTTTACCAAACAGGGAAAAGCGATACCCGATGATGTAAGAGAACGCATCGTAGATATTTGGTTGGATGGCAAATGCCCAGCAAGCATTGGTTCAGAAATGCATCGTTCGTGGATTGATCGTTGAACAAACTGCCAAATACTCGTGGAGTTTAGCTTGAGATGCCTCAGTTAATGATTTACGTGGAACAACTTTTAGTTTCTTGTACGAGTATCCTAGATCTTGTGTTAAACTGCGGGAGATTGAAGTGAGCGATGGTGCATTTTGTGCAAGGCAAACATTGTTTTGGACAAGACGGTGGTGTATTTCCTTGGCCGTCACACTTGGCTGTTGTGTTTTGCTGTATTCTACGAAGTAATTAACATCGTCAGTCCGTGCAGATCTAGATCTATTCCCTCCTTTCCTTGCTTCAACATTTCCTCTCGCTAGAAAGTTATTGATTATGTTGTGGATAGTTTGTTTCGTAATGTTCAACTCTGAACCAATGCTTGCTGGGCATTTGCCATCCAACCAAATATCTACGATGCGTTCTCTTACATCATCGGATATCGCTTTTCCCTGTTTGGTAAAGACGTTCATGGTTTTTTTCGTTGGCGCGCAATTTCTCTCTTTGCCAACGAACGAAGTTACGAACTTCTGAAGTTCCCAAGTTCACATCGAAGTTCGTTGAGCATATGGGCATTTTGTCTGCGCATGCTCGTGTAAATGGAACGAAAAGGAATGCGGTCGCCATTTTGTTTGCAGAAAGCGTTCTTTGGGTTTTCTATGGAACGATCTAAGAACCATAGGGCTTTCGATGGAAGAGTTTGATTGGAAATCCAATCTACTTACATAGAGCAAGCGCTTCAGGATATCAACAATGCGATCATGTATTTATTTGGATAGAAATAAGTCGTCAAAATGTGCTCAAAAAGCAAAAACCTCGAGAGAGGACTTTCTTTGCTGTTGTCGTTTTCCTACATCCAGCTATTATTTTGAAGAAATCTCAATTAGAGGTGAGTAATTATGTAATGGTGTTTTAAAATTGCCCAAACACTAGTCTTGTCTTGAAGCCGATGATCTAAAATATATTGTTGTTTAAACGAGAAATTTGAGGATTGGCCAATTTTCACTCATTTGCAATACCAATTTACTCAAAATTTTTACCGTCCCCCACGTTGGAAATGGCCTTTATAACAAACCTTTTTACTTTATCTTTGCAGGGGTATAGCTTTTTTGCTTCTTAAAAGTGCATAGCTATGTGGTTTTAAAGGAATACTGAAGACCACCCAAACTATCTTGCATATTTGTCAGACAAGGAGTATTTTTCTCTGCCATGGTTTACGAAGATCGTCAAGTTATTGATCGTCAAATTGCATTGCACAAGGTAACTTAAGTGTTTAAATATTGTTGTCTATTTTCTGATTTTTAGTCACCTCTTCTAAATTCACGCAGTCATATTTTTAGCTCGAAGACATTTATACGCTGAAAATTGCATTCACTCAGTACTACCTCGAATCAAAAAACATGAAATAAGTTGAAATTTTTACCGTCCCCCAGCTTTCTTTTTGTCATCATTTTGATGCTAATAAATCAAAGAATAACTTGTGTTATTTATTGGTCATAAAAAATTGCACAGCTCTTGTACGGGCAATCCAAATTGACCACTTTGAAAACGTCTCGATATGTATTTGTGATCACGTGAGCATTCGAACTAATTGTTGAATGTTTATGATTGAAGACGACGTTTTATGTTTCCAAAATTACTGTTTTTTCACACTTAATCATTTTTGTACATAAATGTTTATAGATTAATTTTTGCACATTCTTGTTCCATGCAACCACAAATCATTCTCTTTCACTGTATATATATATTTTTTCTATTTACCATGGCTCTCAACCAGAGTAATGTTCATGCAAAATATAGTTTTGGTATGAAATTATATAAGTATAAAAATTACACTATTTAATATAACACCTATATGTTTCAAATAGACTATTGTGCTCTAAATTGCTGTAATAAACTAACTTGTGTCCCATATAACACTGTATAATACCTAATACCATAACCATAATTCAATTATTTCAGTTATAGGATAGCCAAGCAATCCTGCATGACCATGATCTGAAGGTTATGTTAAAATTACTGACTCTTCCAGTGACACTATAAGCAATTATAGTCATGCATTTATAGTCATCCAGTAAATTAAAAAATGTGCCATATCACTACATCTTTCACAAACTTAGCAATAGCTGTGTCTAGCCTCGATACAAAACCTCTAAAAGTAAACTTGCCCTGCAAGGCTTAGGGAGTGCAGCAAATTTGCTTTTAGAGAAATTAATAAATTTATAAAAAGGATGAAAGAAACTGATTATATGTTCTCTACTATTCAGGGAAATATGCAATGGACCAATTACTAGAACAACAGACAAGAGGGATGGTTGTGGCACCAAGGCTTTGCTGGAATTCTCAATTATATAATTTGTTGTCAGTGGATATGTATACGTCGAGTGATCATAGGAATTATTGACTGTACTTAGGTTGTGGAGGTCACACATAATGCCAGGGTTATTGCTATCAAATAATCTTTAGATTCATAAGCATTTTTTCTACAACCAAATTGTTATGGCTAATCACCA
This sequence comes from Metridium senile, assembly GCA_949775045.1. Taxonomy (NCBI): domain Eukaryota; kingdom Metazoa; phylum Cnidaria; class Anthozoa; order Actiniaria; family Metridiidae; genus Metridium; species Metridium senile. The sequence goes on from OX459098.1 coordinate 11,463,452, forward strand.
GGCTGTATAACAACACAGTTTGTCATGTATTCAAGTAGACAATGTCATATGTGGCATTGAAATCTTCTCTTGACTTTAGTTTTAACTCAATAAAATCAAGCAAGTTAAAATATCATTGTTCTCACTTGTCATTTTGACTAAACTGAAGAATATTTATTATTTGTCGGTCATGTTCTTGGTTGGAAAAGGCACAAGTCAACCAATTGAGCATGCTCATAGCATGTTTCACTAAGAGTATGCATGCTTAGATGTGAAGAAGAAGAAGTGACTATATTTTGACATTCATTTATGTTTAGCCCATTATGCTCTTGCATTTTATACGTCTACTTGATTGGTATGGCTTGTATATTTTTGAATACTGCTCACTACAATTGTGTACAATGTCTTAACTTGTGTGAATTCATTTTTTCTGGTCTTTTGTTTTGATTAACAATAACAGCCATTGATTTCTTTAAATTTCATTGCCAATAAAGGAATCAAAAGAGCTATGTTGCAGGTTATTCGAAAGGTCTGTAAGGATTTTGTGTGCAGTTTTCCTTGAACAAGTGTTGTCAAGTACAATGCATGTGCTGAGTTACCAACCCATTCTGGATGTAGATATAACTATTTGTTTGCATAATTGCCAACTAATAAATTAAAAAAAAAAAAAACATTTTCGCAAAAATTTCGCAAATGAATAAATCCATGAATTTTGTAATTCATTTTAAATAGTATTAACGTGGTGAAAGGTTTTTCCGAGACATGTTTGCAGGTTTCTGTGATCTTCATGATTCAATTTATTTTCGTAATTTCTGTCCCAAAACACGTCCGAAAATCTGCCTAAAACTCCTAATTTTCACACTGGTTTTTTTTCCACACACTACACAACCAGTTCGAGACCTATGGCTCACACTAAAAATGCTGATAAACAAGAGGAAAGTAAATAAAACGCTTGTTATATTTCGCCATTGCCGATAGCTTGTTTATGTTTTTGCGAAGTGCAGGCGCATGTCAGCGGTTAATAAAATCAAAATTGGATTTTTCTGAGCGTGCGCAGACAGAATGCCTACATGCTAGTTCGTTGGCAAGTTCCCAACGAACTTCGCAAGTTCGGCGGGAACTTCGGAAGTTCCGAACGAACTTCGGAACATTTTCGTCAAAAGTTATGTGAAATCGACTGTAAACCAGGATTTGCGAAAGTATTGGTGCCCAGTATCTGAAGATATATATACTTTCTTAACTATTGAAATGCATTTTTGTAGGTTTTCCATTGATCATGGTGATCGTGACATCTGCAGCTGTCTTCAACAAATATGGACCGGAAAATATGTAAGTACCATAAGTAATGGTATTTGTGCTGTTCATCACAAAGCTATACATATACACTTATTTCAAAGAACGTTGTCGCTGCTTATGCAACAAGCGTCAAGCCAAGACCGAAATGAATGGTGGTTTTGTGCTGCTAATCTATTGAAATCAGACTTGTTTTCTAAAGAATTCGAACTAATAACAAAATGTGAGTATCAGTTCACATGCTTGTTCAAGAGAAACGTTTAAGAGTGACTGTCAGGAAGAACCAGACATATCGTGGCAAAAGTCGATTCATCGATTTTGTTCATATTTTGCAGTTCGATACCCTATCATGTTGTAAGAACTCCTGTGAACTTAGTTTAAAAAAATTTGTTTTCGTTTGGGAGAAATTTGAATTATTATGCGAGAAGGCAAATATGCTAATTCGACGACTCTGAAATAGAGACCACTCGGCGATCTCGTGCACAAAATACAAACAATATTTAACCTTAAAAACCTAATAATCTTTAAATATGCTATCTCTATATGCCTCATAGCGTATTTCAGACTTGTAGCTTTAACGATGAATTTTTGGCACAATTTTGTTCAGGACACAGTTTTCATGAGCTAAAAAATACCCTCAAAACAGCCGCGAATTAAACTATGTTCGATATAACGGAATAGTTGGATATTCACTGTGTGTGAAGTTAAGATAATTTCTTAAAACACTGCCGAAAAAAATTGCTAGGTTTTTATGTTTTGAAGTTGTTACAGTCGATCTAAGTTGCCTAAATTGGCTGTTTTTTTTACGATCATTTTTGCATAATTAGCAACGATAATGAGCGTCAAAACAATAATACTATTTGCAACAATCTTGTATTAACCGTATTTAACATCAGCAATGAGTCAATTTGTATTCCTTATTGTAGTTAGAGCAATATTTATTCCAACTCGATATAAATCATGCATGTATTTTCGGGGTTTTGATCCGGATCGTTTTGATTCACAAAGCCAATTATATCCTCGTGCGAGTGTTACTAAAAATAGATATGGCAAGACTTTTAGATACTGCCCTTTGAAATACTAAAATGAATCTGATAGAAGTCATAAAAAAATATTATATAATGCATGAGACTCACAACACAATTCCTTCAATATAGCAAATTTATATAATATATAGTAGAATAGAATAGTAGTAGTGTTTTTGGATAGAAGATAGATATACCGGTAGTTGTTCTTTGAGAGCAGATTGTCTATTATCCCATCTTTAAAGTCTACAAAATGAAATTTACAAGATAATGACCGATCTTATTTCTGATAAAAACTCCAGTATAAATGTTTTATTTTATATCTTTTGTAAGAAACGAAACACAGGTTTGAGTAGTACGTTATTTTAGCAATAATGCGATGCTTATATAAACAAATAATGCAGTTTCTAATTGCAATATTTGGCAGACTTGCTACAAGTCGACTATACACTCTTTATTTTGACGAGTCGCTAAACGACTAGATAAACGAGAGATAAACGAGATAAACGAGAGAAACCAATACGAAAAAAAACGGACTTTGAGAAAGTCTAAAGAGCAATGCTCAAAATTAATGTATTTTCTTTTATTTAGAAGACACAGATTTATTAAAATAACCGATAAGTAACGTACCCTACCATTTCCACCCTTTATATGTAGATTTATGCCGAACCTTTATTCATCGGCCAACATGTATTGAGCGGCCACTTTGAAAAGTCCCTAGGGTGACCGTTTATTAGAAGTACAACTCAATTTCTTGAATATTGTACAAATTTCAACAAAAATAATATTAAATTCGACGTCAACGGCGGAAAACACAACACTTAGGGACTTATGAAAGGGTCTATAGGAGATTTACTGTTCTTTTGATTTATGATCACAAAAATCATTTGTATAAATTTGAAAAAACATTTTTCTAATTATTAGAGCTGCTTTTATACATACATGAATGCTTTGTAGATGTAAGCACTTTATAATCATGGCAGCTATAGCAAATGTGTAGAATACGAAATCAAAATATTTCATTACCGGTATTAGAATGCTGCCAAGCACCTTGTACACTGCACGTGAGAATGATAATTATCTTACCAGTTGTCACGCAATGCTCCTTGCTTTTGTATAAACAAAAAGCTACAAAACCATCAAAACCCCGAAAATACATGCATGATTTATATCGAGTTGGAATAAATATTGTTCTAACTCCAATAAAGAATACAAATTGACTCATTGCTGATGTTAAATACGGTTAATACAAGATTGTTGCAAATAGTATTATTGTTTTGACGCTCATTATCGTTGCTAATTATGCAAAAATGATCGTAAAAAAACAGCCAATTTAGGCAACTTAGATCGACTGTAACAACTTCAAAACATAAAAACCTAGCAATTTTTTTCGGCAGTGTTTTAAGAAATTATCTTAACTTCACACACAGTGAATATCCAACTATTCCGTTATATCGAACATAGTTTAATTCGCGGCTGTTTTGAGGGTATTTTTTAGCTCATGAAAACTGTGTCCTGAACAAAATTCTGCCAAAAATTCATCGTTAAAGCTACAAGTCTGAAATACGCTATGAGGCATATAGAGATAGCATATTTAAAGATTATTAGGTTTTTAAGGTTAAATATTGTTTGTATTTTGTGCACGAGATCGCCGAGTGGTCTCTATTTCAGAGTCGTCGAATTAGCATATTTGCCTTCTCCCATAATAATTCAAATTTCTCCCAAACGAAAACAAATTTTTAAAAACTAAGTTCACAGGAGTGTTTATAACATGATAGGGTATCGAACTACAAAATATGAACAAAATCGATGTATCGACTTTTGCCACGATATTTCGAATTTGTCTGGTTCTTCCTGACAGTCACTCTTAACATCCTTAAGGATCGTTGTCTAAACAAAAACCATAATTAACTTTCTTTGTAGATTTCATTTCGTATTTTTCTATCCATTAGTATTTTCGTTTCGTTTTGATATATTAATATACATATATGTTAATAATTATTTTTAGCTGTACATATGTAGTTTCCAAGATATTTTATGTAGAGTAGATATATATATATAGTTCATATCAGGTGAAGAGCCATTTTAGTGGAAATCTTGATATTAAACCGTTATTATTATTATTATTATTATTATTATTATTATTATTATTATTATTATTATTATTATTATTATTATTATTATTATTATTATTATTATTATTATTGTTATTGTATTACAATCAACTTCGTTGATAACAAGTGTAATTTAAATATATTACCAGCATTCATTTCGGTCTTAGCCTGATGCTTGTTGCTTTAGCGGTGTTAGCGGCGACAACGATTTTTGAAATAAGTGTATACTTTGATGTCATCTCTAAATATTAATTAAATTCATTATTGTTTATAAACCTTCAACAGTTGCTGGCTCCATAAGGATGTTATTTGGGTGTTCGCTGTTCCAGTGATGGTAGTTATCGTGGTAAGCTGTTGTCGACAATAATTACCTCTCAAATTCAATTTTGAACAACAATTTCTATTTCATAATTCCTATTATCTAATTCATGGTTCCAGGCCAATTTCTTTGTACTCCTGTCCGTTGTCTATGTCCTAGTGCGCAAGACCATGGCATTTACTGCAACTTCATCCAAATCAAAAGAAAATCCCAAAGTCAAGTAAGTCTTAAAAGTGTTGATTTTTATTCCCATGACTGTCATGAAGATGTTATCAGAAATTTAATTCGAGAGTGAGCCAGCTTGCCAGGAAGTAGTTTCCTCCTCCTCCTCTTCTTCTTGCTTTAGTTTGACTTGGCTTGACTTGAACTTGACTTGACTTTACAAGTCACACTCATTATCAAGAAACGTTTTTCTATGAAAAAAAACCCACACTTCTAAACAAATGTCAAATCATGACACTTTCTTCTTCTTTAGGCGTACTGTCAAGTCAGGAAGTAGTTTCCTCCTCCTCCTTCTTCTTGCTTCAGCTTGACTTGACTTGACTTAAATTGACTTAACTTGACTTGACTTGACTTGAGAAGCCACTCCCATTATCAAGAAACGTTTTTCTATAAAAAAAACAACACTTCTAAACAAATGTAAAAAAACAAACATTGTTGCGATCATATATTTCTTTCTTCTTTAGGCGTACTGTCAAAGTCACTGTTGTTCTTCTTCCATTACTTGGCCTCACATGGATCTTTGGTTTCCTGGCCATTGACAAGAACTTCATTGTCTTCCACTACTTGTTTGCTATTATCAATTCTCTTCAGGTAAGTTTAGTGGGGTTTTTTTCCGGAGAGATACAAATTGTCATGTGATCGTGGTGTTTTACTACAGCTAGCAGTATCATTGACCAAACGATGATTACATTTATGGTTGAATAGTATTACATCTATGGTGGTATTCGATTATTACATTTACGGTTGGTAGTTATTATACGTTGGATATAAGTTTTGCGATTGATAGGAATTACATTTACGCGGGTGATACATTTACGCGCGGATGATCTGCTGCGCTCACTCGTGAGAAATCATTTCTTCACACTCCAAGATAAAATTCGTATCTTCGCGCGCCCATGTAATATCCTCTATATATATCTCCCAAGACAGAATGTATTGTCTTATCTTCTTTATGTTATTGTTTAGGCTATATATGTAGTACAGATAGCATATTGGATTTAAAATTCACTTATTCAAATTCTTTTTCAGGGCTTTTTCATTTTTGTCGCTCATTGTTGGATCAACGATTCGGTAAGGAAGTTAATTAACCTTTCAAAATTGTATAAATTAATTAAGATATAGCTGGCGTCTAAACTAGTTTTTAAATAGAAAAATAAAATAAAAAAAGACAATTAATTGATGGAAATGTTTTTTCGTTAATTCCAGATTCGTGGTGCCTTATTGGAAAAGCTACCATCTCTTCCCAATTCCAGTAAATACCAATCCAGTACCAAGTCAGGTGGTGCTGGTGGTGATGGACAGAGAGGCAGTCAAATAGAGTCAAATGCCTTTGATAACGATACCATTACAGCATCTGTACCAATGCCGGTACATATCACCATGTCAACCGTACAGTTACTCAATCTCGGCAAGAATTCTCCAGAGGAACGACGAAGATCTGAAGCTATCAATGATTGCATGGAGAAAGATAATCCACTGCCTGGCTTTGCGCAGTGAAGAGGGTCTATCATATCTAAACAATCGTATTAGCCGAAAAATATTGTTCTGTTTGGTTCTTGGAAATTTAATGAGGGGGGAGTAGAGGAGGGGGGAGGTGAAATTGAGGGTTGTGGGAAGTCAGAAGAGGTTTATTTTTGTTCGGAAATGGATTGTTTCGACAGGGATTATTGTTATGAACAATGACACATAAACAAAAGCGACTTTAAACACTGTATTGTGCAAGTTTTTCAGCAACTTACCTTGCAATGCTGTTGCTACATAAGTTGCTGAGTGGGTGATATACACCGTGCAATTCTCTTCAAGTTGCCGAGTTCCGTTGCGAAAAGTAGAATTGAACTCTGCAACAAAAACAAAAATGCGACAGCATCTGTTACGCTGTGCAATTGCAGTGTAACAGCACCTTTCGATTGCTTGATATGTGCAAACATAGTTTTAGTATAAATTAACGAAAGAGCGTTCTACTAGCCACCAATGGCATTATATTTAATCATCTGTAAATAGCATTTTCCAGATAATAATCTGAAACCAGTTACTGGTCGTACACTATATTGAGGTTCCTGAAGGGGTAAAATGGGAGCTTCATGGGATTGGCCTTATTTTTGACTGGGAAATTAAATGGGATTGGATGCACTGGGACAGGGATTTACAAATAAAAGAACAATAAAAAATGGGAATGGGATTGAAAACTTGAGCAAAACGGATGGGATTATGCCATTTTTGACTGGGATTTGGTCCAAATATAAACTGGGAAATGGGATACGGACCCCCTCTTCAGGACCCTCTATATTCAAGCTAGCTGTAAATAGCATAATCCAGATCTCTCATTACAAATAGCAAGGTAGAATAGCCAGGGAATAATTATAACAAGGTACAACAGTCAGGGAATAGTCATAAAAATAACGATATGACTTGTAATTCACGTAGCTTGTGTACAGCTGCACTCATCCCTCCCCCTACCGGGAGCAACTGGGAGAGTAAGCATACATCAAAGATGATAACAAGTAGTCTTTTGTTGGTGTCCGAAACAATTGAAGTAACCATGGTAACGAAACACGTTTAAAAAGAGTCCAACTTACTGACCCGTTGTGCTAAAAAGTTTAGCGAAGGATTTAAGTCCTACGAAGTACAAATGAATATCTGAAACATCTGCGTGTTCAAATCTTTCAGGTACTATTGTTGCTTATTTGGTATCCCCCAATTAGCTTGAAAGCTAAACACAAAAATTCGACACTTAATAAAATTGATTGATAAAATATTGCTAAACCACTGTTACTTCAATGGTAGTTTAGGTACATTTCTTTCGAAAAAAAAACCCCCGATGAGTAACAATTAATAACAGGCATTGTACATAATAATAGAACTAGTACAGAACCATACAATAGATTTCTAGTACACAAAAAAAAAGAGCCTAGAGCAGGCTATTATTCAAACTAATTGTTTCTGTAAAAAAACCCTTCCGCTTCACACTTGATGACACAATTTAATACATTTAATCATTGCATTGAATATGTATTACATTGAATATGTGAAGAATTATTAGCTGATGAAGATTATGGTGATATAAAGCTGACATATAAACCTAGTTTTCCTGCAACTGGATCATGTAATGTATTTACTTCTTGTCAGCCAAACATCACCTTATCGAGCTTGAAGTTATTTTGTGTTACGTTATTTTGACAAACATGTTTATATACCACATAATTCCCAATAACAATATAGTGATATTACTACTAGTATACAAACAAAAGAAGGAATAGTTAATATGCCTCTCATTATTAACATTATCATAAATTAATGTAAAGTTACTGATTAAACTATTTGTCTTGCTCATCATCTTTATTGTTGTCTTCTCCCTCTTCATCATCTTCAGAATCAGATTCATCTGAGAACTGCAATACAGGGGGTCGGTTGGTGTTGACAAACAAATCGTCATCACAGTCTTCATCACTTTCACATGATGCATCATTGTTTTCTTCATGTGTTCTGCTGATGCAAGAAGGCACACAAACTTTTAGAAGGACGACAAAACATATGAATAAAAGAAGCATAGAGGACATTGGAAAGGATAATAAGAAAAAAAAATCACTTCTTAATGTCTCAATCTTCTAGCCACAGACACAAGTGCCCTACCAATTTGGGAGACACAGACACACACACTCACTTCCTCTACTTTAAATATTTTAGCACACATAACTCTGCTCACATGTTCATTTTTGCAGAGTGAAGAAAACCAGATAACCCTGAGAAAACCCCTTGTGGCATAGGAGAGAAGAACACATCAAACAAACTCAACTAACATATAATCCATGCATGAGCCTGGATCACAGCAGTGAGAGGCGCATGGTAAACAACTATTCCACACACAAAAAAAAACAATAAAGATAACATCCAGACCTGTTAGGTTTTGCTGTCACTTTATCTTCTGCTTGTTCACTTTTTATCACTGACTTTTCAGTGAAAGCTTCAGGCCTGTTAATACATAGTATGCAAGGTTATTCTAATGCAAACAGCTGAGTAATTCATGTATAATGATTATGGACATGTACTCACCACAGTTTTTCTTCCTTTAGGTATTTGATTTGCTTTGAGTACAAAATGTAGATAATTTCACCACAAACTTTGTTTCCTTCCTCAATTGGTTCAACAATGATAAAATCACCTAGAAAATTCAATCACATTGGTTAATAAAAAATTATATCCTTCATGGTATAAGTAGCATAATTACCAACATTATGATCACGTATATTATCATCATCATGAATACCAACACTGTTATCAACATCAACACCACTTCCACCTGGAGTCACAATCGCCATTAACACTTTTTTTTTTAAATGTTCTATCGTTTCTTTTTCAGTTTTACAATACAAACATAGTGGTGATTCAATAATTTTGAATTTATATAATTGCTTATTAACATACAAAATATTCATTAAGAATCTATAGTGGAACCATCTCAACTTTACATCTATTGTTATTTTATGAATATGTGTGTATACGGTGTCCCATTTGATTCTATCTGGAGAAAGTTTCTCCCAATGTCTTATGGACATAGGAGGGGAGACACTTTTTTCTATCATTTTACCATAAATTTGTTTTGAGATTGTTTTATCTAATGTCGTTAATTTGTTCGTTATTTCTATTTGTCTTGCTAATTTAATGTCATCATAATTCTCTTCTTTTTTTGTTGCTAGTACATTCTTCCACTGTGCTGGAATGGATTTAATCAGACCTATCCAGGTTAACCAGTCTACATTGTTCAAACCTTTTTTACAAACGTACTCCCTGTTAATTCACAAATTAACTAGGACGGGTAGATTCGTACATTTACTTGAACATGACATTTCACTAAGTACATCAGTTCCTAAAGGTAACAGTGAACAACTTAAGACTATATACTAAACAGAAAACTAATTAAACGAAAATACTTACAAATATTTGATGCACAAACGACTCATTTGAGTATACGTGAAGGAACGTCTAAACCTCCAAAAAACTGTCGATAGCGACCGAATACAACTAACTACAACGGAGTCCAAGTGTGTACTAAACTAAAAATTCACAGGCACAAAAAATACAAAGAAACCGAATAAATTATAATAACCAAAATGTGTCTAGGGAATTAAAACTAAATGAAGCATACAGTAGACCAAATTAAAACAGAGCTATAAACTTAACATACCCCACCACAAAGACGGCTTTGCAGCAGTCTTTCAAAATTGTTCAGTCGAAACTGGAAGTGTCTCAAATAATAACTGTTCACGAAACAAATAAAGTCAACTTAAATGTCCTCTAGTAGGCAAAGTTTATGTATAGGTCTTGTCAAGGTTGTTGTCTTGGTCTTGAGCTTAACTTGGCGTATCAGACCATCACTATTTGGAGTAAGTTCCACAATTCTTGCCAAGGGCCAGGAAAGGCGAGGAATACTATAATCTATCAGTAAAACTAGATCGCCAACGGAGACGTTTCTCGTAGGTTTTTTCCACTTATTTCTTTGTTGTAGGGAAGTCAAATACTCTTTGATCCAGCGACGCCAGAAAACGTCAGACATGTACTGAACCTGCCTCCAGCGCCTTACACTGTAGAGATCATTACGATTAAAGTTTCCAGGTGGTAGACGTGGGCCCTTGCGAAGTAAAAGAAGATGATTAGGCGTGAGCGCATCCAAATCTTTGGGGTCGTCAGAAACGTGAGTAAGTGGTCTGCTATTAACGATCGATTCTACCTCACACATGAGGGTAGAAAGCCCTTCATCATCAAGAACCTGTTCTTTGACCAAAGCTGAGAGCACCTTTCTAACTGTTCGTATGCATCGTTCCCAAACTCCTCCCATATGTGATGCGAAAGGAGGATTGAACAGCCAACGTATATTTCTTTGTAACATGAACTCTTGTAGTTGTTCTTGATTCCATTGGTTGATTTCTTGTCTGATTTCCCTTTCTCCTCCTACAAAATTGCCACCATTATCAGAGCGAATCTCTTCGGGCATTCCTCTGCGACAGATAAAACGCCTGAGTGAATTTATAAAGGATGAAGTATCTAGGCTGTATGCAACTTCTATATGAATAGCTCTTGTGGTGAGACACGTAAATATTACTCCATATCGTTTTACTGTTACTCTGCCTCGCTTAACAGTAAAGGGGCCAAAACAATCTATACCAGTGAATGTAAAAGGTGGTTTGTCAGCTGTAACTCTGTCTGGTGGGAGATCAGCCATCTTTTGTTTCATTGGTCGCGAGTTAAGACGTTTACACAGAAAACAACTTCTTAGGATTCTGCGCACACTGGCACGCCCATTGATTATCCAAAAGTGTTCTCTTATCAGTGACAGTACATGCTCCCGGCCAGAATGACCCGAAAGAAGGTGAAAGTGTCTGATGATCAAATCGACAATTGGATGGTTCTTCGGTAGGATGATTGGGTGTTGAGCTTCAAAATCTAAATCAGCATTTTTCAGTCGACCGCCAACGCGCAACAGACCACCACTGATAAATGGGTCCAAATTACAAATAGGACTTGATTTCTTGATAGATCTGGTACTTGACTTTTCAGCAACAGAATTCATCTCCCCTGCGAAGTGCTGCCACTGCACAAAGGAGATAATTATGCGTTCAGCAGACCTCATCTCATCCAACGTTATTCTTCCACTCCTTACAACTTGTAAGTTGACCTGGCCAGACTTCATCTTGACCCTTTGAATTAGCCAATTCTTATAACGAAGAATCCATGCAATAGACTTCTTTAACTTTACCCATGATGAGAAACGTCTAAACAATCCGCCGAGGTCAGCCAAACCACCATGTCTGCTTACTTCTGCGTGAAGAACTGTCTTCGTTTTCAGTTCAGGATCATCAGAGGAAATCTTTCTTTCAACAGGTTGCACAGGCCAGTCACACTCAGGTTTACGCAAGAACTCTGGACCATGTAGCCACTTTTCGTCGCTTAGTAACTTATCAACTGTAGCACCTCTCGATGCTATATCTGCAGGATTAGTCTTGCTATCCACGTGCTTCCATTGCTTGGGAGAAGAAACATCATGAATACAACTTAGCCTGTTAGCAACAAAGGTTTGATAACGTTTATCCTGGTTGTCAATATAGCCAAGCACTGAAGTACTGTCAGTCCAAAACACTGATTCTTTGAGTTTTATGTCAATCTCTCTTTTCAACAGCTTGTCTAGACGTACTGCAACTGTGGCAGCTGAAAGCTCTAGCCTTGGAATTGACAACTGCTTCAGAGGAGCAATGCGAGACTTTGAAAGGATAAAGGGACAGTTGATGTCTCCCGAACGATTCTCGTGTCTTATGTAGGAAACAGCTGCGTAACCACACTCAGATGCATCAGCAAAATGATGTAACTGACTGTTCACAATTTCTCCAAAATTTAGAGGCTTGAAACAGCGGTCGAGGCGAAACTTCTTTAAGTTAGGCAAATCATAAAGCCAATTATTCCATCTGGTAAGTTGCAAATCAGGAATAGCATCATCCCAACCAAGGTAGCATAGGTCTCTAAGTATAGACTTGGCTGATAAGATGTAAGGACATACAAAACCCATTGGGTCATACACTGACGATATGGTACTCAAAATACCTCTCCTGGTCGCAGGCTTGTCCTTGATCTTGATTTGGTAAATAAACTTATCAGATTCCATGTCCCATCTAACTCCTAAGGCTCTTTCAACTGGCAATTCGTCTTGGTAAAGATCTAGATCTTTAACTTCTTTAGCTCGTTCAATGAGAGGAATAGAATTGATAACATTCTTGCTATTGCTTGACCACTTCGTCAGATGAAAACCACCACATTTTAGTAAACTAGTCAAATCTTGAGCCAAGCTGATGGCACTCTCTTCTGAAGTGACGCTTTTTAAGCAATCATCTACATAGAAATTGTTCTTGACAGTCTCGACTGTTTGAACAGCAAAGTTCTTTGCGTTATCAGCTGCAGTACGTAGTAATGCATAGTTTGCGCAACTTGCACTCCATACTCCTCCAAACAAGTGAACACACATTTGATACTCTACTGGGTCTTGAGTGACGTCGTTGTTAGGAAACCAAAGAAAACGTAAAGCGTCAATGTCATCTGGATCAACACGTACTTGATGATACATCGATTCAACGTCAGACATCAAACAAAATGGCTCCTCTCTGAATCTTGTCAGAACACCTACAAGCTTGCTTGTGAGATCCGGGCCTTGATAGACTTTGTCATTCAATGATACACCAGAATACTTGGCAGCACAGTCAAAAACGATACGAACTTTGTCAGGCTTTTGTGGGTGTACTACAGAGTGATGTGGCAGGTACCAAACTTTACCGTCATCACGACCCAAAACGTCATCAGGAACTTTTCTTGCGTAGTTTCTTTGTAGAAGGTCACTAATAAATGTAGAATACTTCTTGTGCAGCAATTCGTCCTTTACTAGCCTTTTCTGTAGCAACCGTAGTCGATGCTTAGCAAGAGGCTTGTTGTTTGGCAAGTCCGGTGGATTACATTTCCAAGGTATAGCGAACTGATAACGGCCATCAATTATACGTGCTGACTCATCGTAAATCTTCATGACACGTCTATCATCTTGAGACATCACGCGGTTATCACAGGCAATAGAGTCGACAAACTCTAAGTTCACAAAGCGATTGAACTGCTCGTCTAAAGACTCATCTAGCTTACTGAAGAACACTTGCTTTTTTGATTTCTTTGTCAGACCATTTCGTCCAAGTGGACCATTTAGAGTCCAGCCCAAGCACGTTCTAGAAGCGAATGGACCACCGTTAACACTTCTTCTGACTTCAATTGGTTCAAGTGCAGCTGGTACGTCTTGTCCAATAAGTAATTCCACCTCTGCGCCAATGTTGGTCAAACGAACTCCATTTAGATTAGGCCAACGGTTCACGTCTTGCTGGGAGGCGATGTAACTTGAAGATACATGGAGTTCCTCTCTGGCATATACGTCAGATAGTTCAATCATAGCGTTTTCATCCATGTCCATTACTTCCAAGCTAACCTTCTTCGCAGTTATTGGAACATCACGTTTTTCAATTGTTGTCAAAGCGAACTCAACATCTGATCCATTAACATCAAGTTGTTGAAGCAAACGAGACGAACACCAGGTGGAAGTTGAACCTGTATCAAGCAAAGCGTAGACTTGAACAACTTTAGTATTTCCTTTGCCTTTGACTTTCACAGGAACAATTGGAAGAGCTTTGGCATCACATTCTCTTGCAGAACTATTCAGAGAACCCATAAAACCTCCAGAGTTGTTTCTGTTCTGATTTGTTGAGTTCTTTATACCATTCGAGTTACTGTCGGTGCTTGATGAAGAACTTTGTTTCCCTTGACGAAGAGCTAGGAGGGCTGGATGTAGAGATGCCATATGCTTACGCGAAAATGTGCAGTCTTGAACTTTACAGTCGTTAGGTATCTTGCATCCACCAGCAAAATGTGTAGTTGAAAGACAGTTTTCACAGAGCTTCCTCTTACGTACAAACTGCAGTTTCTCGTTACTTGGTAAGTTGTCAAAAACTTTACAGTCGTTCAGTCGATGGTTACCTTGGCAGTGAAAACATTTCCATCGTGAATTTGACTCTGTTACTGCAACTGTATCATCTGTTTGAGTAGTGAAAGTGTGACCTTTGTGGATTTTTCTTTCGCTGGTACTTGCAGGCTTACTAGATCTGCGATCCATAGGATTTCGATCCAAAATTTCTCCAAAAACTGGGTCGTTCTTTTCTTTTGCAGCGTTGGCTATAAGCTCCTTGACATGAACAACGTTGGGCACTTTACCATGATCTCTCAGCTCCCTTGCCTTTGTTTGCCAACGTGATCGCAGATAGGAAGGTACTCTTCGAAGAATCTTTATAAGCTTGTCATCATTATTAATTTCATGAAGTCGACCAGCAACTCTTAGGACGATTTCACAGTTTTCCAAGTCGTCGGCGAGATCTTGAAGTGATTCACGATCACTGGCAGCAATAACAGGACCATCAGCAACCTTGTTAATCCACGCGTTAGATACGAGGTAATTGTCACCAAAACGTCTTTCCAAAAGCCTTTTAGCAGTCTTGTAGCCTTCTTCTGCATCCATCATTCCACATCCTTTAACGATGTCCTTGGCTTTACCAGTGCAGTATTGTATCAGTAACTGTAGTCTTTCACTTGCGTCATCAGTGCATTTTTCTACGTTGTTTTCAAACGACTTGATGAAAAGGAAATAATTGAGTGGGTTACCATCAAAGGATATCAAATCAGCCTTTGGAAGCCTTTGTGCCTTGAGTTGACGCTCAACTTGTTTCTGTACAATCTGAAGGGACTGCAATACTTTGTAACCATCATCGTCAAAATCAGTAGCTTGTAGACGCTCTTGCTTTGGATGAGGGTTGGGTGCAAATTTATTTGGCAAGGACTCTTCCAACATAGAACTATTCATGTAAGGTGAAGTTTTGAAGGTAACCTTTTGAGACACAGGTGTTGGTACTGTAGTTCTGGGGTGCGGTATAGTAGAACTTGTAAGTCTTTCTTGGATAGTAGAAGGTAGGTGATAAGCAGACTGACGTTGTATGACTGAAGGAATATCCTGTAATTCTTCTTCATAATTTTCGTAGACCTGTTCTTGGGCTTTCGCTTTCTCCATTTTCGTTTCAAGTTTAAGTCGTTCTTCACGAAGTCGTAATTGAAGCTTTTCTTCAGCCAAAGCATACTTTTTACTTAACGATTCTACTTCTACCATTAAAGCAGCGCGTTTTGCAGAAACTTTCATCTTTTCTTGACGAACTGAACTTCTAGACGTAGATGAAGCCGTGCTTTTCGACGAAACCTTCGTAGAAACCTTCGTAGAAACCTTTGTAGAAACATTTGATGAAGCATTTGTTGAAGCATTTGTTGAAGCCTTGGATGCTGCTTTCGGCGAGACATTGCTAATGGAATCTGTAGGCTGGACGATGTCAGCGAGCCATGTATTTAATTGCTGTTTGAAGTTATAATACTGTATCAGATATTCGTCGAAATACTGAAACGACTCTTCGATCGTTGCAGGATCTGATAGGCAAGCTTGATAATCTTCGTGGGCCTTTCTTAGACTAGCCAAAGTCACGTCGAGTTGTTCTTCTAATCTGTATATCTCTTGTACGTTCTCAGGCGAAGGTTCACGAGTCATTAGGTCTTTCATACGATTCATCTTTCGTGTCATAGCTCCCTTGAAAGACTTTCTTGATGCTTTTAGTTGATTCATAACGTCGGACTCCATATCCGGGCAAATATTTGAACGTTTGTTAATTCACAAATTAACTAGGACGGGTAGATTCGTACATTTACTTGAACATGACATTTCACTAAGTACATCAGTTCCTAAAGGTAACAGTGAACAACTTAAGACTATATACTAAACAGAAAACTAATTAAACGAAAATACTTACAAATATTTGATGCACAAACGACTCATTTGAGTATACGTGAAGGAACGTCTAAACCTCCAAAAAACTGTCGATAGCGACCGAATACAACTAACTACAACGGAGTCCAAGTGTGTACTAAACTAAAAATTCACAGGCACAAAAAATACAAAGAAACCGAATAAATTATAATAACCAAAATGTGTCTAGGGAATTAAAACTAAATGAAGCATACAGTAGACCAAATTAAAACAGAGCTATAAACTTAACACTCCCATTGAAAACCAACCTTAGGGTCCCATTAACACTATTATCATCATGAACTTCATCCCAATCATTTCCATTACATTTTTTCTTACCATAACATGATTATAATCATCCTCACATCATCATCATCATCATCTGTATTGCCATTATAATCATCGCCATTGTTGCCATAAATTTTTTCATACAATCAACACTATCAATTCTCAGTTTTCATGTGACATCATCAAAACGCTAAAATCTAAACTATAAATTGCAGAAGGCTGGTCCTCTAATATTTTGTAGATGTGTTTGAAACATATTATTCCTGAAAGTTTTGGTTGTTTTTTGTTGTTTCGTTCTTGAGATATTGTAATTCATGTCACGCAACATTGTTACACGTTTTCTAGAGCCGTAAAAAGATATGAATTATAGCCACAAATGTCATCTTTTTTAACTGGTACATAAATGAAATTGTATGTTGATTAAACTTTTCACCTCTAAAGCGTTTTGGTTTGAGTTAATTTGTAGTTTTGATGCCTGAACTTTTGTCTGCCATGTTGGTGTACACAAGCTGTACACCAACATTGGGGCTCCATACATTCTTACAAAAACAATAGCATATGAAATTGTTCATATCTTGGCAGCAAAAACTTGTTTTGACTTGAATTTTTGCAAAATTACATAGTTTTACTCACTCATTCACGTGAAAGTATTTTTATTATGTTGAGGTCTCTGAAACTGCCTGAAATATTTTTGATGACATGAATGAAAACCGAGAATATCCTCAGTTCTTTTAAACAATAATTAGCTTTTCACTTTACACGTAATTTTCTGTTATTTTCTGTATTATTTAAGGCGGGAGACGCCTTGCATGGGACTTAGAGTCCCGTTCGCGCTTTCCCCTTTGGGTGATCCAAATGTTTCGTGTTGTAAATTTTCTTTTAACTTGTACGTAGTAGTTATCACTCAATAAAGTTGTTGAAAAAAAATAAATAAATATCATTGTCATCATCATCATCATCCCAATTGCCTGTTAAGTTTATAGCTCTGTTTTAATTTGGTCTACTGTATGCTTCATTTAGTTTTAATTCCCTAGACACATTTTGGTTATTATAATTTATTCGGTTTCTTTGTATTTTTTTGTGCCTATGAATTTTTAGTTTAGTACACACTTGGACTCCGTTGTAGTTAGTTGTATTCGGTCGCTATCGACAGTTTTTTGGAGGTTTAGACGTTCCTTCACGTATACTCAAATGAGTCGTTTGTGCATCAAATATTTGTAAGTATTTTCGTTTAATTAGTTTTCTGTTTAGTATATAGTCTTAAGTTGTTCACTGTTACCTTTAGGAACTGATGTACTTAGTGAAATGTCATGTTCAAGTAAATGTACGAATCTACCCGTCCTAGTTAATTTGTGAATTAACAAACGTTCAAATATTTGCCCGGATATGGAGTCCGACGTTATGAATCAACTAAAAGCATCAAGAAAGTCTTTCAAGGGAGCTATGACACGAAAGTTGAATCGTATGAAAGACCTAATGACTCGTGAACCTTCGCCTGAGAACGTACAAGAGATATACAGATTAGAAGAACAACTCGACGTGACTTTGGCTAGTCTAAGAAAGGCCCACGAAGATTATCAAGCTTGCCTATCAGATCCTGCAACGATCGAAGAGTCGTTTCAGTATTTCGACGAATATCTGATACAGTATTATAACTTCAAACAGCAATTAAATACATGGCTCGTTTACATCGTCCAGCCTACAGATTCCATTAGCAATGTCTCGCCGAAAGCAGCATCCAAGGCTTCAACAAATGCTTCAACAAATGCTTCATCAAATGTTTCTACAAAGGTTTCTACGAAGGTTTCTACGAAGGTTTCGTCGAAAAGCACGGCTTCATCTACGTCTAGAAGTTCAGTTCGTCAAGAAAAGATGAAAGTTTCTGCAAAACGCGCTGCTTTAATGGTAGAAGTAGAATCGTTAAGTAAAAAGTATGCTTTGGCTGAAGAAAAGCTTCAATTACGACTTCGTGAAGAACGACTTAAACTTGAAACGAAAATGGAGAAAGCGAAAGCCCAAGAACAGGTCTACGAAAATTATGAAGAAGAATTACAGGATATTCCTTCAGTCATACAACGTCAGTCTGCTTATCACCTACCTTCTACTATCCAAGAAAGACTTACAAGTTCTACTATACCGCACCCCAGAACTACAGTACCAACACCTGTGTCTCAAAAGGTTACCTTCAAAACTTCACCTTACATGAATAGTTCTATGTTGGAAGAGTCCTTGCCAAATAAATTTGCACCCAACCCTCATCCAAAGCAAGAGCGTCTACAAGCTACTGATTTTGACGATGATGGTTACAAAGTATTGCAGTCCCTTCAGATTGTACAGAAACAAGTTGAGCGTCAACTCAAGGCACAAAGGCTTCCAAAGGCTGATTTGATATCCTTTGATGGTAACCCACTCAATTATTTCCTTTTCATCAAGTCGTTTGAAAACAACGTAGAAAAATGCACTGATGACGCAAGTGAAAGACTACAGTTACTGATACAATACTGCACTGGTAAAGCCAAGGACATCGTTAAAGGATGTGGAATGATGGATGCAGAAGAAGGCTACAAGACTGCTAAAAGGCTTTTGGAAAGACGTTTTGGTGACAATTACCTCGTATCTAACGCGTGGATTAACAAGGTTGCTGATGGTCCTGTTATTGCTGCCAGTGATCGTGAATCACTTCAAGATCTCGCCGACGACTTGGAAAACTGTGAAATCGTCCTAAGAGTTGCTGGTCGACTTCATGAAATTAATAATGATGACAAGCTTATAAAGATTCTTCGAAGAGTACCTTCCTATCTGCGATCACGTTGGCAAACAAAGGCAAGGGAGCTGAGAGATCATGGTAAAGTGCCCAACGTTGTTCATGTCAAGGAGCTTATAGCCAACGCTGCAAAAGAAAAGAACGACCCAGTTTTTGGAGAAATTTTGGATCGAAATCCTATGGATCGCAGATCTAGTAAGCCTGCAAGTACCAGCGAAAGAAAAATCCACAAAGGTCACACTTTCACTACTCAAACAGATGATACAGTTGCAGTAACAGAGTCAAATTCACGATGGAAATGTTTTCACTGCCAAGGTAACCATCGACTGAACGACTGTAAAGTTTTTGACAACTTACCAAGTAACGAGAAACTGCAGTTTGTACGTAAGAGGAAGCTCTGTGAAAACTGTCTTTCAACTACACATTTTGCTGGTGGATGCAAGATACCTAACGACTGTAAAGTTCAAGACTGCACATTTTCGCGTAAGCATATGGCATCTCTACATCCAGCCCTCCTAGCTCTTCGTCAAGGGAAACAAAGTTCTTCATCAAGCACCGACAGTAACTCGAATGGTATAAAGAACTCAACAAATCAGAACAGAAACAACTCTGGAGGTTTTATGGGTTCTCTGAATAGTTCTGCAAGAGAATGTGATGCCAAAGCTCTTCCAATTGTTCCTGTGAAAGTCAAAGGCAAAGGAAATACTAAAGTTGTTCAAGTCTACGCTTTGCTTGATACAGGTTCAACTTCCACCTGGTGTTCGTCTCGTTTGCTTCAACAACTTGATGTTAATGGATCAGATGTTGAGTTCGCTTTGACAACAATTGAAAAACGTGATGTTCCAATAACTGCGAAGAAGGTTAGCTTGGAAGTAATGGACATGGATGAAAACGCTATGATTGAACTATCTGACGTATATGCCAGAGAGGAACTCCATGTATCTTCAAGTTACATCGCCTCCCAGCAAGACGTGAACCGTTGGCCTAATCTAAATGGAGTTCGTTTGACCAACATTAGCGCGGAGGTGGAATTACTTATTGGACAAGACGTACCAGCTGCACTTGAACCAATTGAAGTCAGAAGAAGTGTTAACGGTGGTCCATTCGCTTCTAGAACGTGCTTGGGCTGGACTCTAAATGGTCCACTTGGACGAAATGGTCTGACAAAGAAATCAAAAAAGCAAGTGTTCTTCAGTAAGCTAGATGAGTCTTTAGACGAGCAGTTCAATCGCTTTGTGAACTTAGAGTTTGTCGACTCTATTGCCTGTGATAACCGCGTGATGTCTCAAGATGATAGACGTGTCATGAAGATTTACGATGAGTCAGCACGTATAATTGATGGCCGTTATCAGTTCGCTATACCTTGGAAATGTAATCCACCGGACTTGCCAAACAACAAGCCTCTTGCTAAGCATCGACTACGGTTGCTACAGAAAAGGCTAGTAAAGGACGAATTGCTGCACAAGAAGTATTCTACATTTATTAGTGACCTTCTACAAAGAAACTACGCAAGAAAAGTTCCTGATGACGTTTTGGGTCGTGATGACGGTAAAGTTTGGTACCTGCCACATCACTCTGTAGTACACCCACAAAAGCCTGACAAAGTTCGTATCGTTTTTGACTGTGCTGCCAAGTATTCTGGTGTATCATTGAATGACAAAGTCTATCAAGGCCCGGATCTCACAAGCAAGCTTGTAGGTGTTCTGACAAGATTCAGAGAGGAGCCATTTTGTTTGATGTCTGACGTTGAATCGATGTATCATCAAGTACGTGTTGATCCAGATGACATTGACGCTTTACGTTTTCTTTGGTTTCCTAACAACGACGTCACTCAAGACCCAGTAGAGTATCAAATGTGTGTTCACTTGTTTGGAGGAGTATGGAGTGCAAGTTGCGCAAACTATGCATTACTACGTACTGCAGCTGATAACGCAAAGAACTTTGCTGTTCAAACAGTCGAGACTGTCAAGAACAATTTCTATGTAGATGATTGCTTAAAAAGCGTCACTTCAGAAGAGAGTGCCATCAGCTTGGCTCAAGATTTGACTAGTTTACTAAAATGTGGTGGTTTTCATCTGACGAAGTGGTCAAGCAATAGCAAGAATGTTATCAATTCTATTCCTCTCATTGAACGAGCTAAAGAAGTTAAAGATCTAGATCTTTACCAAGACGAATTGCCAGTTGAAAGAGCCTTAGGAGTTAGATGGGACATGGAATCTGATAAGTTTATTTACCAAATCAAGATCAAAGACAAGCCTGCGACCAGGAGAGGTATTTTGAGTACCATATCGTCAGTGTATGACCCAATGGGTTTTGTATGTCCTTACATCTTATCAGCCAAGTCTATACTTAGAGACCTATGCTACCTTGGTTGGGATGATGCTATTCCTGATTTGCAACTTACCAGATGGAATAATTGGCTGTATGATTTGCCTAACTTAAAGAAGTTTTGCCTCGACCGCTGTTTCAAGCCTCTAAATTTTGGAGAAATCGTGAACAGTCAGTTACATCATTTTGCTGATGCATCTGAGTGTGGTTACGCAGCTGTTTCCTACATAAGACACGAGAATCGTTCGGGAGACATCAACTGTGCCTTTATCCTTTCAAAGTCTCGCATTGCTCCTCTGAAGCAGTTGTCAATTCCAAGGCTAGAGCTTTCAGCTGCCACAGTTGCAGTACGTCTAGACAAGCTGTTGAAAAGAGAGATTGACATAAAACTCAAAGAATCAGTGTTTTGGACTGACAGTACTTCAGTGCTTGGCTATATTGACAACCAGGATAAACGTTATCAAACCTTTGTTGCTAACAGGCTAAGTTGTATTCATGATGTTTCTTCTCCCAAGCAATGGAAGCACGTGGATAGCAAGACTAATCCTGCAGATATAGCATCGAGAGGTGCTACAGTTGATAAGTTACTAAGCGACGAAAAGTGGCTACATGGTCCAGAGTTCTTGCGTAAACCTGAGTGTGACTGGCCTGTGCAACCTGTTGAAAGAAAGATTTCCTCTGATGATCCTGAACTGAAAACGAAGACAGTTCTTCACGCAGAAGTAAGCAGACATGGTGGTTTGGCTGACCTCGGCGGATTGTTTAGACGTTTCTCATCATGGGTAAAGTTAAAGAAGTCTATTGCATGGATTCTTCGTTATAAGAATTGGCTAATTCAAAGGGTCAAGATGAAGTCTGGCCAGGTCAACTTACAAGTTGTAAGGAGTGGAAGAATAACGTTGGATGAGATGAGGTCTGCTGAACGCATAATTATCTCCTTTGTGCAGTGGCAGCACTTCGCAGGGGAGATGAATTCTGTTGCTGAAAAGTCAAGTACCAGATCTATCAAGAAATCAAGTCCTATTTGTAATTTGGACCCATTTATCAGTGGTGGTCTGTTGCGCGTTGGCGGTCGACTGAAAAATGCTGATTTAGATTTTGAAGCTCAACACCCAATCATCCTACCGAAGAACCATCCAATTGTCGATTTGATCATCAGACACTTTCACCTTCTTTCGGGTCATTCTGGCCGGGAGCATGTACTGTCACTGATAAGAGAACACTTTTGGATAATCAATGGGCGTGCCAGTGTGCGCAGAATCCTAAGAAGTTGTTTTCTGTGTAAACGTCTTAACTCGCGACCAATGAAACAAAAGATGGCTGATCTCCCACCAGACAGAGTTACAGCTGACAAACCACCTTTTACATTCACTGGTATAGATTGTTTTGGCCCCTTTACTGTTAAGCGAGGCAGAGTAACAGTAAAACGATATGGAGTAATATTTACGTGTCTCACCACAAGAGCTATTCATATAGAAGTTGCATACAGCCTAGATACTTCATCCTTTATAAATTCACTCAGGCGTTTTATCTGTCGCAGAGGAATGCCCGAAGAGATTCGCTCTGATAATGGTGGCAATTTTGTAGGAGGAGAAAGGGAAATCAGACAAGAAATCAACCAATGGAATCAAGAACAACTACAAGAGTTCATGTTACAAAGAAATATACGTTGGCTGTTCAATCCTCCTTTCGCATCACATATGGGAGGAGTTTGGGAACGATGCATACGAACAGTTAGAAAGGTGCTCTCAGCTTTGGTCAAAGAACAGGTTCTTGATGATGAAGGGCTTTCTACCCTCATGTGTGAGGTAGAATCGATCGTTAATAGCAGACCACTTACTCACGTTTCTGACGACCCCAAAGATTTGGATGCGCTCACGCCTAATCATCTTCTTTTACTTCGCAAGGGCCCACGTCTACCACCTGGAAACTTTAATCGTAATGATCTCTACAGTGTAAGGCGCTGGAGGCAGGTTCAGTACATGTCTGACGTTTTCTGGCGTCGCTGGATCAAAGAGTATTTGACTTCCCTACAACAAAGAAATAAGTGGAAAAAACCTACGAGAAACGTCTCCGTTGGCGATCTAGTTTTACTGATAGATTATAGTATTCCTCGCCTTTCCTGGCCCTTGGCAAGAATTGTGGAACTTACTCCAAATAGTGATGGTCTGATACGCCAAGTTAAGCTCAAGACCAAGACAACAACCTTGACAAGACCTATACATAAACTTTGCCTACTAGAGGACATTTAAGTTGACTTTATTTGTTTCGTGAACAGTTATTATTTGAGACACTTCCAGTTTCGACTGAACAATTTTGAAAGACTGCTGCAAAGCCGTCTTTGTGGTGGGGTATGTTAAGTTTATAGCTCTGTTTTAATTTGGTCTACTGTATGCTTCATTTAGTTTTAATTCCCTAGACACATTTTGGTTATTATAATTTATTCGGTTTCTTTGTATTTTTTTGTGCCTATGAATTTTTAGTTTAGTACACACTTGGACTCCGTTGTAGTTAGTTGTATTCGGTCGCTATCGACAGTTTTTTGGAGGTTTAGACGTTCCTTCACGTATACTCAAATGAGTCGTTTGTGCATCAAATATTTGTAAGTATTTTCGTTTAATTAGTTTTCTGTTTAGTATATAGTCTTAAGTTGTTCACTGTTACCTTTAGGAACTGATGTACTTAGTGAAATGTCATGTTCAAGTAAATGTACGAATCTACCCGTCCTAGTTAATTTGTGAATTAACATTGCCATTTTTCATCACCATCAGTGCCATCACTTTTACCTTACAATCAACACTCTTCATCATTACCCTTTTCCTTGCATAATTATTATCACCATCACCATCACCTTTAACTTTCCATCAACGCTACTATCACTATCATTATCAATGGTATGATTATTTGCACTGTTGGCTGTGTTACAATGTACATACCTCTCTTGATCCAGACATTTTTTCTGAACTTTGATGGCATACTAACAAGGAATTGTTTGCCTTTTGCACTCTCAACTTCATGGAGATTATTGCCACGACCACCCAAAATCTTCACAATAATTATTATGAAAAGGAAATAATTTATTACTATTATCTATTATATTGGATATTTTTTTTATAAATTATGTAGATCAGTAGATAATTCAACATATATTTCCTTTGTAAATATTCCTGTTATTTATTTTTTTCTATTTATTTTCTAATTTTACAATAAATACAACTACAAAATGAAAAAAGGATAAGTGTATTTTTGTTTTTCATTTTCCTTTATACATATTCAAATAATTACAAATACATAAATTAAATGAATGAGAGTAAATAAGCTTCATCATCAATACAACAAGTAAAGTAGAAGTATATCAATGAATGATAAAATATAAAATAAGTTTTTTTAATGAATGCATAAATGAAAAGTTTAATGAATGAATAAATAATAATAATAATGTTTATTTATATAGCGCTCGTATCCAGATTGTCCAAGGCGCTTTACAACTATACTAATCTATACTTATGATCTATATTTACAACTATACTAATCATAACAGAATTAATGAAAAATTAAACAAACGAATCAAATTGTTGTATATTAAAGCTTATTTATATAATTTTGTCATCCACTGCAACGTACCTTTACAACACGAAACAACAATAAAACTACAAATAACAAAACAAAAATGATAATAATACCTTAACGATCTCCTGATTTTCATCTGGCACAACATAGTCATCCATCACTTCTTTGGTCACATGTTTTCTTTTCGTTGCCTTCGACATGTTGGTTCTGATCGGCAAAAACGGCCACTAAGATTGCTTTAAACAATCTCCTAGCGATAGCTTAGACACGCTGCTAAAGCCTGTCCATAATTATACCGCCATGTTGAGATTATGAGTTCAACTTTCTACAAATTTCGCTAAAAAAGACAGAGTGATTTTTTCATGAAAACGTGTTAGAACATTCGCCATGTTGCAATGAGAATTACCGTGGAGGACTGGAACTACTTATAGTGGGCTTCCTGTGTAATAATTTTCCTAACATACCCAGAATGCATCGAAAGGCGGGAAATTGAAATACATTGAGAAGAAAGAAAACTACGAAGTTTTGTGTGAAAATGACTTGGGATTCTGTCGAAATCGGCCTTGCTGGTGGCGAGGAAACGGTCACTTTTGGACCTAGGAATGAAACAGGATCATCTTTGTATCAAGTTGATACTCTTGCTTGTGTTTCTCCCAGCGAAAAGGTGAGTTTGATGTTATGTACGATCGATTGTCTAGTAAAAGCTTCAAAGCATTATTGAACTATTAACTGTAAAAATTGTTTATTTAGCTGAGAAATACTGAAGAGGACGTATATTTTAATGTATACACGGATCAATTTGTGTTGATGTTGGTGTATTTTGGCTTCCTGGTTCTAGATTTGATGTAAAACTGTGTATGAAGTAGATCATGTCAATATGCGAGCTTGTATAAGACGGTCCTTATCATCGTCATTATTTTCATCATTTATATTCTTATTGATTAAAATCAACCATTTATAGCATCATTAAAGTTGTACTTAGTATGATTGTTAGAGAATAATGATCATTGTTCTTGGTGATCATTGTTATATCTTTTGTTAATCAATTGTCATCCTCATATCAATGTCACCATAATTAATTATTTCATTATTATTATCATCATCATCATCTTCATGATCATTGTTATCTTATTCACCACCACTACTTTCATCATCATCATATCTTTATTCTTATCTTCATCCTCATTATCTTCATAATTATTGTCATCAATATCACCACCACCATCATTGGCATCTCATTATAGTATCAATTGTACATACAACAGGTTCCCATTTAAATCTGTACTTTCCCATTTAAATCTGTACTTATGCAAATTTTGTTGATGTGTGCTAAACACACAGATCAACCAATCAGAGAAGTTCACTTCAGAAATAATATACTCTGATTGGTTGATCTGTGTGTTTAGCACACATCAACACAATTTGCATAAGTACAGATTTACATGGGAAAGTACATATTTAAATGGGAACCTATTATACATATAAGTACAAACATTGTACTATTACGTCTTCATTGTTAGGTTCAGACATTCCCAGTTGTCTATAGTGCTAGTACACAAGATGGTTTCTGCATGGCTGTTTCAAAACAAGTTCTGCTGTTTAATTCAAGCTGTACTGTACTCCACGCTACCCTTAACTTTGGTAAGCAGAAGAAAACTAAGCAAAACAAAATGTAAATGTTATCAATAAACAAAAAAAAATAAAAAAAATGAAAACAAACATGTTCAAAACAATGAGCCAAAAACATTACCAAACAAACAAAACAAGCACACAAACAAATAAACAAAACAAGCACACAAACAAATAAACAAAACAAGTACAAACAAATAAACAAAACAAGCACACAAACAAACAAACAAAACAAGCACACAAACAAATAAACAAAACAAGCACACAAACAAATAAACAAATCAAGTACAAACAAATAAACAAAACAAGCACACAAACAAATAAACAAAACAAGCACACAAACAAACAAACAAAACAAGCACACAAACAAATAAACAAAACAAGCACACAAACAAATAAACAAAACAAGTATAAACAAAACAAGCACACAAACAAATAAACAAAACAAGCACACAAACAAACAAAACAAGCACACAAACAAATAAACAAAACAAGTATAAACAAAACAAGTACACAAACAAATAAACAAAACAAGCACACAAACAAATAAACAAAACAAGCACACAAACAAATAAACAAAACAAGTACAAACAAATAAACAAAACAAGCACACAAACAAATAAACAAATCAAGTACACAAACAAATAAACAAGACATACTATTGATCATAATACAATTAGAATTTATCTTGATCATAATTTGAAACCTCTCCAATTTCTATGGTGTTTGGTATTTTTTAGATTATGATGTTGACAAAGTAGCTCTTAGTCACAGTTCTACATTTGCAGCCATTGGTGACAGGTAAAAAATAATCTCCTTTGGTTTGAGCTTTAAATTTTGCTTTTCTTACAACATATACGCCCACATTGATTTCTACACAGCTCTAGAGTTGATCTTCATCAGACCACAATTGACTACCACTATATACATTCCACAACTTGACATATAATCTACATCTTGTATTATATATGTCTGTTCATTTACAACACTACATGCTTTCTGTATAAATCTGATTACATTGACGTATAATTCTATTAGATATTTTCAGTTTTATATTACCTATTAACATTTTCTTAATAACATTTATGTTGTCTCGTTTTGAAGGTCTGGAAATTTTAACTTTTTACACATTGCATCACAGCAGATTCTCTTTTCACAGGTAACAAATAATATTTTCCACAGCAGATTCACATGCATAGTGGTTATTCTTCTGCTGGTACTTACACACACTACCTCTATATTAAATAGTTTTCAAACATCACTCCTCTCATGTTGATTTTTGCAAATATAATACAAATATTTGTATTTGCCTTGTATTAGACTAGGAGCACTATACTTTTACAGATGGCATGGTTAGCTGAGAGTTGACAGCACCCACCTTCCAACACTCTGGTCTGAGTTAAGGGGGTTTTATGTATTAGTCCCCCTCTTTTTCCCGGTTGGTAAAAAACATCATAACCCCCTATATTTGCCCAGTTTATAACTAAAGCTGCATACAATTAGTAACAACCCCCCTACCCCATTTAGCTTCTGAAAATAACGTGACCCAACTCCCAATATTGCTGACCCCCCCCATACACTAATAAATGAAAGTCCACTTAGAGTTTTTTTATGCCACGTGGGTATTTTCTCCTGGGTAATCCGTTTTTCCCATCAGAAAAAATCAACATGTGATGAGTGAGTGATGTATGGTAGTGAATGTGAGTGCCAGTAGATGAAGAATGACTATATATGTGGATAGGGTGCTGTGAAGATTGTCTATTTATTATTCAATGCTGTTGTTAATTCCTTTGTGTTTTTACCAGCAACTTGTGCAAACCTCAGACATCATTGATAGTGATCCAATGTTTGTGGACATAGCATTTACTCCTCCAAATGGTGACAATGGTAAGTGTAAATTAATGGAAACAATGTAAAAAATGGAATGATGAGAGCTTATTAATAGGACTTCCCCGCCCCCTTTTATAAGAGAGTCCCCCCCGGGCATCATCATCATCACGGTTGATAATATATCACCATGAATGTAACTGCTATCTTACCCCAATAATTTTAAAAATCTTCATTTTTATAACTGACTACAGCCATATCCATCTTTGATGATGAATCACTCTTTCGAGTGTTGGATATTACTTCTCAAATTATTGGATAATTATTGGAGAAATTCAAAGCAAAGTTGGCTTAATTTTATGCAAGTGTTTCATCAGATTTCAAACTCCTTCACGCTAGTGATTTTGTCTTTGTTTCTCTTCATTAATTATTCATGAGTTTTAGAAATTATCATAATCATTCAATGATAGTGTACATGTCTGTTTGTTATTGATATTTTTTAATTCTTATTTGAAGGTAAAGAGGGCCTTGTAATATTGACATCAACAGGATTATTATATGAGTTTTCTTGTTTGCACCTTGAAGAGCTGCATGAAGGTAAATAATATTTAATGATGTGGAATCCTGATCCATATCACTAACATTAGTATCACTAATGTACACTGTACGTAGATACAAGAACTTAAGATCAGTGCACTTATCCTAAAAGTTATATCTATTGAACATTCCTTCGCTCATCCATTAATATTTACAAGTTCATTCATTCATTCATTCCTTCATTTATTTGTTTATTTACAAGTTCATTCATCCATTTATTCATATATTTACAAGTTTAATTTTTATTTCATCTATTTATTCCCTTATTTACATATTTATTTGTTTATCAATATAATATTCATTCATTCATTTATTTTTGTTTTTATATGACAGCTGTTATTGCTCAGAATTTTGAACAAGTCAAAAAGGTACATCATTAATTTAATAGTTAATAGTATAAATAATTATAATATAAATAATTCTATCAAAACTGCTCATCATCACCTTCAATATTATCATTCACAGGATCAACACTACCAGCATCATCATTTTTGATCATCATCATTATTATCTTCATCAGCATCACCATCGACACCACCATCACTATTATTCATAATCATAATCATCAACATCATCATCCGCCACCAATTTACAATTATTAATGTTTTTTTAAAAACATGTAAAATTAAAAACATTAAAATGTTTTATATTTTTTGTTGATTCTATGTTAACTTGAATGTTTCTATTTTCAGTTGAAACAATCAATTGTTACCAAATGCAGCAGTATTGAAAGTGATGAGTCACACAATGAAGTCTTGGCTGGACTTACAACTTTAGTTCACGATGGACTAAATGAATTTATTATATATGTAAGACTTTTTTTTACACTATAAAGTCATTGCAATTTTCTGCATTGAAGCAAAGGGAAATGTTGAGCTTGCAATGATAAAGACCTTTTAAGGTAGTCGTACCTATTTTTGCACATCCTATTATCATGCTTTTCGTAAAAAAATAATATAATATATATCTTCTATTCTACGTAAATGTTTATTGAAAAAAGTGGACCAAAAAGTTGGTTGCAACAGAATAAGCAGCCATAATTGTTTTAATTAATTTTGAAGCAGTTTTTTAGAAGATATATATATTATATTATTATTTATGAAAAGCACGATAATAGGATGTGCGCGATAATAGGTATGACTATGTTTCTATCGCAAGCTCACCTTTCATCTTGCTTCAATACATTAGGTACGGCTAAATTTCAAAATGATGCAGATAACTATGCAGGTTATTTGTCAATGAAGATTTTTATTGATAGTTTTAAGAATTCTTTGATATTCTACAGGGGAAAGAGACAAGTTTGGCTGTATGGGGTACTAATATCATGACATCCAGTGAAGATATTGTTTTGCTTGACAAAGTAGAGTCACTGATGCTTGGTAAATAATACTGTTATTATTATAACTAGTATTTATGTACTATAATTATACAATATGAGTGGCCGATCTGTATGAGATATACAGTGGCGAGTCTAAGACGAGCCACTGTATATCTCATATACAGATCGGACACAAATATTGTATACCGGTAGTACTTATTAAACTCCAACATTTAGTTCTGTAATATTTTACTAAAATTGTCAAGATAAAAGTAAATCTGGCTGAGAAAATTCAAGTTAAAACTTCACAAAATTGAATTCTTTTGTCAATTGCTCATTAATTATTCATTAATTTTATAATTAAAAATACTTTATTCTTTTTGAAACTCTACAGATTTTAATAAGAATTTATTTGAATTGGTTTGAATAATTCATAATCTTCAGTGATCAGGAATACACCTATTGTTGTATGCTACTCGTCATGACATATACTCCAACAATTGCTAAGAATAATCTTGTTTTATTGTTCTCTTAGGTTCAGCAGTGATCAAGGCCTGTGCCACAAGTGATGGGAATTTTCTTGTAGTTCTTGATGATCAGGTTGGTGCATGGGTTTGACCATTAATATTCATTTTTTACTGCAGTTTTCGGCTTTCTGCAAACTCAGACATAGCAACAGCTAGACTAAGTGTGAAATAAGTTTTCGGCTGCCATCAATAGAAAACTTTAAAAGTGCTGAGTAATAAACAGCAGCCAAAAACATATTTCACAAAAAGCCTTTGGAATGTCTGAGTTTGCAGAAAGCCAAATTTTTAGCCACATTTATTACAAAACATATATAGTAAATGAAAATATCTAAATTATTGTAGTACTTGTAAAGTCATCATCATCATCAGGTCAAGTCTCCTTGGAACAAAATTACCAGAGACACAAGTCAGAGACATTTAACTCATAAGAAAGCTAATTTAATAAGGATACAATAGCTATTGCATCATTACAAGTATTATTTAATTAAAAGTAGATGGATTTCAAGTATAATGATTACTGTGTAATATTAATGTTTGTTTTTTAACAGCATATGTTGAGTTTGTGGGATGTATCCTCATTAACAATGGTTGCTTTCTGGCATTTCCTGGCTGTTGATGATTTCCTTTTGCTGAGCAGCAGTGATGTTAAAACTAACACTGCCAGGTAATTACTAGTAAACAACTGAGAGAAAAACAAGACAAAAATAACAAATAAGAATGAATGAATAAAAAGATGAATGCATGGAATTGTTCACAAATAAATGTTTTGGATGAATTAAGATTGTAGTGAATGTCTGTTGAATGGAATTAATGATTTTACCAAAGCATGTGGTCAAGTGAAAAATATTTTTATTTTATTTTATTACATATTATTATTACATTTAAGTCTGTTACATATGAATGAAAATATTCTAAAGCGATTTTTTAGACAATTAAAATGTATAAATTAAGTGTTTTTGAAAATTCCAGCTCTGATGAAGAACACAAGATTATATTATTGACCAAACCAGCAAATCCTGAGGTACTATTAAATCATGTTATAGTTGCATGTGTTATTACAATCATTGTGATCTTATCATTTATAGATTGATTAATTTACATGTATCACCATATTGTTTTAATTAATAAGTTTTGCTGTCTTTCCATATTCAGGAAAAATGTTTTCTTCAAGTTTACATGCTTCCTACAATGAAGCAGATTTACTCTTTACAAGTATCAAGTACATGTTTTCTTGCACAAAGCCCCATCAACCAGGTAAGGAATCAATAGTCATGATCAGGAAATATAAAAAGTATATTCCATACATTACAACAGTGAAGGAGTTTCTATTTGGTTCCTTTAGTAAAAGGTCAACTAAATAGCCTACTTAATGCAAAATCAGCATGCATAACTGTTACAATAGCCTCCGTCGCTGGCTTCACAGGCTAGCATAACAAGACTAAAGGGATCTCATGTACATCACTTGGAATTTTGAGGAATTCTTAAGAATAAATTCAAAAATTCACAAGATCCTGGCAATCCAGAAGATAATTGTTTGAACGCTTTCTGTTGTTCTTACAGGAAACAATCTATTTCACAGAGGCAGTTCAAAAGTAAGCTAAATCTTAATTTCCACCTCATAAGTCGATAGTACTCCTAGTTTTAGTTTTGAAATTCACATTTCTGACAGACCTAGTATACAATATAGTGGTCATGACATCAGCCAAATTCAGTGTTTAAAGTAATTGTTTTTGAATTTTCAGAAGTGACGATGATGGAGAAGACACAATAGCTTTGAGGGTTAGATGTCTTACTGAAGCTTTACCAGAAAATAGGTGCATATTTACATTCTTGCTTAGATGATAATGATCTAATTACTCATGTTATTATTATAATTATTATCTAATGATACATTCATTTCTAAAATTTATTCCAGTTAATATACATAACATATACATAATTAAACCTCTTAATTCATCTATTTATTTCTGTTCAAAGATTTTATTATGCATTCATTTCTAAAATGTACTAGTACATAATTATATAAATCTCTTAATTCATCTATTTATTTCTGTTCTCAGATTTTATAGACTTTTGCATAAACACCAGTTTAAAGCTGCTGAGAAATTTGCAAAGCAGTTTAATTTGGACACTGAGGTTAGTTTTAAATAATAAGTTAACTTACTGTAGCATATTTTAACATTAGTGAACAGATTGAAGAACTGAAAAAAAGGATGAAATATTGCTGTTTCTAATCCTCAGGAAAGAATGTTGATGTGATTGTAGATTGTTTTTAATTGAATTCAATAAACCTAATCGGCTAATGTGTTGCTATGTACATTTCCACCCAATTTATTTATTTATTTATTTATTAACAATATTTATACAGAGGTGCCCAGTTCAGCAAAGCTGG
The DNA here is from genome assembly GCA_949775045.1 of Metridium senile. NCBI lineage: Eukaryota > Metazoa > Cnidaria > Anthozoa > Actiniaria > Metridiidae > Metridium > Metridium senile. Next base: position 11,497,048 of record OX459098.1, read on the forward strand.
TTTGAATGGGGCTCTGTTTAAAATAAACTTACAGACATAAAAATACAGTACTATACAGAAATACAAAAAATAAAGTTACAAGTACTAAGATTAAAACATTTAACATGTAGTATTGCAGGGTTAAATTTTAGCGAGATCTAAAGTGCTTTTTGAGGTCAGACTTGAATTTTCTTAGGTCGTGTACCCTCCTCAGGTCCAGCGGTAGGCTGTTCCAGATCTTTGTACCGCTGAACCTGAAGGAGCCCTGATATTTTGATGTTTTAGCAAGAGGTGGACGGAGCAAATCTCTATGGCGCGTATTGTATGTATGGAAGTCGCGCGAGTGGCAGAAATCATTTAGCAAATAAGGTGGAGCCAAGTTATGCAAGCATTTAAATACTAATATACATTTGAGGTAGTCTCAGCGGGACTGGAGTGAAGGCCAGCTAAATATTCGCGCAACCTGTGGCTGAGAGACTTTGTTACCTTCAATAATACTGGCGGCGCGTCTATGTAGTTTATCTAAGTAATCTCGATTTGTCTTGCCGCAAGAGCCCCATATTGTAGCACAATAGTCAAATCTTGGCAGTATCATGGCGTTGTAAAGGGTTATGCACGACTCCCGTGGAATGACCTTACTCGCTCTGCGAAGCATACCGAGTCTTGCAGATACTTTTTGTCCGATGTAATCCATGTGATCACTCCACGAGAGGCATTGGTCCAATACAACCCCAAGATACTTAAAATGGTAAACTCGTGATAGGACAGTGTCCTTTGCCTTAACTGTGAAATTTTCAATGCGGGCAAGCCTCTGATGTGTACCCGTTAACATTATTTTAGTTTTGCTATAGTTAAGGTATAATAAGTTATTATTGAGCCATTCTATTATATGCTTTAGATCTTCATTTAGCATGATTTCTATATCAGTGACGGAGCTACTACTAACGTATAAAAGGGTATCATCCGCGTACAGTTGAATTTTGCAATGAGATATCACAGATGGCAAGTCATTGATATAAATTATAGATAACAATGGGCCAATTAAGGACCCTTGAGGGACACCGAAACAGATGGATTGTGGGTCGGAAGTTGACCCATTAACTACAATACTTTGCAATCTATCCGTCAGATAGGCATTAAACCAGTGCACAGAAGCCTTACTGAACCCTAATGATGTTAACTTATCTAGTAATAATCTATGATCAAGAGTGTCAAAGGCCTTTTCAAAACCTCTGGGAATAAAAACTTTTGTTCCAAATATTTTCCACGTGACATTGAAATACATATAAGGCAAAAATCTTATTCCCAAAAGATTTGAATTGGGTGGAAACATAGAACATAGCAACGCGTTAGCTGATTAGGTCTATTATTAACATTTCCAAGTCTAGATAACTCATTCTTTGTTTTCCCCCAGCTTGTTTATAAAGTGAAAGCCAACACATTTCTTGATAAGGTGTCACAATGGAGCAACAGCCAGGATCATGATGATTTTGACTTTGATGAGCTTAAACAATGCCTTGCAAAGATACAGGTGATCTTTGTAGGATTTTTGTTAATCCAAAATATTAATATTAATATCAAAGATATGACTGCAGCATTATGAATGAATGGATAAAAGATTGAATAGATTGATTGATGGATAGATATATAGGCAGATTGACAGATGGACGAATGAATGGGCAAATGAATAATGGAATGGATGAATGAATATAGAAATAAATTGATAAATTTTGGATGGATGGATGAATGAATTAATGGATCAGTCGATGAATGAATGAGTGGACAAATGAGTAAATGAATGAATGGATGGATGAATATATAAATGAAATGGCGAATGCTGGATGTATGGATTTATTGATTGGTAAATGAGTGGGCAAATGAATAAGTGAATGAATTAAATGTATGGACTAATTCATGAATAAATGAGAAAGTAAATAAATTGATGGAAGAAGGATGGATGGATGGATAGATGGATTGATTTATCCATTGGTAAATTAAATGAGTATACAAATGAATAAAAGGATGGATGGATGAATAAATGAGTAAATGAATAAATTGATGGTTGGATGGATATCGGATGAATAAACAAATAGATGGATGGATTGGATGAATGAATGGATGGATGAATAAATAAAGTAATACATTTTCAGATGATTGGATATTACATGTACTGGATGAACATGTTGATTAACAAATTGAATTGAGAAAGTGAATGACTAAACAAATGAATAGATGGATGAATAAGTAATATATTAAGTGAATACATAATTGTATAACTGAAGGAATGATTGCATAGAATAATACAATGCCTTGATGAATAGATACTAGTTGAATAATTAAAGTATTCTTTGTATTCTACTTTAGGAAGATGAATATGTCATCAATTGTTGTCTTCAAGCAGTGTTCCCAACAATAGAAGAAACATACACCATTCTACAGTATGCAAGAGAAAGGGTAATATACAGTCATGTAATTTTAATATTTAGATCATTTCACCAGCCTGCAGGGTAATGTAAGTCAGTAGTTATTTGACTGCAACAGCCATTTTTGGCTCTCTGCAAACTTTTTTTGTGAAATATGTTTTTGGCTGCTGCTTATTACTCAGCACCTTTTGTGTTTTTGATTGATGCAGCCAAAAACGTATTTCATTTATAACTAGCCATGGCTGTGGCATGTCTGGGATCGTAGAAAGCTGAAAACTGTAGTAACATCTG